>CAMRHE010000163.1:4095000-4535353 GCA_947044405.1 Leptodactylus fallax | reverse complement strand
ATACAAAAGTCACACTGCCACCCAGTCGGGAGACAATAGTGTCCATGCCCGTAGGCACCTGTCGGAAACTAGAGGGCATAGCTGTGTTGGTAGAACCACTGCAGGCAGCCGAAGGAGGTGTTGATCCGCTAGTGGCCCGTTCCTTGGCAATAGTTCGCAATGGAAGAGTACCACTTCGATGTGTAAACACTCAGGACCAGAGTGTGGACCTGACCCCAGGGAGGCTGCTGGCTAACATCTATGTGACTCCGGAGGAAGTAAGGAAAGTAACTCCAATGCAGCTGAAGCCGACTGAAAGGGATGAGTGGACCGTAACTGTGTCCATGGGAGAAGATGAGGAACCCACCTCTGAATGGAATGGCTGTGCAATTCGAGAACAGATGAAGATGGATGTAAGTTCATGTTCTCTGGAATGGGTGCAGAAGGTAGATGAGCTGTTGTGGGAGAACCAAGCCACCTTTGCACGGTATGCTGAAGATTTTGGATGTACCACAGGGATCTACCATGAGATTCCCACAGGAGACACCCCTCCAATTAGAGAGCGCTACCGACAAATTCCTCCACAGTTGTATCAGGAAGTGAAAGAACTGTTAGCTAAGATGCTACAGGGTGGGATCATCCAAGAAAGCCAGAGTCCCTGGGCGGCTCCTGTGGTGTTAGTAAGAAAAAAAGATGGGTCCATCCGATTTTGCGTAGACTATCGGAAGTTAAACGCTTGCACCGTACGAGATTCCTACCCCTTGCCACGGATTGAGGAGTCCCTCTCAGCGCTAGGGAGAGCCCGGTACTTCTCCTCACTAGATCTGGCTAGTGGGTATTGGCAGGTGCCGATGGCCACAAAAGACAAGGAGAAGACGGCATTCATCTTGCCCATGGGACTATACGAATTTAACCGGATGCCCTTCGGGTTGACAAATGCACCCGGAACGTTTCAGCGGTTGATGGAGAAATGTCTCGGTGACTTCAACTTTGAGTTCACTCTCATCTACTTGGATGACATTATAGTGTATTCTGCGACCTTTGAAGACCATCTCCACCAGTTGGGGCAAGTATTTCGAAGATTGCGGGAACATGGGCTCAAATTGAAACCCAGTAAATGTCGGTTGTTCCAATCTGAAATTGATTACTTGGGTCACCGCGTATCAGGAGAAGGGGTGAGACCATCAAGAGACAAGATAGCGGCTGTTCAAGATTGGCCGATACCGACTACCCTGCGAGAAGTGAGGGCGTTCCTTGGAGTAGCCGGTTACTATCGACGGTTTATTAAGGATTTCGCCAAGGTAGCAGCACCACTTAATGCTCTCCTACGAGGCACATCCGGTGGTCCAAAGAACCGGTCCGTGAAGTGGGGACCTGAACAGGAACAAGCCTTCCAGGCATTGAAGGATGCACTGACAACAGCCCCAATCTTGGCATATGCTGATTACCACTTGCCGTTCCAGCTATATACAGATGCAAGCCTGTATGGTCTTGGAGCAGTGCTTTCCCAGCTTCAGGATGGCCAGGAGAGGGTCATAGCATACGGCAGCCGGTCTTTGAGAGATTCTGAAAGAAACCCCGAGAATTATAGTTCATTTAAATTGGAGCTGTTGGCACTGGTATGGGCCATGACCGAGAAATTCTCTGAATATTTGACCGGTGCTGAAGTTTTAGTACTGACTGACAACAACCCACTAGCTCACCTGGAAAATGCCAAGCTCGGGGCGTTAGAGCAGAGGTGGATAGCCCGAATGTCTACATTCAATTACCGCATTAAGTATCGGTCCAAGACAGAGAACCAGAATGCTGACGGACTTTCTAGGGTAACTGCCCAGACCCCCACAGAAGACGTGGATCATGAGTTGGAGCATGTGGAGGTGCCCGATTTCAGCAGATTTTCACAGGCCTTGACCGCCACTAATCAATTTGAGATGGAGGGGACTGAAATGGCTCCTTTCTTTGGTCCCTCACGACAGGAATGGGCACAGATACAACAGACCCATGAGGGGCTGGCGCAGATGATCAAGTGTGTTGAGAAAGGCCAGAAGCCCTGTAGAGAGGAAAGAGAACGACTGACACGTGAGATATTATCTGTTTTGAGTCAGTGGGAAAAGTTGGAGATGAAAAATGGAGTGCTATGCCGAAAGGTCTATTTACCTTCTGAGATCGACATTCGATACCAAATTGTGGTGCCTAGTGAACTGGCTCGCTCCTTGGCAGTTGAGGCTCATAATAAGAATGGACATTTTGGTCATGAGAAGACCTTTCGTTGGTTACAGCGACTGATTTACTGCCCTGGTCTTCGTCAAATGGTCGAAGAAGTATGCCGCAGCTGTCGAACTTGTGAGATCCATAAGGCAATAGAACAGAGAGCTCCCCTGCAAACCATCGTGACCCAGGAACCTTTAGAAATCGTCATGATAGACTATCTAATGGTGGGCCCATCCAATAGCGGACACCAGTATTGCCTCGTAATGGTGGATCACTTCACCAAATTTGCGGTGGTAACCGCCACCAAGGACCAGACAGCTGAGTCAGCAGCTCGTGCTCTGTGCCAAGATTTCATTCGAGTATATGGGTGCCCCCAACGCATCCACTCCGACCAGGGCGCCTGCTTTGAGGGACACGTAATGAAAGAAGTTCAACGTATCTACGGGATAAAGAAGAAGTCGCACACGACTCCATACCACCCTCAGGGAAATGGGGCCTGTGAAAGATTCAACAGAACTCTGCTACAGATGCTGCGGACTCTGGAGGAAGACAAGAAGTTACACTGGCCTCAGTTCTTGTCTGAAATGGTGTGGGCCTATAACAATCAGGTCCATTCTACAACGGGGTACTCTCCTTATACACTTCTCTTTGGGCGGTCTGGGCGAAGTATAGGAGAATTACAGTTGAATGATGTGGATGGGTTCCCTCCGAGGGATCCAACCTCTTGGGTGCGGGCGCATCGGCAGAGACTTGAGACGATCCATCGATTGGTGCGGCAGCGCCTACAAGAACATCCCCATCCTGATAAGACCCCAGTGCAAGAAGCACCATTGCAACCAGGCGACCTGGTGCTAGTTCGTGTCAAGAAACCCCAAGGGAAATTGGAAAGCAGATGGGAGGCTTTGCCGTATCGTGTTGTTGGCCGCAAGTATGCGAATGGGCCAGTGTACCAGGTCCAGAAAGAAGGAACTGATTGTGTTCGAGTACTTCACCGAAATATGTTGCGCCTGTGTCATTCTGAAGGGACAAATCACGATGGGCCTGCCAATGTGAATGAGCTCCCACAGTCAGAGAATGGAGGTGCGGAATGGGCCTCCGACGAGGAGGATGATTGTTGGCCGATCCCTGCTCCTGGGGATGTTCCACCTGTGACTACTGTATCTCCGGCCTGTGCCCCCTCTGGTGCGGAATCCGCTGGTCCTTCTCAGCCCATAGCTGCAGCACCCCATAATATACCACCAGTCCTCAGACGGACCACTAGGCCAAATGCTGGTATTCCCCCTGTTCGGTATGCGCAGGATGAGTTTGTTTGGCCTGCCATACATCGGTATACTACCACCCTGTGCATAAAAGTACAACCCTCTGGATATACAGTCATAGGCAGGGACTGCCAATCTTAAAGTGGGGGGGGAATATGTAAGAGACAGCCAATGTTGTCTTAAGCTTCATTTGTCTGTATAAACTGTTAATGTTGAATGTATTTCTCTGATTCTGTTCCTTTAAGACAGCAGCCATTGTAATTGTGACATGATGCTGGAGTGAGACCCCCCCCCCCCCTTTTATGTCAGCTTGCCTGTTCTGCAGACAGAATGTGAGCAGAGAAGCAGGAAGTGACGAGACAGAGAGCAGCAGCCATCTTAGCAAGTGTTGTATTGAACTGGTGTGGAGATTTTTCTGTACAGCTAAGCTGTATCTTGGTCCAGAGACAAACAGTGTAAAGAGACAACAGGACTAGTGAGTCCACGTGAAAGGAACTGTGCTCAGTGGCTGATCAGTGAGACTGACATTGTGACTGTGTATATGGATACCACAGATAGAGACTCGCAGTGCTGTTGATGTACTGGACGGCACCTGCTAAATCCCGGCTTACATCCCAGCTCAGTGTATGGATTCGGCAGGACTGTCAGTGTGCTGAGTGGAATCTGCTGTTGGATTACATTGCATTCAGTTGGTTTCCCTGTCTGTTAAAGAGGACTTCATTTCTCCCAAGATCCTGATAACCGTGAGGAGAGGACGCTTCACTATAAAAGAAAGGACCGACTTTGGGCCCCACCGCGCGCTTCTACGGACTGTAAGCGGTCCACCTGGACCACTGGGGAAAAGGGGGTGCACCCAAATGTGATGTCAGGGTCAGTTAGGGATAGTTTTGAGTATATTGTTCATTCAGTGTCCATACTGCAGAAGTGGACAGAGTAAAAGTAGAAACCATTGCAGAATTTGCCTTGAAATTGTTCATGCTATATTGTATATTTTGCTTGTCTTTAGCCCTGTCATTTTACCTTTAACTAGCCTTTATTAACTTATAGTAAATATATATTTTTTTCTTGAACTACCGCGTGTGCGTTCATTTCTGGTTGCGGAGTCCAAACCACCTGCCTTGCTCTCGGTTCACAAGTGTCATCCACAGCACCCTGCCCCTTTAAAGCTGACCTACAGCAATGAAGAAAAATGGCTGGGTTGTTATGAAAACATTGAGTGCAGCTGTGTCCATGTGGCTGACAATGCCTTGTCAGACTGGAGACGGGCTTGGGTCTGCTCGGTTGTTTCAGCAGCTCGCTGTTGTCTGTGAGATATCTTGTCAGATTAGAGACAGGCTTGGGTCTGCTGAGAGTTTTCATTAGCTCGAGCAGCAGCCATGCGTTTTGTTGCAGGAGGGAATGAGTAGTTTAAAAACGTTTCAATTTATCAGAATGCTGAAATCCAGTTTGGCAGTCCAGACCGTGGCGTAAATACCGGAGTAGCAGTGGTAGCGGCTGCCACAGGGCCCGGAATATTTGGGGTCCCAGCGGACCCCTGAGGTTTTTTTTTTTAATTTAATAGGCTGCTACCTGCTGGTGTAACACCAGCAGGTAACGAGCCCTATTTATTTACTGATCCCCGTTCCTGCTCATGGCCGTCTGCGCTTCACCTTCTGCAGACGCGGCTGTGAGCAGGAGCGGGGAACAATAAGTAAGGCCTGCGGGCCGTGAACCCCACAAACACTGCTATCATTATACTCTGGGGTCTTTTCAGCAGGCTTCGGGACTCCTTGGTGACGTCCCAGATGTTGGTGTGCCAGTCCGACGTCATTATGCGTCGCGATGCATGCAGGGCTCACGTGACATCTGGATCAACATGGAAGAGGTAGCGGGGAGTGCGCATAATACTATAATACTGTGTGCAGGGGCCACTATGTGGCAGAATACTGTGTGCAAGGTCCACTATGGGGCCTAACAGTGTGTGCAGGAATACAGTTTCTGCAGGGGGGGGGGGGGTAAATTAAATGTGAACTTATATTGGCTGATACACGTGATATGACTGAATATTTAAGGACCTGCGAACTGCTATTGACTAATACAGGTCATAAATAGCTTGGTTGCTATGGAAACCTGTGTGTCTGAGGAGAGTAATAGCCTGTGAGCTGTTATTGGCTAATAAGGGACATGTGATCGTGTGTATGGCAGTTGGAATATGAGTGAAAGACTTGCAGGCTTGTATTAGCTAATGTTGGTCATTTTTTGGGAATACTGTATCTCAGGAACGGTACGTCCAAGAGAGCTGAGACCCAGTCTAAAATATTCCCGGACACCTGATGTACATGAGTGCCAAATTTGGTGAGGATCGGTCCAGTTGTTTGGTCGCACATAAAGAACAGACAGATAGACAGAAACTCATTTTTATATATATAAGAGATAGATACTATCATTATACAGTACAGTGTGATTATTATCAGTGTATAGATACTATCATTATACAGTACAGTGTGATTATTATCAGTGTATAGATACTATCATTATACAGCAGTGTGATTATCAGTGTATAGATACTATCATTATACTGTACAGTGTTTGATTATTATCAGTGTATAGATACTATCATTATACAGTACAGTGTGACTTTTATAAGTGTATAGATACTATCATTATACAGTACAGTGTGTGATTATTATCAGTGTATAGATACTATTATTATACAGTACAGTGAGACTATTATCAGTGTATAGATACTATTATTATACAGTACAGTGAGACTATTATCAGTGTATAGATACTATCATTATACAGTACAGTGTGTGATTATTATCAGTGTATAGATACTATCATTATACAGTACAGTGTGATTATTATCAGTGTATAGATACTAACATTATTCAGTACAGTGTGTGATCATCAGTGTATTAATACTATCATTATACAGTAGAGTGTGTGATTATTATCAGTGTATAGATACTATCATTATGCAGTACAGTGTGATTATTATCAGTGTATAGATACTATCAATATACAGTACAGTGTGATTATTATTATTAGTGTATAGATACTATCATTACACAGTACAGTGTGATTATTATCAGTGTATAGATACTATCATTATATAGTACAGTGTTTGATTATTATCAGTGTATAGATATTATCATTATACAGTGCAGTGTGATTATCAGTGTATAGATACTATCATTATACAGTACAGTGTGATTATTATCAGTGTATAGATACTATCATTATACAGTACAGTGTGATTATTATCAGTGTATAGATACTATCATTATACAGTGCAGTGTGATTATTATCAGTGTATAGCTACTATCATTATACAGTACAGTGTGATTATTATCAGTGTATAGATACTATCATTATACAGTACAGTGTGATTATTATCAGTGTATAGATACTATCATTATACAGTACAGTGTGATTATTATCAGTGTATAGATACTATCATTATACAGTACAGTGTGTGATTATTATCAGTGTATAGATACTATCATTATACAGTACAGTGTGATTATTATCTGTATAGATACTATCATTATACAGTACAGTGTGATTATTATCAGTGTATAGATACTATCATTATACAGTGCAGTGTGATTATTATCAGTGTATAGCTACTATCATTATACAGTACAGTGTGATTATTATCAGTGTATAGATACTATCATTATACAGTACAGTGTGATTATTATCAGTGTATAGACACTATCATTATACAGTACAGTGTGTGATTATTATCAGTGTATAGATACTATCATTATACAGTACAGTGTGTGATTATTATCAGTGTATAGATACTATCATTATACAGTACAGTGTGATTATTATCAGTGTATAGATACTATCATTATACAGTACAGTGTGTGATTATTATCAGTGTATAGATACTATCATTATACAGTACAGTGTGATTATTATCCGTGTATAGATACTATCATTATAAAGTACAGTGTGATTATTATCAGTGCATAGATACTATCATTATACAGTACAGTGTGATTATTAACAGTGTATAGATACTATCATTATACAGTGCAGTGTGATTATTATCAGTGTATAGATACTATCATTATACAGTACAGTGTGATTATTATCAGTGTATAGATACTGTCATTATACAGCACAGTGTGATTATTATCAGTGTATAGATACTATCATTATACAGTACAGTGTGTGATTATTATCAGTGTATAGATACTATCATTATACAGTACAGTGTGATTATTATCAGTGTATAGATACTGTCATTATACAGCAGTGTGATTATCAGTGTATAGATACTATCATTATACTGTACAGTGTTTGATTATTATCAGTGTATAGATACTATCATTATACAGTACAGTGTGATTATTAACAGTGTATAGATACTATCATTATACAGTACAGTGTGATTATTATCAGTGTATAGATACTATCATTATACAGTGTAGTGTGATTATTATCAGTGTATAGATACTATCATTATACTGTACAGTGTTTGATTATTATCTGTGTATAGATACTATCATTAGACAGTACAGTGAGACTATTATCAGTGTATAGATAATATTATTATACAGTACAGTGTGATTGTCAGTGTATAGATACTATCATTATACAGTACAGTGTGTGATTATTATCAGTGTATAGATACTATCATTATACAGTACAGTGTGTGATTATTATCAGTGTATAGATACTATCATTATACAGTACAATGTGTGACTATTATCAGTGTATAGATACTATCATTATACAGTACAGTGTGATTATTATCAGTGTGTAGATATTATCAATATACATTGCAGTGTGATTATTATCAGTGTGTAGATACTATCATTATACAGTACAATGTGATTAATATCAGTGTATAGATGCTATCATTATACAGTACAGTGAGACTATTATCAGTGTATAGATGCTATCATTATACAGTACAATGTTATTATCAGTGTGTAGGTAGTATCATTATACAGTACAGTGTGATTATTATCAGTGTTTAGATACTATCATTATACAGTACAATGTGATTAATATCAGCATATTGATACTATTATTATACAGTACAGTGTGATTATTATCAGTGTATAGATACTATCATTACACAGTGCAGTGTGATTATTATCATTGTGTAGATACTATCATTATACAGTACAGTGTGTGATTATTATCAGTGTATAGATACTATCATTATACAGTACAGTGTGATTATTATCAGTGTATAGATACTATCATTATACAGTGCAGTGTGTGATTATTATCAGTGTATAGATACTATCATTATACAGTACAGTGTGATTATTATCAGTGTATAGATACTATCATTATACAGTACAGCATGTGATTATTATCACTGTATAGATACTATCATTATACAGTACAGTGTGATTATTATCAGTGTACTTAGCAGAAGGACCCGGCTTCGCACGGGTGTATTTCATTTTTTGTTTGTGTAATGACCCCATAAGAATTGGCCAGTTTTGCACTTGACATCCAGTATGGTAGTCCAGTATACATATAGTGTATTTATGGCTGTGTTGCTATGGAAACCTCGTAAATGAAATGTGAACTTATATTGGCTGATGCACGTCATATGACTGAATATTTAAGGACTTGCAAACTGATATTGACTCATACAGGTCATAAATTGCTTGGTTGCTATGGAAATCTGGTGTAAAGCTTTTTGTATGTCAAGACAGAAGAACCTGCGATTTTCCATTGGTCCATAAGCGTCATGTGATCATGTGTATCTCAGTTTGGATATCAATGATAGACCTGCGATCGGTTGTCATGGAAAACCTGGAGTAAAGCTGTGTGTATGTGACCTTGTGTAACAGTGTCATCCACAGCACCCTGCCCCTTTAAAGCTGACCTACAGCAATGAAGAAAAATGGCTGGGTTGTTATGAAAACATTGAGTGCAGCTGTGTCCATGTGGCTGACAATGCCTTGTCAGACTGGAGACGGGCTTGGGTCTGCTCGGTTGTTTCAGCAGCTCGCTGTTGTCTGTGAGATATCTTGTCAGATTAGAGACAGGCTTGGGTCTGCTGAGAGTTTTCATTAGCTCGAGCAGCAGCCATGCGTTTTGTTGCAGGGGGAATGAGTAGTTTAAAAACGTTTCAATTTATCAGAATGCTGAAATCCAGTTTGGCAGTCCAGACCGTGGCGTAAATACCGGGGTAGCAGTGGTAGCGGCTGCCACAGGGCCCGGAATATTTGGGGTCCCAGCGGACCCCTGAGGTTTTTTTTTTTAATTTAATAGGCTGCTACCTGCTGGTGTAACACCAGCAGGTAACGAGCCCTATTTATTTACTGATCCCCGTTCCTGCTCATGGCCGTCTGCGCTTCACCTTCTGCAGACGCGGCTGTGAGCAGGAGCGGGGAACAGTAAGTAAGGCCTGCGGGCCGTGAACCCCACAAACACTGCTATCATTATACTCTGGGGTCTTTTCAGCAGGCTTCGGGACTCCTTGGTGACGTCCCAGATGTCGGCGGGCCAGTCCGACGTCATTATGTGTCGCGATGCATGCCGGGCTCACGTGACATCTGGATCAACATTGAAGAGGTAGCGGGGAGTGCGCATAATACTATAATACTGTGTGCAGGGGCCACTATGTGGCAGAATACTGTGTGCAAGGTCCACTATGGGGCCTAACAGTGTGTGCAGGAATACAGTTTCTGCAGGGGGGGGGGGGGTAAATTAAATGTGAACTTATATTGGCTGATACACGTGATATGACTGAATATTTAAGGACCTGCGAACTGCTATTGACTAATACAGGTCATAAATAGCTTGGTTGCTATGGAAACCTGTGTGTCTGAGGAGAGTAATAGCCTGTGAGCTGTTATTGGCTAATAAGGGACATGTGATCGTGTGTATGGCAGTTGGAATATGAGTGAAAGACTTGCAGGCTTGTATTAGCTAATGTTGGTCATTTTTTGGGAATACTGTATCTCAGGAACGGTACGTCCAAGAGAGCTGAGACCCAGTCTAAAATATTCCCGGACACCTGATGTACATGAGTGCCAAATTTGGTGAGGATCGGTCCAGTTGTTTGGTCGCGCATAAAGAACAGACAGATAGACAGAAACTCATTTTTATATATATAAGAGATAGATACTATCATTATACAGTACAGTGTGATTATTATCAGTGTATAGATACTATCATTATACAGTACAGTGTGATTATTATCAGTGTATAGATACTATCATTATACAGTACACTGTGTGATTATTATCAGTGTATAGATACTATCATTACACAGTACAGTGTGATTATTATCAGTGTATAGATACTATCATTATACAGTACAGTGTGATTATTATCAGTGTATAGATACTATCATTATACAGTACAGTGTGATTATTATCAGTGTATAGATACTATCATTATACAGTACAGTGTGATTATTATCAGTGTATAGATACTATCATTGTACAATACATTGTGATTATTATCAGTGTATAGATACTATCATTATACAGTGCAGTGTGATTATTATCAGTGTATAGATACTATCATTATACAGTGCAGTGTGATTATTATCAGTGTATAGATATATCATTATACAATACATTGTGATTATTATCAGTGTATAGATACTATCACTATACAGTGCAGTGTGATTATTATCAGTGTATAGATACTATCATTATACAGTACAGTGTGTGATTATTATCAGTGTATAGATACTATCATTATGCAGTACAGTGTGATTATTATCAGTGTATAGATACTATCATTATGCAGTACAGTGTGATTATTATCAGTGTATAGATACTATCATTATACAGTACAGTGTATGATTATTATCAGTGTATAGATGCTATCATTATACAGTACAGTATGAATATCATCAGTGTATAGATACTATCATTATACAGTGCAGTGTGATTATTATCAGTGTATAGATACTATCATTATACAGTGCAGTGTGATTATTATCAGTGTATAGATACTATCATTATACAGTGCAGTGAGTAATTAGTTTCAGTGTATACTTTCTACTATTATACAGTTTCTTACAATTTCTATATTATATATTCATATAAGGGGATGCAGATGGTTAGTATCACTCTATAATGTACAGGATTTGAAAGTTTTATTTGTGTTGGAATGTAACTTTTAATTCAACACTATCCATATGGAAAAAGTAGTGAGAATTCATGCCCTCCTCCCACCTCTTTTCTAGTCTTCCCTCTACCCATCCTGCTTTTCTTCCCTCTTTTGCGGTCTTTCCTTGCCTTTTCCCCTTTTCTCTCCACCCCCAACACTTTCCTTGTTTCTTTCTTTCTCCACTTTCCACTCCCCCTGTCTCAGTCTGTGTATGTTTGGACTGGGTCCTGGCTCTAGTGCTGACCTTGCGTTACCTCATCATGTGATCTGGAGCTACACTGGGTTTATATGGCAATAATGAGCAGTCGGGGCAAACAGAACGACAGCACTAGATTATTTAACTCCCTAGGCACCACAGCAGCTCCCTGCACAATATAGCAACACATGTGTAAAATAAAGCTGTACAAAAGGCATTTGAGAAGTTGAATGAAGGGAGGAAAATGAGTTTGGAACACAGAAAGTAATTGGTTACTATTATTTCCAAAGCACAGTAATCACAGGCAGTCATGCACGGTGTGCTTTTCCAGTACACATATATGACCCAGAGTCCTAAGTAGTGCACATGCTAATCTCCCGTCCAACAGTCCATTTTACAGCAATAACTGAAGACAAAGGGGTTAGTAATAAACATAGTTGTTGATACCATTACTTTACATGTACCTTATATATCTTACAAAACAGTTATACAGCTGGAGCTCCCTGGCCCAAATCACAAACATGGCAATGCCAACACACAGCCAGCATGGATAAGCATGCACGCATGATCATTGAGCTGACTTTTTGAGAACCACTGACAGTTTGCCAATACACAGCCATGCCAGGCCTGCCATGACCGTAACAATTGCCATGCCTTTGTTGGGGTAACGTTTTGTCATTCCACCTCACACTGTCAAAAACATCCCCTTCAAACCAGTAATTGTCCTGTCTATCCCATCCATCTTCACCAGAGGAAGGGTCAGTAAATGATAACCTCGACTAACAAACCCCTTACCTCAGCTGGCTTTACACCCTTCCATGCGTATACATTCTGGTTATATCTGGTCCAAACCCCCATTTTTATTTTGAATTTTGAAAACAAAGGTCCCACTAAATCCTACGCCCCCACCCCCAGCTACTCTCCCTAGTGAATATTCTCTTATAATCCCTCCCCAGAGAGAAGGTCACATTGATCCCCTCATGGCTTTGGACCCCAAGTCCTGGTTCTTGTCATTCTTTATTGGAAGAGTAAATTTGAAGAAGAAATCGGGCAGTGCTGAAAGCCCTAGTGTATGATCTGAGAGACACTGACTCATGTATTGCCAACACTGGCCTTGTTGGGCTAATATTTATTTTTTATTTTTTTATCTGTAGAGATGACATACTAACCCCTTAAGGACCAGGCCAATTTTCACTTTTGTGTATCTGTTTTTCCTCCCCACCTTCCAAGAGCCATATTGGTTTTTTTATGGTTCACAGAGTCACATGATGGCTTATTGTTTGCAGGATAAATTGTTCTTTGTAATGGCGCCATTCAATATCCTGCACAATGTACTGGGAAGCTGGAAAAAAATTCAGAATGAGGTGGAATTGGAAAAAAACACATTTGTGACAATTTCTTAAGGGTTTAATTTTTACAGCATTCACTAGGTGGTAAAAATGACATTACCTGTGGGTCAGTACAATCACAGCGATACCAAATTTATATAGTATTTGTAATGTTTTGATATATTTTAAACATGAAAAATAGAGAAAAAGTGTTATGTCGCCATGTTCTGACTCCTGTAACGTCATATTTACAAGTATGGAGCTGGATAAGGCATCTTTTTATACGGGACAAGATGACATTTTTATTGATACCATTTGGGGGAAGGTCTGATGATTTGATCACTTTTTATTGAATTTTTTTAGGAAGCAAAGTGTTAAAAAAAAATTGCCATTTCGCTATTTTTATTTTTTTCCCCACTATGACATTCACCGTATGGGATAAATATTTTTATATTTTAATAGTTTGGGTATTTTTGAGTTCGCGGATCCCTAAAGTGTTTATGTTTACTTTTGTTTATTCATTTTTATCTAGGGAAAGGGGGGAGGATTTGAACTTTTGGTTTTTTTTGTGTTTTTTCAATACTTTTAAAAACTTTTTTTTTTCTTCTTTTACTTTTATGATCAGACCCCCTAGGGACTTTGAACCTTAGGGAGTCTCATCACTTATACTAACGTATTACAGTGAATAGTAAAATCCAATCACTTCTAATATATGCTGCCTACGGCAGCGTGTAATAGAACCATAGTAATGACAAGCCTGGGAGCCTTCACTAGGTTGCTGTTATGGCAACCGATCGCTGCCCTTCGATGATGTTCCGGAGGGCAGCAATCACATAAAGATGGCAGCGCCTGCGGCATCTATAGTGTTAACAGCTGCGATCGTTGTCGGCACTGATCGCAGTTGTTAGTGGCGGGTGCTAGCTGTATTACACTGCCAGCATCTGCTGTGTATGGAGAGGGCTGAGCTCCTGAGCCCTCTTCATACATCCCCATGTATAACGTCACTTGTACGTCATTGTTCGTTAAGGGATTAATGTAACAACAGTAACCTGCTGCAAAACATAGATTAAAGATTCTGCTGGTTTTGTTGCAAAACGAACCCATGACCATAGTGATGGTAACTGCTATTCGGTGGTGATGATTGGATTGCCATAGTTCAACACTGCAATAAATTATATGGCTGCTAGACATAGTAATGTGACCATATTGAATATGGCCAGTGGCATGGGAAACTGCTATAACCTGTGTATAAGGCTACAGAATCCATTTATAGTGATTGTCTTCATATGTTGCAATATTTGCAATGTTCATGTCCATTTAGATGCATTCATTGTCACCATGAATGCAAAATATTTGCTCATCTGCAACTGATTCAGTCACAGAAGTTCTGCTTTGGCATTTTGCCATGGTGAGCCGGAAAGTCGGAAAATTAAGAGGAACTCAGGAGAGTCTCAAACTCCTCTTCATTTTCAGCCAGGCGAAAAGATCTACAGATCTACTTTATGGTCAGATAGTTGATAGAGAAAGAAAATTGTGTAAATGCAGTGTACGGAAATGAAGGTGAATATTAAAAAAGAAAACTTCCACAAATCTGAGCTCAGATAATGTTTAGGTCTGAGGTTGGGTATACTGAGCATGTGATCTATTTGTGTGTAAAGACATAGTGCACACTAGTTAGAAAATCTGTAGGACTGGTGAAGAAGTAAAGATCATGGTGATCTGACTCCCGGCATCCTCATCAATCCGCTGACAAGAGAACCACTACCAGGCACAGCCACTACTAAACGTACTGTGTCTGGGAAGCAATGAAGGAAGAACAGGACTGGCTGCAGTATGGCCCCGTTGGTCATCTTATTGGTGGGGTGGTTATAATTGAAGCTCCATTAATCTGATATTGATATTTTATAATAAAGATACACCATTGGTATTATAGACCTGAAAATCCACTCTATAGCTGTCACAGATTCTGTCAAAAATTCCTGTGATGCTATTTTACCCAGTAAAGACGCCACGACAGAAACCACACGAACCCCAGGCTTATATGTTAGTTGTTCCAGAAATAAACATAGCCTACAAGGCTTGCCTTAGAGTTTGGACACATGCCTTTTAAAAAATTCTCTCAGTTGCTCCTTAGCAACAAAAGAAAAACTTCTACTGTTTACACAAAAAGAAGCTGTTTGTAGACTTCTGCTAATGAGCAACCAAGAAATAAGTGAAAGCATTTTTTCTGGTATATAGAAACTTGTTGTGAAGTGAAAGGTCAGTTTTAAACTTATATAATACCAAGTGAGAGCTGCGTACTATATAGAAAAATATCTTTGGAAAGACAACAGTGGACAGTATAGAAGGAGTTTTATATGGAGCAAAACTGAAGATTTAGGAAGTACTATAACAGTCAACGCATACAATTCAATTTTAATAGATTTAACTAACCCTTTCTGAAACATATCTATGCCACCTGTAATCTGCCATTTGTAAACAATCTAACTAGAGATGGGCGAACCTCTCAGGATTCATTTCATTTCGATTTTGGGTAACTCGGTTCCAGGATTTGTTTCAGGTTGAACAAATTTGGTAAGAACCACACTTTAAAAATGGCTTAAAACATAGTGTACAACACTGTCAGGGCTCCTAGGGACCTATATATAAAACATGGACTGTCAGGGCTCCTAGGGACCTATATATAAAACATAGTGTACAACACTGTCAGGGCTCCTAGGGACCTATATATAAAACATAGTGTACAACACTGTCAGGGCTCCTAGGAACCTATCTATAAAACATAGTGTAGAACACTGTCAGGGCTCCTAGGAACCTATCTATAAAACATAGTGTAGAATACTCTTAGGGCTCCTAGGAACCTATCTATAAAACATAGTGTAGAACACTGTCAGGGCTCCTAGGAACCTATCTATAAAACACAGTGTAGAATACTCTTAGGGCTCCTAGGAACCTATCTATAAAACACAGTGTAGAATACTCTTAGGGCTCCTAGGAACCTATCTATAAAACATAGTGTAGAACACTGTCAGGGCTCCTAGGAACCTATCTATAAAACACAGTGTAGAATACTCTTAGGGCTCCTAGGAACCTATCTATAAAACACAGTGTAGAACACTGTCAGGGCTCCTAGGAACCTATCTATAACACATAGTGTAGAACACTTTTAGGACTCTGAGGACCTATCTATAAAACACAGTGTAGAACACTCTTAGGGCTCCTAGGAACCCATCTACCCAATTTATATCTCCCGAAGGCAAACACTTTCAAAGTTCTGTCAAAGTGAAAGTGTCATTATCATACTCTGGGGTCTCTTCAGGCCCCAAAGTTTAATAGGTGGAGGCCCAGGGAAGGTGTAAAAAAAAAAAAAAAAAAAAATCATATTCACCTTCCATTACCTCTTTTGGGCCTCCCCAGCATTTGGCGCACTCTCTCCACCTCCTCAGAGATGTCATGCACTCAGGCTCACTGATGAGGCCTGTGATTGGGCCTCAGCAGTCTCATGGGTATGCCAAGCATCAAGACGATTGGCATGCTATTGTGACCGCTGGTGACTCAACCAGGGTTCTGCCACCTAAATGAGGCCTATGTAAGGCACCTTCTCAAGTCTGGCTGAATGCACAGCTGGGGGAAGAATCTCTGTCCTCAGGATCGGTGGTGGCCTCAGCGATCAGACTCCCACAGATCAGGGCACCGTTAGGGAGAGTGGTACGCCAGGAGGTACCCATCACCAATGCTACAGCTGTCTTTGTAACTACCAACCTCCTCAGGGAGGCATAGATAAGGCTATTCCTATCTCTGGCATAAAAAGCTTGGGTGAATTCATGGTTTAAATAAAAGTAAATCTTATTTCTGTACAGAAACTTTACAGAATAATCATCATAAATATCATGAAAATATAGATATTAGCAAAACAAAAAGACAAAGGATAAGAGATCCCTATGACCATGTATCCCTATTAAGGCCCAAAGAAGATATAGGTTAGACTTTACAACTGCTTCCCCAGGATAGAGAGCTGTCTAGTTTTCATGACAAGCTATTCTTTTTGAATCAATGATTTTAAAGTTGAATATTCAATAATTGTTGGTCAAATATCTAATAGATAGCAATTAAGAGGACCAATCTCTTTGGTGAAATATATTGATACGTTTTATGGAGGTGGGGAAAATAAAAGAACACTTGTAAGGCTTCCCTGTACCACTGATCTCAACGGGAAACAACTGAAATGGACAGCAAAAATCTTCGATCTCTTGACATGAGATTTCAGGCAACACAGTTCTTTAATTCTTTGGCCAACTTTATTTACTAATTCATTCTGTATCTGTGAGATTCATCACATGGCTGGTTCACACTTAATCATGGATGAACTAGTTATTCTAGTCATATACTAAAATTCTCTTATGTGTTTAGATCCAGCTTTTGGTCCATATACATCCAAGATATCACTAAAGGCTGAATTAGCCTGATAAATGACAACCAAATACCTAACCCAATAATATGCCTAAATTACTTTTACAGTTTTTCCTTCAATAAAATCTTAGACATTGATGAGAAAAAGCAGCAAATCTAGATCGACCCATAATTTAAGCAACCATAAGCTTTTCTTGTATGTACAGCTGCAGTTAACTTTTCAACCGATCAACATCAACCAGGTGGTCCTGACTACATATAATCCATCTTGATTTAGATGGTGGAGTCCTAGTATTCAAATCCAGACACAAATCAGTTTTGATTGTAAGAAATGTGACATTGGGTAAAACTCAAAAAGAAGCAAATAAAATGATAAAATAGTAATATGCTCACGATCCTAAAGCGTATATTCTCTCAAAACAGTTACACCCTAGAAAGTAAACATTTCAGCTCTTTTCCCATCTTGGTTCAGTAATTTGTTCAGTACAGTGGTGCTTTTGAGGTGCAGGAGAGGAAGGGGTATCTCCCCAGAGGGGTATGGGGCTTGTTTCAAGCTAATTAAAAGACCATTAATTATTGATATGGGGAAGAGGGGACAAGAGGACCAGCAAGGAATTGGAAGGAATAGAGTCTGAATAATTCATGGTGAGAAGAGAGCTTTCTTGGAAAAGACCTTGGACAGTGGTAGTGCCAGCCTCCCCGTCACACACACTCGCATCTGTACCACAACATGTGTACATAAGTTAGGAACAGCATTGCCAGCACTCCCTTGATACTTCAGGCTACATACAGACAACACAGCAATCTGCATGACCAGTCTCTTCATCAGAGGCATTGAGCCTCAGCACTCTGAAGATAAAGAATATGGTGTACAGACACGATTGGCAATGCCAGGTTGTGTGATTTTTGCATAAGGGGGAAAGAGGGCTTTATGCCATGCTGGTCATTACCATTTGAATGATGTGCCCGTCTCTCTCCACTGCCCAGCTGGATGGCAGCCATTTTTAAAGTCCAGCAGCTTTATTGGCATTGACATAAAGGTTGGCATAAGCCAATGCAGAAGGTGGATTATTAAAAAGAAATGTTAAAAGGGCAATAAATTACTGCATATCCCAAGATATTAGAGAAGAAACTGGGAACTTGAGAGCTACCGTAGCCTAATGCAGCCTAATTATGGAGCTAATAAGAGGCTCAAGAGCCAGGTTACTGTAATAAGATGTTACAGGGTAATAAGAGGATCAGGAGCCGGGTTACTGTAATAAGATGTTACAGGGTAATAAGAGAATCAGGAGCCGCATTACTGTAATAAGATGTTACAGGGTAATAAGAGGATCAGGAGCCGGGTTACTGTAATAAGATGTTACAGGGTAATAAGAGGATCAGGAGCCGCATTACTGTAATAAGATGTTACAGGGTAATAAGAGGATCAGGAGCCGGGTTACTGTAATAAGATGTTACAGGGTAATAAGAGGATCAGGAGCCGGGTTACTGTAATAAAATGTTACAGGGTAATAAGAACAGGAGCCGGGTTACTTGTAATAAAACGTTACAGGGTAATAAGAGGATCAGGAGCCGGGTTACTGTAATAAGATGTTACAGGGTAATAAGAGGATCAGGAGCCGGGTTACTGTAATAAGATGTTACAGGGTAATAAGAGGATCAGGAGCCGGGTTACTGTAATAAGGTGTTACAGGGGGTAATAAGAGGATCAGGAGCCGGGTTACTGTAATAACGTGTTACAGGGGTAATAAGAGGATCAGGAGCCGGGTTACTGTAATAAGATGTTACAGGGTAATAAGAGGATCAGGAGCCGGGTTACTGTAATAAGATGTTACAGGGTGTAATAAGAGGATCAGGAGCCGGGTTACTGTAATAAGATGTTACAGGGTAATAAGAGGATCAGGAGCCGGGTTACTGTAGTAAGATAGTACTGGGGTAATAAGAGGATCAGGAGCCGGGTTACTGTAATAAGATGTTACAGGGTAATAAGAGGGTCAGGAGCCGGGTTACTGTAATAAGATGTTACAGGGTAATAAGAGGATCAGGAGCCGGGTTACTGTAATAAGATGTTACAGGGTAATAAGAGGATCAGGAATCGGGTTACTGTAATAAGATGTTACAGGGGTAATAAGAGGATCAGGAGCCGGGTTACTGTAATAAGATGTTACAGGGGTAATAAGAGGGTCAGGAGCCGGGTTACTGTAATAAGATGTTACAGGGTAATAAGAGGATCAGGAGCCGGGTTACTGTAATAAGGTGTTACAGGGTAATAAGAGGATCAGGAGCCGGGTTACTGTAATAAGATGTTACAAGGTAATAAGAGGATCAGGAGCCGGGTTACTGTAATAAGATGTTACAGGGTAATAAGAGGATCAGGAGCCGGGTTACTGTAATAAGATGAAACAAGGTAATAAGTGGCCCAGGAGCCGGGTTACTGTAATAGGTCAAGAAGCAGGGTTCCTGTAAAACTGGGAAAATATTCAAAAGGTATGCTTTTCAAATAAAGAGGTAATCCAGACTTAGATAAATACAGAGTTATTACTGAATGATGAACAGTTGAACTTTCCAATATCATTTTAGTTTTTGATTACTAACATCTTAAAAATCCTTACTTGTGTTAGTGAATGCATAAAAATACTGCTGACAATTGTCCTGGTAGAATATCTGATGATTTGGTATGATGACATTCTACTTTTAGCAAAGTACAGCAGCAGTATCATCCTGGCTGGTAGCACTTCGCTGAAATACTGTAGCACTGATGCAACTTTTCTCATATGTGGTTAGATCCCTTGTGACTCGCAATAAATTATTTTTAGTTAGATTTTCTACCTATATTTCATTATATGTGTGTGTTCAGTTTCCGCTCTATGTCCTTTCTCCATTCAGCTGTCGTTTCCTTTGTCCTTATTTCCTTCTTTCAAATAAAAATTTCCTTTTATCCTTTTTACCATCCCACTCATTAATTTATTTTCCGTGATTTTTTTATTTACTCTTTGTTTTCCTGTTGCGTCATTTCATTTAACAGTAGATACATTGTTCATGTTTTTTCTATAACTGGTCTATTGTCTTGTTTCCCTTGATAGGGTTTATTTTATAAAACAGTGAGGAGTTGAATACATGCTATCACTGAATTAAAAAGACACGAGAGTCATTTCATAAAACATTCAACATCTCATAACGATGCATCTGAAGTTTTGATCAGTGGGTTAATGGCGTTAAGACCCTCAATGATCTCTAAAATGAAGGGGCATTAACGTCCAGTTGAGTGTTGTGTCCATTCGAATTCCTCGGATAGCAAGTGGGATGCAGACTTTTTATAAACTTTCCATGAATTTGTACATTGCGCCCTTCACTCTCTGGATTAGGAGAGCAGAAAACGACAAAGTGGTCTACTATGTCGCACTGTAGCGTTTGTCCTCTATCGTAATCTGTGTCTGGACATTATAATAATAATAATAATAATAATAGTCCTTTAATAGTCCCACAATGGGGAAATTCAGTGTGTTACAGCAGCAAAGATAAGCAGATACAAATACAAATACAACATGTACAGGAATGTTCCAAGGTGAGAGGCATTACATTAATAGCAGACAGACAGATAGGGCGTAGCAGAGGAGGGGGGGGATTTAACAGGCTTATTATAGGCTTCTGCTGAATTGGTAACAGATAATGAGCACTGCTATCATTTTCTACATTCTGCTTTAATTCAGTGAAATAACACAATGATGGTGTACACATGGCTAGGTAAATTCATGCTGACATCGAACACAATGATGGTATGTGCTGTATGTCTGGTGAGGAGCCATAATATTATTATAATTTATTTTTAGAGCACCCTTAATTCCATGGTGCTGTACATTATTATATTAATTCCATGGTGCCGGACATTATTATATTAATTCCATGGTGCTGTACATTATTATATTAATTCCATGGTGCTTTACATTATTATATTAATTCCATGGTGCTGTACATTATTTTATTAATTCCATGGTGCTGTACATTATTATATTCCATGGTGCTCTGTACATTATTATATTAATTCTATGGCGCTGTACATTATTATATTAATTCCATGGTGCTGGACATTATTATATTAATTCCATGGTGCTCTGTACATTATTATATTAATTCCATGGTGCTGTACATTATTATATTAATCCCATGGTGCTGTACATTATTATATTAATTCCATGGTGCTGTACATTATTATATTAATTCCATGGTGCTGTACATTATTATATTAATTCCATGGTGCTGTACAGTATTATATTAATTCCATGGTGCTGGACATTATTATATTAATTCCATGGTGCTGTACATTATTATATTAATTCCATGGTGCTGTACATTATTATATTAATTCCATGGTGCTGTACATTATTATATTAATTCCATGGTGCTGGACATTATTATATTCCATGGTGCTCTGTACATTATTATATTAATTCCATGGTGCTCTGTACATTATTATATTAATTCCATGGTGCTGTACATTATTATATTAATTCCATGGTGCTGGACATTATTATATTAATTCCATGGTGCTCTGTACATTATTATATTAATCCCATGGTGCTGTACATTATTATATTAATTCCATGGTGCTTTACATTATTATATTAATTCCATGGTGCTTTACATTATTATATTAATTCCATGGTGCTGTACATTATTTTATTAATTCCATGGTGCTGTACATTATTATATTCCATGGTGCTCTGTACATTATTATATTAATTCTATGGTGCTGTACATTATTATATTAATTCCATGGTGCTGGACATTATTATATTAATTCCATGGTGCTGTACATTATTATATTAATTCCATGGTGCTGTACATAATTATATTAATTCCATGGTGCTGTACATTATTATATTAATTCCATGGTGCTCTGTACATTATTATATTAATTCCATGGTGCTCTGTACATTATTATATTAATCCCATGGTGCTGGACATTATTATATTAATTCCATGGTGCTGGACATTATTATATCAATTCCATGGTGCTGGACATTATTATATCAATTCCATGGTGCTGTACATTATTATATTAATTCCATGGTGCTCTGTACATTATTATATTAATTCCATGGTGCTGGACATTATTATATCAATTCCATGGTGCTGTACATTATTATATTAATTCCATGGTTCTGGACATTATTATATTAATTCCATGGTGCTGTACATTATTATATTAATTCCATGGTGCTGGACATTATTATATTAATTCCATGGTGCTGTACATTTGAGGGTGTACATACAACACACAAAATAAGTACAGTACTAACAGTGACCAACTGGAACAGTGGGATAAAGGGCCCTGGCTGCAGGGACTTACAATCTATGTGGAAAAGTGGACAGTAGGTGAGTGTAGACTCTGTTTAGATTTTGGTGTGGTGACAGTAGTGTTATTGGAGGTTGTAGGCCTTCCTGCATAGGTGAGTCTTCAAAGTCTTCTTGAAGCTAGTTATTGTGGGGGGTAGTCTTATGTGTCGTGGTAGTGAGTTCCAGAGTATGGGGGATGCACGGGAGAAGTCTTGGAGACTTTTGTATGAAGAGCGGATAAGAGAAGAGCGTAGTAGGGAGTCTTGAGAGGATCGGAGATTACATGTTGGTAGTAGCATGGTACAAAGTTGAATAAAGATGACCTGCATTTAGTAATAATTGAGGGTGGTCTAAATGGCTACCCAATATCTATTCCTTGGTGTGTCTAATGATCTAATTAAACAAGATAATTAGTGCCCAGACTTTTTTTTTTTCAAGACTTTTTGTATGGCAATTTCAGTTTCAAAAATGGACATCTGACAGAAACCTGACATACCCCATTATAGTCAAGGCTCTGATGGTGACTGCTATTTTTGCCAGACGAGCGGACACACGTTGCAGATGTGAACTCAGGCACTATGAGATGTAATATGGAGGTTGTATGAGGCCAAAACAGCCATGAGCATGAGGCCTTAATCGCACAAATGTATGGTTTATCAGATGGTTAGCACATTATTAATAGGTATTTTTCTGAATGAAAGCTTTACTAATATTTTTTAGGTATCATTAAATACCTTTTAATTATCACATTTAGTCTTATATGGTGTTCATTACAGTTGAAGTCATCTTGAGTTATTAAAATAATTGCAAATGGATAGTTGGGATCTAAGAACCCTGAATCTGCTGAAATGTTTTGCATGAAGTATTTTTCCTATGAACAGATTATTTGAATAGTCCTACAAAATATTACAAGAAACAGTTGCCAGTGGGCTTATGTTCATTACAGTATCCTACAAATTTAGGCAAATAAAATAAAAAGTCAAATCTAAATTGTTTTTTTTTTGTGAATATATAGAGAGGTTTGGCTAAGGTTGCATTTGCACACCTCTCTACCTAAATTGGACCCTACATTAAAGTATACATTTTGCCTTGCCCGTCCATCTTTTGTCACCTATGTCCACTGCATCATTTTACATCTCATGGACTGGGCTAACAGTATGGTTTACAATTACGTGTTTAGTTATGTTGACAATGGAAGATCCATCCAACAATAGGAGAGTACAGACTAAGTATTTGTTGTATCAATGCAATGTTGTGATCTACCCTACTTGTGAAGTTACAGGTCTTCTATGACTATACTAAAGTATTAGTTATTGCTACATTACATATTTATAAAGTACTCTACTCACTCCTTTCACCTTCATGCCATATTGTCTGTTTAGTACTCTGTATTTTATGGGCTTCCTCCATTTCAATTCATTCTAACTTTCTGACATATTTCCATCTCATTACCGTAGCCTATCCCATCCTTTCTTCTATCATAGATCAACTCCTTATCTTCTCTCCAGCACTACCTGTAGTAAATCACTGAATACTTAACTTTTTTTACTCTTTTGCCTTATAATGCCTAACTGTACACAACCATATATTTTGGTCTGTGTGCACATCACTTGTGATGTTCACAGATCTTTGTGGGGGCTGTGAACCTGGGCCAAAAGACGCAGGGCATGTCCACTTAATGTCCGTTTTGCAATTCAGGCTCATTCATTGAAGTGTTTAGGTCTGTGTAAAGTAGAGATGGCACCAAGATGCAATCCATTTACTGTCCATTGTGTTTTATCATGGACCATAAATCAACACATTTAACATATTAACCCATCTACTATGCAACATTGTGCTGCTGGTGCTTTACTGACTATACTTCCCTCTTCTACTGCTTTGCTTTTTCTCCTTTCTTTCTTCATACAATATTTTATTGTATTCTTTGCTTATCTACCATTCCTTTGTGCTATCTGTACTTCCTTAGCTACTCCTCTGTGCTGCCTATATTTCCTAATCTATTTCTTTAGTGCTCCTTTGTGCTTCCAGTACTTCCATGTTACTGTACTGCTTGTATTTCTTCATCTACCACTCAGCTTTTCCTCTGCGCTGCCTGTACTTCCTAACCTATTACATTATTTTTCCTATGAAGTCTGCTTTCTTATTCCTCTTTCCTGTGACCTTATTGTACTTCCTAATTCACATCTGTGTCATTCCCGAGTTCTGCTTCTTTGTACTACTCCTATTCCCTCATCTACTACACTACTTATTCTCCACGCCAACACTTTTTCCATATTCTTTCCTCATTTACTTCATTAAATCCTCTATTTCGCTCTGTGCCTCCTCAATAATTCCTTCACAACTCCATTTATCATTCTACGTCTCCTTTGTGCCACCTGTACTTCCTCATTCATCCCATTACTTCCATCCAACCCAAACTGTAAAGACAGTAATATATCACATCCTTTTGTGCTTCCTTTCGATAAAACTCAGATTTCCTTCTCTTCTTACCGACTTCCTCCATAAATAGCTAGTACTTCATCTATTCTTCCATAAGCATCCTGTCCTCCATCCATTCTTTCTCTGATTTCTTGATCATTTACTATGTGAATGTTATGTATTTTCTCTCTGAAGTGACGGTGATTTTGCTTTAAGCCTTTTGTGTTGAGGCTCTGTACTCTTTTTTTCTGCCATATTAATCCAACCAACACTTTCTTTTCCAACCGTTTTATCTCACCTTCTTTTTCAGAGGCTCCAATGGCTCCCTCTCCCCCTTCTCTTCTCTTTCATTACCTCACAGCTCTGTCTATTCCACGGTATTGAAGTCTGTCTTTTGAAGGTTTATTTCCAAATCATTTATGTGTATGAAAACATGGACAAACAATAACTCAACCACCACATGCTACAAGGTTTAGGGTTACTGCCTTGCTGCACATTTTTGGTACTGTGTAAGGGAACAGGCTATTTTTTACTACAAATAAATAGTAAAATTTTAGGCTGAAAACAAAAAAAAAAAAGTGAACTGGGGATAGAAGGTTGCAATCTGTGGGTACCTGATATCCTACAAATAAAAAAGGGAAATAAGGGTCCTTTTAAATGCATCCAGACCACGGCTGGATTGGCAGAGGGATGGACTAACACAGCTGAGATCTGTTGCGGTTTAGCCACTGCCAAAAGTGCACTGCGGTTTCTCGCAGCCAATCAAGAGGCGAGGTTTGAGTTTTGGACGCTCTTATTTTTTGGGGGCCCTGGTCCTGTGAGATTGGGGGTGGTTGTGTAGGAAGGGGCGCAGCCTCTGTTCTTTATGAAATAAACCATATTAATGTTTTCCCTTTTTTTTTTTTGGATGGTGGTTGAAATTGAAAAGAGGGGGAGTAGACTGCTTTGGAAGTATGTGCAAGGGAGGGGTACCAGGATTATTTTGGGGATGGATGCTTGGGGAGGGGGGTCTTTTAGTTGCGCCAAGTTGGCTTAATGAAACCTTGTCTGGTTTCCCTTCCTCCTCTGCTTCTTTCTCACCATTACACCATCAAATACTCCTTCTTTATCTCTCCCTTTGTGCAGATTTTCCTCCGTTCCTTCCGTTCATTTCTTTCTCTCAGAGTCTCCCACACCTCATTCCTCTTCTTTTTTCTTTATCTTCCATGTGTTCTTTTCTTAATCTTCTTTATATATTCCTCATCACACTTCAGTTGTATCTTTTTCACTTAACCTTTTTCTTGTAAACTTTTATTAGCCACATCTTCCATAGCTCTAAATGTCACATTGCTTTGTCAGTCTCTTGTCCACATTTATTGCAATATTTTACCCAGAATAATTCCTTATTGTTGTCGTGTATGGGATCAGTTATTCTGACCCTTTTTTCACTTATTACTTAGTCCTAAAATATTCCTCAGTCATTAGGGTTGTTTCCAGGGTTATAGAAAGCATAATAATACTTAGAAGGATTAACACTAATATTAGAAGTTACGGCACAAATTAAAATGATTTGGACGTCGGAGCCGAACATCGGAACTGTGCTGAATTCTGAACAGAAATGGTTAAGTACCCCACCTAGGCCGCGTTTTTGTTATTTTTTTGGCTTGATTTTCCCCTTAACTCTATTAACCGGTTAAGCTATTGCTTCATGCAAAAATGCTGAATTGACTCAAAACTCTTAAACGCGGCGATTGTGCCTACCAAATTTCAATGATACCAGACGTGTGGCAGAGTCATTAAAGAAAGTCATTGAATATCGAAAAATATAGTAAACTTTTCCACGTAAACACTTTGTGCACTAAACAGAAAAAAATATACTCAGAATGAGTGTGGCCAAGTAGACAAAGGGATGTGAAACAGATCACTGTGTTTAACCGTATGTTAGCATCCTGTATATCATTCCAAAGTTGTTAGGTAGAGTACTGAATTTAACAGTCGAGTCTCTTCATTGACTCGGCCACCCTTCACGAGTTGTGACTTTTTACCTAAAACGGACTACTTCAGTCTAAAAAGAGCCATTTAAGAGACATACACGCAGCCATTTGTTCAGCCTAATGAGAGCACTTTGCATTTATAAAGAATGTGAAAATGAAAAAGTGAGCGCATTATTTGTAAATCTGCCTGAATGGGTGCCTTGCCCGATCAAGCTTGCAATCTAATTTTTGGTGCCCAAGGGAGACAAAGAGACTTGCCAAGGTTGTGTGAATTTACATTCATTAATATGAGTGGAAGCTGGCATATCGATGGCTTTGATTATGTAAAATGATGCATGACCCATTTGGGTTTATTTATCAAAAATAATAATAAAAAAAAAATCTCCCAAATTGAACTCTCGGATCAGTATTTCTTAACAATAATTTGACATCTTTCCTCAATGGGTAAAAGAATATAGCTTTACTTTTGTATGGCTTTACCAAAATTTTTGCTTTAATTTTGCTATTATTTCTACTTACCTAATGGGCTCGCGCATCACGGTGCCAAATATATCTGGACAAAGAATAAGAGAGATTTTTATAAGGTAGACTGGAATGATGTCATTGTTTCACCAGAAAATAAGAGAATCATTTTGGGTTGCAATGACGGAAAAATATGAAGTCGTATTTATTCCTTGTGTTGTGTTTAAGCCTTTGTAAAATGGCTGCCAAATTGATGTACTTCAGGATCCGGCCACATCGGAAGCATTGTTTAAATACAAACTGGTGAAAAAAAAAAATTATCATGTAACACAAAATCTATACTATACGATAGGTTTGCCAAGTAAAATGGCATTATCGCTTATATTGCATGCTACAGATAAAATTATATAAAGTAAGACAAACCTTTATAGCATATAATTATATTACAAAATGTAAACTTTACATCCTACACAATCGTATCTTATATACAATTTTTTTTATTGATGAATAGTTTGAAATGCTATAAGAATTACTTTTTGCTCAAAATTATATCATAGTATCAGTGCTCCTAGGCAAAGCTTAGTGAAGGTAACCAGTTCATAGCTGGACCTCACATATACGGACACATTGGCAGCTGTGCACTCGTGCTCCACCACATTCATGTATACTGGCAAAAAACTGAAATTAATGCTGCAGAAAAATTTTAAAATTTAACCTTAAATAATTGTAATTTTAAAAAATTGGATAAATATTCACGTGAATGTTGATATACATTCAACTGAATAAAGTGAAGTGTGCTAAACAAGCACGTGTCATTCACATGTCTATTGCTTTTCTGGTGGATCAATAGAAGAATATTGAGTAACGCTGAAATCCTTCAGATCAGCGGATAAGTATTTTATTGTAATCTTATGGAGACAAATAAAGCATATAACACGGACTAACACAGGGCTATGGGCATTGCACACGCTTCAAACTTCAGCTGATGGGAAGGAATATCACAGTGAATAGTGTTTACGAGGCCAAAAATGCCCATTAGTCTCTATGATAGTCATGATTATGCATCGAGGAAATTTTGAGTGGAAGATGATCACTCTTGCCCCTTATGTGCCATCATTACTATAGAATTATAAATAATTTGTACAATTGTTTTTTTCTTTTTGCCAAGCAGAATCCCGATCCAAAAGTTCCAGCACCTAAGCTGAGCAGTGAGACTGTAGTGGCTATGACTCCGACTGAGTTAGTTTTAGGGTAGCACGCTGACATCCAAAGTCAATTCCATTGCATATGGATCATCATTGTCGTGCTTCTTTAACCCTTCTAAGTATTACTCACTAAACACATTTTTATTATACACATTAATATTTATAGTTTGTAGACGAAGATAATTTAATTAAAAACAAATCAATTATTCATTTCAAGCTGAGGAAGAGGTCACCAAGATGATTCACAGACTGGCTCTGGATCCCATATGGTAAAGGTCTAGCTGAGTTTTGGCTATAACATGTGTGGCTATAAAATTATATTACAGTCGTATAAAGAGATATGTGCAGTATAGAGTATGCAGTATTATGCAGGAAGATATGAACATTACAATTAGATGATCCCCTGTCATGGATAATTTATATATATATGCCCACTGGTTGTAAAATCCCGGATCTCCACCCTAAAATAAAAGTCAAATATGTCCAGTTGTCTGCAGTGGTGCCACAGTTGTCTACAAATACTACATGTTGAGAACTTATAAAGTACAGGAAGTACTATGGGGTTCAATGTGGAGAAGAAAGACTTTTTAGAATAAAAGGAGAAGATATAGGGATCAGTTGTGTGGAGTAATAGGAGGAGATATAGGGGAGGATATATGGAGTAATAGGAGGAGATATAGGAGAGGACATATGGAGTAATAGGAGGAGATATAGGGGAGGATATATGGGGTAATAGGAGGAGATATAGGGAGGATATATGGGGTAATAGGAGGAGATATAGGGGAGGATATATGGGGTAATAGGAGGAGATATAGGGGAGGATATATGGAGTAATAGGAGGAGATCTAGGGGGGATATATGGAGTAATAGGAGGAGATATAGGGGAGGATATATGGAGTAATAGGAGGAGATATAGGAGAGGACATATGGAGTAATAGGAGGAGATATAGGGGAGGATATATGGGGTAATAGGAGGAGATATAGGGAGGATATATGGAGTAATAGGAGGAGATATAGGGAGGATATATGGGGTAATAGGAGGAGATATAGGGGAGGATATATGGAGTAATAGGAGGAGATCTAGGGGAGGATATATGGAGTAATAGGAGGAGATATAGGGGAGGATATATGGAGTAATAGGAGGAGATATAGGAGAGGATATATGGAGTAATAGGAGGAGATATAGGGAGGATATATGGAGTAATACAAGGGGATATAGGGAGAGGATATATGGAGTAATAGGAGGAGATATAGGGGAGGATATATGGAGTAATAGGAGGAGATATAGGGAGAGGATATATGGAGTAATAGGAGGAGATATAGGGAGGATATATGGAGTAATAGGAGGAGATATAGGGAGAGGATATATGGAGTAATAGGGGGAGATATAGGGAGAGGATATATGGAGTAATAGGAGGAGATATAGGGGAGGATATATGGAGTAATAGGAGGAGATATAGGGAGAGGATATATGGAGTAATAGGAGGAGATATAGGGAGAGGATATATGGAGTAATAGGAGGAGATATAGGGAGAGGATATATGGAGTAATAGGAGGAGATATAGGGGAGGATATATGGAGTAATAGGAGGAGATATAGGGGAGGATATATGGAGTAATAGGAGGAGATATAGGGAGAGGATATATGGAGTAATAGGAGGAGATATAGGGAGAGGATATATGGAGTAATAGGAGGAGATATAGGGAGAGGATATATGGAGTAATAGGAGGAGATATAGGGGAGGATATATGGAGTAATAGGAGGAGATATAGGGGAGGATATATGGAGTAATAGGAGGAGATATAGGGAGAGGATATATGGAGTAATAGGAGGAGATATAGGAGAGGATATATGGAGTAATAGGAGGAGATATAGGGAGGATATATGGAGTAATAGGAGGAGATATAGGGAGAGGATATATGGAGTAATAGGAGGAGATATAGGGAGAGGATATATGGAGTAATAGGAGGAGATATAGGGGAGGATATATGGAGTAATAGGAGGAGATATAGGGGAGGATATATGGAGTAATAGGAGGAGATATAGGGGAGGATATATGGAGTAATAGGAGGAGATATAGGGAGAGGATATATGGAGTAATAGGAGGAGATATAGGGGAGGATATATGGAGTAATAGGAGGAGATATAGGGGAGGATATATGGAGTAATAGGAGGAGATATAGGGGAGGATATATGGAGTAATAGGAGGAGATATAGGGAGGATATATGGAGTAATAGGAGGAGATATAGGGAGAGATATATGGAGTAATAGGAGGAGATATAGGGAGAGGATATATGGAGTAATAGGAGGAGATATAGGGGAGGATATATGGAGTAATAGGAGGAGATATAGGGGAGGATATATGGAGTAATAGGAGGAGATATAGGGGGGAGATAGGAGTAATAGGAGGAGTAAGGGGAGATATATGGAGAAAGGAGGAGATATAGGGAGGATATATGGAGTAATAGGAGGAGATATAGGGGAGGATATATGGAGTAATAGGAGGAGATATAGGGGGAGGATATATGGAGTAATAGGAGGAGATATAGGGAGAGGATATATGGAGTAATAGGAGGAGATATAGGGAGAGGATATATGGAGTAATAGGAGGAGATATAGGGAGAGGATATATGGAGTAATAGGAGGAGATATAGGGGAGGATATATGGAGTAATAGGAGGAGATATAGGGGGAGGATATATGGAGTAATAGGAGGAGATATAGGGGGAGGATATATGGAGTAATAGGAGGAGATATAGGGAGAGGATATATGGAGTAATAGGAGGAGATATAGGGGGAGGATATATGGAGTAATAGGAGGAGATATAGGGGAGGATATATGGAGTAATAGGAGGAGATATAGGGAGAGGATATATGGAGTAATAGGAGGAGATATAGGGGAGGATATATGGAGTAATAGGAGGAGATATAGGGGGAGGGATATATGGAGTAATAGGAGGAGATATAGGGAGAGGATATATGGAGTAATAGGAGGAGATATAGGGGAGGATATATGGAGTAATAGGAGGAGATATAGGGGAGGATATATGGAGTAATAGGAGGAGATATAGGGAGAGGATATATGGAGTAATAGGAGGAGATATAGGGGAGGATATATGGAGTAATAGGAGGAGATATAGGGGTGGAGAGGAGGAGATAGGGGGGTATGGAGTAATAGGAGGAGATATAGGGAGAGGATATATGGAGTAATAGGAGGAGATATAGGGGGAGGATATATGGAGTAATAGGAGGAGATATAGGGGGAGGATATATGGAGTAATAGGAGGAGATATAGGGGAGGATATATGGAGTAATAGGAGGAGATATAGGGAGAGGATATATGGAGTAATAGGAGGAGATATAGGGGGAGGATATATGGAGTAATAGGAGGAGATATAGGGAGAGGATATATGGAGTAATAGGAGGAGATATAGGGGGGATATATGGAGTAATAGGAGGAGATATAGGGGGGATATATGGAGTAATAGGAGGAGATATAGGGAGAGGATATATGGAGTAATAGGAGGAGATATAGGAGAGGATATATGGAGTAATAGGAGGAGATATAGGGGAGGATATATGGAGTAATAGGAGGAGATATAGGGGAGGATATATGGAGATATGGGGGGATATTGGAGTAATAGGAGGAGATATAGGGGAGGATATATGGAGTAATAGGAGGAGATATAGGGGGGATATATGGAGTAATAGGAGGAGATATAGGGAGAGGATATATGGAGTAATAGGAGGAGATATAGGGGAGGATATATGGAGTAATAGGAGGAGATATAGGGGAGGATATATGGAGTAATAGGGGAGAGGGGGGATATATGGAGTAATAGGAGGAGATATAGGGGAGGATATATGGAGTAATAGGAGGAGATATGGGGGGAGGAGGTATATGGAGTAATAGGAGGAGATATAGGGAGAGGATATATGGAGTAATAGGAAGAGATATAGGAAGAGGATATATGGAGTAATAGGTGGAGATATAGGGGAGGATATATGGAGTAATAGGAGGAGATATAGGGAGAGGATATATGAGTAATAGGTGGAGATATAGGGAAGATATATGGAGTAATAGGAGGAGATATAGGGGGAGGATATATGGAGTAATAGGAGGAGATATAGGGAGAGGATATATGGAGTAATAGGAGGAGATATAGGGAGAGGATATATGGAGTAATAGGAAGAGATATAGGGAGGATATATGGAGTAATAGGAAGAGATATAGGAAGAGGATATATTGAGTAAAGAGAAGATATCAGTAGAGTTATGTTAGGTAATATTAAAATGTAAAGTTATACAGAGGTTATATGGAGTTAAAAAATTTTGGGAGGGATGAATAATATATAGAAATCCATACTGTCTTCAAAAATGGTTTTATAAACTGAGTAATAAAATAGTTTTTATAGGCTGGTTACATGTAAATATAATAGGATGCAAAAAGGTCACTAGTTATGCTATGACTATATGGAGTAATAGGAGTAAATGGAAGAGAAAAGTAACATGAAAAGTATAGAATAGGGTTATACAAGGTAACAGGGGTTAAAGAGAGAGGAAATAAGGGATCACATGAGTCACAGGAACAGGTTATATGGAGTAATAAGGATTACAGAGAGAGGATATATAGTGTGACAGGCTTATGTGAAGTGCAGGGGGTGCAGACGTTGTAAAGTACATAGATAGTACTAAACGGTTGTCGGGCTGGTACAGATTAGTAAATTTACAGTTAGAAAGATAAGCAAAATGCTGCTATCCAGGCCAGTAAATGAAAGAGAGCAGACACATGAAGAATCTCCTAACACATTCTGGTGTGAATTTCATCACACTGTGGCCAAATTAGGGCATATAAAAATGTCTACCATAAGTCTTCATCCAGAGAGAGATGCAGAGCTCTATTTACTTTGTGTGCTCTCATCTGCACTGTCCAGCAGCTGTGGGGTTAACAGGTCTCCGTTCTGTAATTTCTCCCCCTTGTTTCCTTGGCTTTGGGCCCACAGCCAGCGCAAGTCTTGATTTAAACCCCACTTTACAATCACCTCATCAGGCTGCCCCAGGAAATGACAGCCCCAGCAGGGAAAGGGGGGTGTTCATGTGCGCTTAACTCTTAAACTCCCCATTACTGTATACATTCTGTGTATGCAATGAAGGGGTTAATAGTATGTGACTCTTTTCCCGCGCTATGAAAACATCTAAGCAGCAGATCATGTCCTCCAAGGCACTCTTCAGTCATCGTGCATTCCCCAGACCTCATAATTACATACAATCTCTTTCCTGAATGTCTCTTTTCCCTGAACTATCTCTTTTTGCGGTGCATAGTCTTTTCGTGCACTCACTGCTCTCTCTTTTCCAGTCGCTCTCTTGCTCTCTCCCCCTATCCCAGGCCCAAAGTACTTTGATCAAAACAAACTTGTGTGAGTGATATTGGAGTTATTTCAGGTCGTGCTGGCTCAGGCTCAGGTCTGTTCTGCATTAACTTGACTTTTTTTTTTCTATATATATTTATATATATTGCGAGCGTAGCGTTATTAAAGGGAAAGTGTCCATCTAAAAAATGCAAAGAAATCACGCTTTTACTGTCTCTACACTTTACTAGACAAGCTTAAATGAGTTTTTATTCCTGGCTTGTGACCCTATAGAGGAACGGACACATTTATAATCACAGCTTTTTTATTTATGTGTTGGCCTGTTTCGGGAGGAACAGTCACCACGTCACATAGCTAAATCACATGTATGTCAGGAATAGAATTTATGTCACATAGCTCCTCCCTCATGTCTTTGTCACCCTGTGGTGGGAGGGGCAGACCTCATATCATTACAGTTCCTTCCTTCCGTCTGTATAACATCATGGTGCCAGGAGCAGACTCCATGTCACATAGCTCCTCCCTCCTGTGCCACCCTATGGTGGGAGGAGTAAATCCATGTCACATAGCTCTGCCCTCCTGTCTGTCACCCTGTGGTGGGAGGAGTAAATCCATGTCACATAGCTCTGCCCTCCTGTCTACACCCTGTGGTGGGAGGAGCAGATCAATGTCACATAGCTCCTCTCTCCTATGCCACCCAATGGTGGGAGGAGTAAACTCCATGTCACATAGCTCTGCCCTCCTGTCTTTCACCCTGTGGTGGGAGGAGTAAACTCCATGTCACATAGCTCCTCCCTCCTGTGCCACCCTATGGTGGGAGGAGTAAATCCATGTCACATAGCTCTGCCCTCCTGTCTGTCACCCTGTGGTGGGAGGAGTAAACTCCATGTCACATAGCTCTGCCCTCCTGTCTGTCACCCTGTGGTGGGAGGAGCAGACTCCACATCTCATGGCTCCTCTGCCCTGTGCCACCCTATGGTGGGAGGAGTAAACTCCATGTCACACAGCTCTGCCCTCCTATCTATCACCCTGTGGTGGGAGGAGCAGACTCAATGTCACATAGCTCCTCCCTCCTGTGCCACCCTATGGTGGGAGGAGTAAACTCCATGTCACACAGGTCTGCCCTCCTGTCTGTCACCCTGTGGTGGGAGGAGCAGACTCCACGTCTCATGGCTCCTCCCACTTGTCTGTGTCACTCTGAGGTGGAACAGCTATAGCTCGCTGCTTCTCCATGCACCCTGCGCCTAGACGCAGACACAATGATGTCACTACATCACAAGTGGGCATTATAAGGAGTGGGAGCCACAAAGAGGACATTACACTGTTTGGAGGTCACAGGGAAGAATTATACTGTGTGGGCCGCTGGACAGACATTATACAAGACACTGACAAAAAGGCATGACACTTTGTGGGGGCTACAAGGGAGTATGGTATGGGGGTAGAATACCATGTGGGGGAAACTAAAGTAGCATTATTCTGTTATCGGAAAGTTGGGACAAATGCCTCAGATACCATGGTCATATGCGACCACATCATCTAAAGGGTCACTTTCACTCTCTGTTTATTTCTTGGGCTGTGTATGGCTCCTGCGTGGTGAGATCACAGGAAACACTCAGTTGCTATAGCAGCCAAAAGCCTTTTGAAGGCTCCCAGGCCTACTGTAGAAATATTACTATTGAGCTCTGCCTGTGGCAGCACTCTATAGTGCTACAGCAAATGTACCATAGACATAGTGCAGTCTATGGTGTAAGTGATCTAATGATTGCAGGTTCAAACTCCCTAAGGGGGATGGGGGTTTTAAAAAAAAACATTTAATTTTTTTTAGAAATATAGAAAGTCAAATCACCCTCTTTTACCTAGAATACTATAAAAAAACAAACAAAAAAACAAACACATTAAGCATCCCTGCATCATCAAATTTCCATACTATTAAAGTATAAAATTATTTATCCCATACAGTAAACGCCATAGTGGGAAAGATAGTTGAGTTGCCTTTTTGTTTGCTGTTTCACCTCCCAAAACAAAATTTTGTTAAATACCGATCAAAAAACCTTACCATACCTTCTCCAAAAGGGTTTCATTAAAAAGCATATTTTGTTCTGCAAGAAAACAGCCCTTAGGCTGAGGCCACACGTTGAGGAAAAGCTGCTTTTTTTGTTGCAGGTTTTGGTGTGGTTTTTTGGAGCAACAGGCAACTTTGACGGCAGCAAAATCTGCAACACTAAGACTGAGGCTCTACGTTGCAGAAAAGCAGCTTTTTTGTAGCAGATTTTGTTGCCCTTTTTTGAGCCAAAGCAAGGAGCGGATTGAGTAGAAGTACTTCTTAAATATTTCCCATTCCTTTGGCCTTGGCTCAAAAAAAACGCAGCAAAATCTGTAACAAAAAAAGCTGTGCTTCCTCAACGTGAGGCTTGAGCCTAAAAGCAGCTTTTCCACAACGTGTGGCTTCAGCCATATACAGCGCTGTATATGAAAATGGGTGTTAGAATATGGCACAATATTTTTTTTTCTTTTTCAAAAGTTTTTTCCTATTTACAAAACTATATAAATGTAGTATTGTAAGGCTAGGTTCACATCTACGTTGGAGACTTCACTGCAGATTCTGTCTAAAATCGGCAGAGACAAAAGTTCTGCACCATTATAGTCTATGGGGTCCACGGGTAACCACTTTTTTAGCGGAGGAGCTCTCTGCCTTTAGGGTTCAAGATTTTTTGAAATGCCAGTCTTAATTAATTGGCCCCATTATGTGATGGAAGAAATCCATGCCCGCTTCTTTTGTCACCTTGTGGTGGGAAGAGCAGTCTCCATGTCAAACCGTTCTTGCCTATGTAAGGGGCCATTTACACGGTAGAAAATAAGGAGGCATTCGAGGCGGGCATCCGCTGATTAAGCCCAGATGACTGGGCGGGCAGGGATTCTCGAGCCATGGACTCCGCGACTGAATTAGCCGCGGTATCCACTACAAGATTGATCAGGATGCTTGTTTCTCTGTGTCCTGCCGAGATCATTGCCAGAATCAGGGTAGAATCTTCTCACATTCTTACGTGTGAACACCCCCTAATACTGGAGTAGGAAAAGCAAACCCATTCTCAAGTCTTTATGAAAGATATACCATATGGTCATTTCTTATTCATAGTTGGCTACTGATGTGTAATAGTATAAAATAATAACTTTACAAGAAATTGTTCCACATTTCATTTTTTTAAACTTATTCTTTAAAATTTTTCAAAAACTGGTACTGAATTCCAATGGCTAAGAGTACTTAGACGCTGAAACATTGATATTCATGATATGACTGTGTCATGATTCAGTCAGGCCCCCCAATGAATTAAAACAAACTGGGATATCAATGATGCTTTGTTCAGAAACCCAAAATAATACCTTGAATGTAATATGAAGTTTTATTTTAAAATTAAAACTAAAAGAAAGTAATTTTGATAGGATAAGTGACTCACTAAGAGGAAGCGCTTACTATGTGCTTAAAGCATGCATTTATTTCCTTATGGTCCCTGATCAGCTATTCAGGGGCCTTTTAGTGGGTACATCTGTACCGATTTTATATACAAGACATCCTAAAGGAGCTTAAAGGCCTTATTTATATATAAGTGATTACATGTGCTGTTTCTGAGTATCATTCAATGCAATGGAGAGTGATGGAGAACACAAGGCCACCTCTCTGCTAACCCAGACACGTATTCTTAGGATGGAGAGAATCCCAGTTATTTGTTGTTCATATTAAGTCCTATTGATATAGTATTATTTCTCAAATATTAAAACCCTTCCAAGGACACCTTCAGACAACAAAAAATTTGTGTTTGTAAGCCAAGACCAGGAGTGAGACCAAACACAGAAGGGTTGCAAATCTTTCCATAGAATTTCTCTCTTTACAGGATCTTCTTCAGGTTTTGGCTTACAAATACTGTTGTAAAATACTTACCAAATACTGACCATGTGAAAGTGGCCGACAGCTAAGGCTACAAGGTGAGAAGATGCTGCTGACTTTTTGCAGCGTTCTCCTGCAATTCGCTGGGACAAATATCACCCCCGAGATTGGTTTGTTTTTGCTGCAATTCTCTGCTGGTCCCCTGTGGCTTTCAACCTTTGCATCGCAGGTTTATATAGGAATTTAGACTTGTTGAAATTTCATCCATAGTGTTGCTACTATAAACTGCTGGTTAGCTGCCGGTAAGTTTGCAACAGCTTAGGGCTAATTCACACGTCTGCTTTTAAGGATCTATGATGTCTGTCTGAATTGTGGACAGGACACGATCCTACTCATTTTTGGGTTGTCTGTTGTTCGTGCTTAATCCAAAACGGATTCATGCTTTTATTATTTGCTATAGTTTTCCATATCTTTGGTTTCGTAAAAAAACAGCACACAGGTGGCACCGCTGATCAGTGGAAAAAATTAAGACATGCAGAATTAAGGCTGAGGCCCCACGTTGCGGAAACTGAGTTTTTTTTGTTGCAGATTTTGCTGCAGGTTTGTGAGCCAAAGCCAAGAATGGCTACAATGGAATGGGGAATATATAGGAAGTTCTTAGACTTCTCCCTTCTGCTTAATCCACTCCAAGCCTTGGCTCAAAAAATCGCAGCAAAATCTGCAACAAACAAATCTGCGTTTCCGCAATGTGAGGCTTAAGCATTTCAGAGACAAGGTTTCAAATGTCTTTCTATATTCTATATTTAGGATAAGGCGAGACACAGCTAAAAAAACGCTGCAGAAAAAACATAGGAAAACAAATATTTTGCTGCATTTTTCCTTGCGTTTCCACAGCACCCAAAAATGCTGCATTGCTGCAATGTGGAGTCTTATTCAGTCTTTTTAAGTTGTTTGTATATACATGTTTGAGGTTACATGCACAGTAGAAACGCCACTGACTCCCATTGAAATGAATGGGAGGAGTTTTTCAGGCGGATTTTGCGTCTAAATCCGCTGCCAAAAAACTCCGTGTGAACACGGCCTTACTAATCCACAATCCGCAAGACACATTCAGTGTGTCATCTGCCATTATGGATCCTCAAAAAGATTTGTATGATCCCCTACACTTGACTGTGCCGCAAATGTGGCCAAGAATAGGTCATACTTCATAATTTGCAGCCCTTGTATATGGCACGGACACACAGCTACAAAAACTACAGCCATGTGTATAGGCCCACATATGGGTTCATATTTTTATCCGCAATTGCGTATAAAGGCCATGGTCATGTGCATGAGGCCTTACTATGTAAACTCCCTGTACTGTCCAATACCAAAGAGTCTAAAGCTGACCCTACATATTAAATACCTGTCGACTGTACGGTTGCTTGGCTGGTAGATACCTTACTCAATTTCCCCATACATGTGCATAGCCGAGCATGCATAGGTTCCAAAAAAGGAGAAGGTAGAAAGTCACTGCCAGACAGTTCTGATGGTAGCGTATCTTCCAGAGAACAAAAGAATTGGCCATGTTGAAATCTAACATGCCTGACACTTCTCTATATCTGCTGCCCGGAGATAGATGCTGGTCCAGTTCCACAAAAATTGTAGTGTTCAGTCATACATGTAATGAGTATGGCATCATATGAGTTGTGCCATAAATTGTTTCATGGCAGGCAAACTGTGTATTTTCATTTGGTCAAAATGTAATCATCTCATTCACTTGCATTGGAAATCCTATGAAATGCAGGTAACTGAATCGTAGCTAGTCCTATAATAAAGAGATGAGATATTGTCCTGCTGAACCTACATTTTAATCTTACCGACCAGACTCACGTGTAACTTTAACATTACAATGAAAGTTTAATACTGCAGAAAAATAGGCCGGCTCTCCCTCTTTGTCTTGTCTCTATTTTGCACTTCTACTTCTCTTTCTCTCTGCCCTCTGGAGGGGATTCTGCTCACGTCAGCAGTCGGCTCACACCATTTGCCATGTGTGCCAGGGTGACACCATGCCAGGGTAGCACCGTCTGTTACCGTGGTAACCCTCCTCTCTTCCCCAAACCTTTCCAACCCTGCCAGAGAAATCCAGAGAGAAAAAGGAAGAAGAGAGGAGGCCTAGAGAGAAATGGGTGTAAAGAGAAATATGGGCAACGGCAGAATAGATGGGGGATGGCATCATAGGGTGATAATTCAGATATAGGAAGGAAAAGAAAATGTAGAACATGAGGATATGCCACGTTAACCTGTTATCCTGACAAGGAAATGAAGGGTTAAACCATCCTGCATTGCTCCTGTTAAAGAACAAGGCAATCACAATTTGAGAAGGGGTGAAATCACCCTTTGGTGTACAAATTTCTGTGACTGCCCCATTCACGTTGCAGAAATCCATGTGCTCAGTGCCAAAACAACCCATTCAGATGGATGGAATTGATTTTCAGCTGTAGAAATTTCTGAAAATCTGCCGCATGTGAATATAACATCAGACTGCCCAGATCCTGGTCGTATCACAGTAGATATGCTCAGGTAGGGATTATTCACACGTTAACTTTTAGGGCACGTGTGATGTCCATGTTACTCATGGACGGAACGCCATCCTGAACATTTTCATGTCGTGTGATGTTCGTGGTCGATCTGTTTTCATTGAATCTACACTTTTTAATTTGCTGTTCTTTTCTATGTCTCTGGGTGCGCAGGTTCTGACCAGTGGTCTGAGGACAGACATACTGATAGGGAATATAGATTGTGAGCCCTACATGGGACAGTGACTGACAATGTCTGTAAAGCGCTGCGGAATATGCTGGCGCTATATAAGTAAGTAAAATAAAAGATTATAGATGTTTGCATTCATTGATATTATTGGGGCTCAGGCCCCACATTGCTGAAAAGCAGCAGAAAAAAAAACACGCTGCATTTTATATTACCAGCAAAGTGAATGAGGTTCTGGCTAATCCCATCCACACACTGTAGGAAAAAAAAAATGCGGAAAAGTGGTTTCTGAAAAGTGCAGCGTGTCAATTTTACTTGTGGAAACACAAGTGTTTTCCCTATAGATTTAAGAAGGGAAGAAAAAACATTGAGAAAAGCACTGCAGAAATAAACACAACGCGTTTCCGCTGAGTTTTTTCCCCGCTTCGTTATTTAGCTCCAATACGCTCGGTGGGGCCTTAGCCTAACATGGACATCACCCACTCTCCAAAAGTAGATGTGTGGATAAGCCTTAACTGGAGTGTTCATAGTGACATGTCATAATGTGACTCGGGACTGGAGACCATATAGCTTGTAATAAACAGATATACTAAATGTGTAAATATGAATCCATCCCAATGAAGTCCCATGCACACAGGGTAATCCAGACCAGAAAAGTCTGTTCCGGGCTGGACTGCCCCATGTGCATGGGGCCATTTTGGGATGAATTCATACTTACACATTTAGTATAGTGATCAAGTATCTAGGTATCTAAGAATCAAGGTAGTGTGGAAAGAAGATTTGCAAAAGATAAATGAGGAAAAAATAGACGTATGGCTGGATTCCCAGGGCTGTGATACATATGTCCACAATATATAGGCCATTTTATAGCCACTACCCTGGTCCTGAATATACAGTATCGCAGAGATCTATCATTCAGCTATCAGAGGGATCCTTAGACCTTTGGCCAGGACAGGATTTGCGGCTGTAATACTATCTGTATAATACGGACTTATTACAGCTGTGTATATCCAGCCTAACAGTAAAAACATCTAATGAATATATCTCCACAGTAAATGGCACATTCTATGATGATTTAATACCAGCGAAGCCTAATTATAATCAATGCTCCTGTGTCTTAGGTTTGCCCCAGAGGCGACAGTCTGCTGCCAAAATCAATATATAAATGGATCGTTTGAGAATAGAAAAAAGAAGTTTTGTTTTTTTTTGTCATTAGAAAGCACATGTCTCCTTCACTGTGTCCTGCATTGCAGCTTCAAGGGGATAGATGTGAACTGCAATACCAGACAAGACCATCCACAATAGTGGTGGTAAATGGACTGAGTACAGCTCCATAGAGAATCATAGGAACTCTGGTCTCTGCTGCAAGCCCGAGGCCACGTTTCATCTGCTGCACTTCTAATAGAGAAAATGGTCAGTCTAACTTCTTTGAGTTTCCACCAGGTGGCCTTGTAGGGAAAACTAACATAACCAGCTCCAGTCAGCAGCTGCATTCAGAGGCTTGAGGTAGACAATCCCTTTATGAGCCTTGTCAGGTTGCAAAACAATGTATGTCGCAGTTTTGTGCTGACTGATGGTGGCCATAGTGAGGTACCCTATATGGAATGTTTGGGGGTTTACGTTATATTTGGGGGATTTATGTGTTTTACAAGATGAGGGGACAATGGGAATTATTCATAGAACCCCCCAAAAATTACTAAAAAATGCAGATATATAAAGGAATCACTACCAACAATGGCCACCAGGTAGCACTCCAGAAACTTCTGGTCAAACAATACTATTATTTTACATAGTAATTTGTACAACAATTTGGACAATGTATTCTTTGTGCTCCACACTAACCGAAGGAAGTCTCCATTATTACTGAGATTTAATACTACTAGTATTTCTAAACTGCCCGAGTTGCTCCTTAGTAATAATCTGTATAGTGGGGTTGCATTAAAGATCAGTGCAAAAACATATTGATCAAAGGATTGGAGTTGCAATCTATCCTTGTATATCAATAATGTCCTACTGTACTTCTCCTAGCCAAATAGCTTTCTCTACAAGTGGAATCAATGTAGATAAAAGGTGAGAGCAGACACAGAATACTGTTAGGAAATAAGCACCTGAATTCAGTCAGAGAACAGAGCAGCAAGTCTCTTGTAATGTCTGTCAATAAATGATGAAAATGGTGGAGATTTACTATTGTAGCTATGACTAGAACACTGGACTAAACTCGGCACATTTTTGGCGCAACTTGGCACATCAAGTTTGGGCTAAAATTTTTCAGACTTGCTAGATGTGTTTGTGTGGCAAGGAAAAGGGGGTGAATTAAACATGCCAAGAATGTGCCAAAGCTGTGTTATACAATTTTGTCTTAAAGCAAGTCAACGAAAATGTGGTTTAAAAAGAACAGTCTAAAGATACATCAGATTTAACATCCAGCATCACACAAACCACAGAACATAGTTGCTGTAAATAGCATCTTACTACTCCTTACATCCTCCCCTATATCTCCTACTACTACTCCTTACATCCTCCCCTATATCTCCTACTACTACTCCTTTCATCCTCCCCTATATCTCCTACTACTTCTTACATCCTCCCCTATATCTCCTACTACTCCTTACATCCTCCCCTATATCTCCTCTTCCTACTCCTTACATCCTGCCCCTATATCTCCTACTACTCCTTACATCCTCCCCCTATATCCCCTCCTACTCCTTACATCCTCCCCTATATCTCCTCCTACTACTCCTTACATCCTCCCCTATATCTCCTACTACTCCTTACATCCTCCCCTATATCTCCTCTTCCTACTCCTTACATCCTGCCCCTATATCTCCTACTACTTCTTACATCCAGCCCCTATATCTCTTCCTCCTACTCCTTACATCCTTCCCCTATATCTCCTCCTCCTCCTTACATCCTCCCCATATCCCCTCCTCCTACTCCTTTAATCTTGCTCCTATATCCCCTCCTACTACTTCTTACATCCTCCCTCTATATCTCCTCCTCCATATATCCTCTCCCTATAACTCCATATATCCTCCCCTATATCTCCTCCTATTACTCCATATATCCTCCCCTATATCTCCTCCTATAACTCCATATATCCTCCCCTATATCTCCTCCTATTACTCCATATATCCTCTCCTATATCTCCTCCTATTACTCCATATATCCTCTCCTATATCTCCTCCTATTACTCCATTTATCCTCTCCTATATCTTTATTTATATATTCCCCTATATCTCCTCCTATTACTCCATATATCCTCCCTATATCCCCTCCTATTACTCCATATATCCTCTCCTATATCTCCTCCTATTACTCCATATATCCTCTCCTATATCTCCTCCTATTACTCCATATATCCTCCCCTATATCTCCTCCGATTACTCCATATATCCTCCCCTATATCTCCTCCTATTACTCCATATATCCTCCCTATATCTCCTCCTATTACTCCATATATCCTCTCCTATATCTCCTACTATTACTCCATATATCCTCCCCCTTTGTCTCCTCCTATTACTCCATATATCCTCTCCCTATATCTCCTCCTATTACTCCATATATTCTCCTATATCTCCTCCTATTACTCCATATATCTTCCTCCTATATCTCCTCCTATTACTCCATATATCCTCCCTATATCTCCTCCTATTACTCCATATATCCTCTCCTATATCTCCTCCTATTACTCCATATATCCTCTCCTATATCTCCTCCTATTACTCCATATATCCTCCCCTATATCTCCTCCTATTACTCCATATATCCTCCCCTATATCTCCTCCTATTACTCCATATATCCTCTCCCTATATCTCTTATTACTCCATATATCCTCTCCCTATATCTCTTCCTATTACTCCATATATCTTCCCCTATATTTCCTCCTATTACTCCATATATCCTCCCTATATCTCCTCCTATTACTCCATATATCCTCTCCTATATCTCCTCCTATTACTCCATATATCCTCTCCTATATCTCCTCCTATTACTCCATATATCCTCTCCTATATCTCCTCCTATTACTCCATATATCCTCTCCTATATCTCCTCCTATTACTCCATATATCCTCTCCTATATCTCCTCCTATTACTCCATATATCCTCTCCTATATCTCCTCCTATTACTCCATATATCCTCTCCTATATCTCCTCCTATTACTCCATATATCCTCCCTATATCTCCTCCTATTACTCCATATATCCTCTCCTATATCTCCTCCTATTACTCCATATATCCTCTCCTATATCTCCTCCTATTACTCCATATATCCTCCCCTATATCTCCTCCTATTACTCCATATATCCTCCCCTATATCTCCTCCTATTACTCCATATATCCTCTCCTATATCTCATTATTACTCCATATATCCTCTCCCTATATCTCTTCCTATTACTCCATATATCTTCCCCCTATATTTCCTCCTATTACTCCATATATCCTCCCTATATCTCCTCCTATTACTCCATATATCCTCTCCTATATCTCCTCCTATTACTCCATATATCCTCCCCTATATCTCCTCCTATTACTCCATATATCCTCTCCTATATCTTCTCCTATTACTCCATATATCCTCTCCCTATATCTCCTCCTATTACTCCATATATCCTCTCCTATATCTCCTCCTATTACTCCATATATCCTCTCCTATATCTCCTCCTATTACTCCATATATCCTCCCTATATCTCCTCCTATTACTCCATATATCCTCTCCTATATCTCCTCCTATTACTCCATATATCCTCTCCTATATCTCCTCCTATTACTCCATATATCCTCTCCTATATCTCCTCCTATTACTCCATATATCCTCCCCTATATCTCCTCCTATTACTCCATATATCCTCCCCTATATCTCCTCCTATTACTCCATATATCCTCCCCTATATCTCCTCCTATTACTCCATATATCCTCCCCTATATCTCCTCCTATTACTCCATATATCCTTTCCTATATCTCCTCCTATTACTCCATATATCCTCCCCTATATCTCCTCCTATTACTCCATATATCCTCCCCTATATCTCCTCCTATTACTCCATATATCCTCCCCCTATATCGCCTCCTATTACTCCATATATCCTCCCCTATATCTCCTCCTATTACTCCATATATCCTCCCCTATATCTCCTCCTATTACTCCATATATCCTCTCCCTATATCTCCTCCTATTACTCCATATATCCTCCCCTATATCTCCTCCTATTACTCCATATATCCTTTCCTATATCTCCTCCTATTACTCCATATATCCTCCCCCTCTGTCTCCTCCTATTACTCCATATATCCTCTCCCTATATCTCCTATCACTTCATATGCCATCTCCCTATATCTCCCTTAGTATGCCACATGACTGGTACATTACTGAATACATGAGTTTGCTGTATTTGAACTGGGAGCAGAAATAGAAAGTGCATTTGTGCTTTTGATGGAATTTCTTTAGAAGCGGGAGCCTGTGGGGGAAAACTCGTGATGTTCTAATTTCTACAGAAACAATGTTAATACAAAACAGAAATGGAATCAGACTATTATGTTGAACACAGAGGTCATAGAAAGTGTTACCACACATTAGTGCTCGTCTCGTCTATGCTGCAGTCTGTAGTCTCAGTATAGATTAGAATGTAAGCTATGTAGACCAGCCATGTTACATAGAGTATTCCTTCCTCCTAACGCCTGTTCTAACACTCTTTCTGTGACTTCCTCACCTCCGTATGCACAAAGTATGACATCTGTCAACGTGAAATATTCTGCATTAAAGAATGACGTAAACTAGGCTTTTTATGCATCAGCACTAATACAGCAAAGACTGGCCCTTACCTTCTTGTCAGAATAGTCAGAGAACTATTTTGCTTCCCATTATTCACAAGATTCATAAATATTTGCAAATTAAAAGATCAGTTAAGGCCTGTTTAATGAGGAACTAATTAGACTTTGGGTTATATCTAATGTGTTTGTACTTGTTCCATTAAAACTAGGGCACCATCAATCAGTGTCTGTAACTGATACTGCAGGGTAAGGAGCGTTTCTGTGCTGCATATACAAATATGTGCTTATGTGTCTGTCTTTCCTACATATTCATCTTATATTATAGTTCTAACCACTTGACTTGCCTGAAGTGTCATTGTATAGCATGGTATGTTGGCATTGGTATATTGCTTGTAGGTTAAGGACTTCTATTGTGTAACGTATTATTTCTGTGCTATAATGCACAGCTGAGTTGAAGCCAGTTGCAGCTTTCTGGCTGAAGACGTATCTCAAGGTGACACATGAAAGGATTGGACTTGTCATTGTGCTGTGTTCACAGTGGGTTGTTATAGGAAGTGAAGTGCTTTCAAAGGGGCCACGATCATGGTGCATGAAGGGCCCAAAGGCTTATCTTTCACATAAAATAGCATTAGGTTCAGTACAGATGATGATGGCATGATAAGTACACCAGAATGGAATAACTGTAGGTGCGCTCATCTCAGTATGTAAAATATACCTCACTGCACACAATGGACAATGATGGGAGAATTTTGGTAAATGTTCTGCTTCAAGACCCAGGAGCTTTAAGCTGTGTCTCAGAGTATATGTTATTTTATATAGTAAAATGTAGGGTTATATATGTGCAGGTATCTTTATTACTTTAAGTCTGAGCCTACATGTTGCAGAAAAGCTTTTTTTGTTGCAAAATTTGCTGCTTCCTTTATATTTCCTTTTTTAAGCCACTCAATAAAAAATGCAGCAAAATTGCAACAAAAAAGTAGCTCAGCCTAATAGCGTTAACTTCACTTACCCCACAAAATCTCATCGTTGTGTTTGGGTCTTAAGGGTTCTCAATTGTTTCATGATTTTAGTGACTTTCTCCATCCATCTAGTTGTCCTCATCCTCTTCTCCTCTGATCGTAAATGTAACTTCCAATAAGCTGGATCTGTAGACACGTGCCTCATTTGTACACATATACAGTCATATACACCGATTTCATCCATTTTGCTACACTTCCACCTTTTTCCTGTATTCCACATCCATCCATTAGGACTATTCCACTGCTGTATGATGCAGTTGTACTGCGCTTTACAGGTGCTAGTTCCTTATTACCTCCATCCTGACGCATTGATCTCACTAGTCATGAGAAATTCATTAGAAGCACCTGTTCAATATCACCCCAGTGCAGGGTTAGGGAACACTACCCCTACAGAAGGCGCATACAACCATAGCCAAGAAGTGCTAGATTTGTTATAAAATAAGAATGAAGTATAAGCATGCTATAACTTACAGAACCATGTCATATAAATATCACTACAGCTTATTGAGTAACAACCTATATTCGTCTTAAATGGATTATTTATTCCTTTCAAAAATTATATTTTTATATTTATCTCTATTCTATTATTAACCATTATATTATATATGCAAAAATTAAAAGTAATTGTATGTTATGTTCAGAGCCAAATGTTCTCATTGTTGCTAGCTGCTTATATTTTTTAATTTCATTCCAAATTAAGTTTATAAACACACACACACATATATATATATATATATATATATATGAAAGATACATACATATATACATACATATAAATACAGTTAAATAATAAAAATCTTCAATATTCTATTGTAATGGAAATAATTTTTGCTTCATTTAGATACAAACTATCTGTCATTGAATTTCACATTACTTGCGCTACTTTCCTCCATCATGTTTAGGGGTTTCTGCTTTATTCAGATTGTAAGCACTCAATCTTTCTATTAGGTGTTTATTATAAGATAACTGGTACGCACCTATTATCTTGGATTTTTTAAAGAGGTGTAAAATACATGTATTCTTCACAAGAAATTGAGAATAACTGGCCACAGTCACATCCTGTAATGCATCGTTACAGAATAACAAGAAATTCCATTGTACCAACGGCCAAATGACTATTTTTGCGTACTTACATTTCCTAATGCTCTACAACCTATGTATGTGTGTAATGGCACTGATCTAAATTTCCTTTACTATATGTTGCAAGCTTTAAGACATTGATCGTACTGTTGTATATAAAAATTAGGAGTCTTCCTAAAAGTAATTACAGTACTTCTAGAAAGCTGTTTACAAGGGTTAGACAATGTGATGTAAAATATGTTTTCATGTAAACCAGGGCAGAATGTCTTTGTATAGGAGATGTGCATGTTACTTGTGCTCTTATACGTTCAATGGACTGATATGTTACATATTTAATGCATATGAATACATTTAAAAAATGACCAAATACTCGTAGGTGAAGCTGGAAGTGAAAATTTAGACCTGAAATTTATGGAAACAAAGATCTAAACATAATATATGAATATGTACTGTGTGTGCAGAAATGTAGAATATTTATATATATTTATTAGGGTTTTCCCCTTACATATGGTAACTGAGGATGGATGTGAACGTGTACATTTTACAAGCGATATATATTTAAGAGTCTGTAATAACGCTGAATGTGACGAATGCTCGGGTCAAGTAATGTACGTTATGGTCCTTTGTTATATGCATGAATTTTAACATAATAAATTTGAGGATATAAAAATTGTATAGGCTTTGCATATCTTGTCGGCACTTTAGTACTTCTCTGTTGGCAAGAGGTGAATATCAGTTTGTGGTTAGATTTATGGCAGCTTATTAGCGAAAGACAAGAAAGATGAATAAAGTAAATATTGTCGATACAGCTCGCTAAGGTAAAAGTTCTCCTTAAGTTTACGTACATTCAAGTCCATATTGTTAGAAGACCTGGAAACGTGAAATAGAGCAGGACGGCTATACTTTGTGTATGAGTAGTCAGATGGAGGGTGAAAGTGAAAGGGAAGGAAAACATGTTAATAATAAGGGTGTAGGGAGTGAATTAAGAGAAGACAGCAATGTGGGATGAGAAAATTCTTAAAGTGAAGAAGATAATTAAAAGTCATCAAATCACTTAATAAAAGCAAAATAACTGTAACAATGTAGTTAGAAACAAACAAAAAAAAGGGGTAAGCAACCTACGGAATATAAACAAGCAAAAACTCAAATAGTTACAAAAGAAAATCTGCACTTTCTTACTAACCCGTACGAAATATGTTGGCCAAAAATGTGTTTTTTTTCCTCGGAATAAATGTAGTACTGAAACTTAAGGAAAAAAGTGTCTGCAATTTATAAAGCAAACAAAGCTCCCTTACGAACTAGAAATAAGAAGGAACGGTGAAAGTTACAAATATGATAGTTTGTAACAGAATGAACTAAGCAATGAGAAAGAAATCTAGAAGAAATTGGTAGAAAGCTGAGAAGATCCACCTCGAAAAAAACACTATGGAGGGAAAAATTAGGAAATAAAGAATAAAAATAAGCAGTAAAGGGTTAAGAGATGAATAACCGTAGTTGTTAATAAAGAGCAAATACGTAAAATAAAGGAACGAGGGAAGTGGAAAAAATAAAAAAGGAAATTCGGAAGAAATAAATGAATAAAAAAGTGATTGCAAACATGAAAGGATAAACAGAAAGAACGCTGTGAAAAAATAAAAAATAAAAAAAATAAAGGAGCAAAATCATATAATGATAAATTTATGTGTGTACACATTTTATATATATATATATATATATATATATATAATAAAAAACCCTTCATAACTTGGGGTAAATATACTTAGTTATCTTTGCGGAACAGATTACAGAAAAAGAACTTCATACTACAATGAACAAAGTAAAGTGCTGAGAGCAGGAAAATGACTACCTGTATGTTAATGGAGAAAAGTATAAATATACGTATGAAAAATGAAGCGTAGTATAAAACCTATTGCAAAATGTCAATCAATACATCAGAAAGTCCCGTAAATCTATAAACATGCCTCAATAGGTCTGACATACAATCAGAGATAAATAAATGCGCATAAAATGAAAAGAGAAGAAAGGAATGAAGGTCACCGCGGGCATGTGCAGAAACCGTCTCCGGCACACGAGGGGTTAATATGTCGAGTGTGGGATAGTAGGAAGAGAGAGTGTACAAGGGAAAATGAAAAAAATCTGGAAATACAGGAGAGGGAGATTTACTCTGAAAAGCAGCGTCTTTAAAATGTGTGACTTGGCTGAAATCTACTGGGCAGTGCCAGCAAAACCGCAGAGAACGAGTGAGCGAGACAGGAGTGGCAGAGAGAAGGAGAAGAGGGAGGAAGAAGGAAAGAGATATTTCATATATCATTTCACTATTAGTAGAGGGTGGTTTTTTGTTAACTTTCGGAAGGGAAGGAGTAAGGTATTTTGAGGATGACGGTGCTAAGGTATTTCATAGGGGGAAAAAAGAAGCGAAAAGGAATATATATGGACAGCAAACAGACATCTGCTTCATCTCTATCCCCCCCCACATCATCCCCAGTCATGAGCGACTGTTTTACTTCTTGTGCCAAAACCTGCATGGCAAAATAAATCAAAAATAAAAATGAAACCAAAATAAATAATACAAAAGATAAGCAGCCAGAACGGAGCAGGCAGCAACTCTTTGTCTCCTCGATTTAAAGAAGTAAAGCGTCAAACTTTTGTGTATGCTTTATTTTTTTTTTAAGTTGTCTGTTTTGGCACAACGTTTTTCTGCCTTCAATATTTTTTTTTTCACGCTCTCCCTCTCTCTCGCTCTACACCTCCCTCCTCCCTTCCCTCTCTTTCTCTCTCTCTCCCCTCCCTTTTCCTCTGCTATTGGCTAGCTTCTTCAGTTCACTTTGCCAAAAAGGTGGGTCTGTTCGAATCAGTCTCTCTCTCTCTCTTTTTTTTTTTCCTCTCTCTTTTCCCTGGCATCGATGCTGGCCACCAATTCAGCACGGAGAGTGAAAGCAGGAGAGAGGGGGAACGAGAGAGAGAGAGAAAGAGAGAGTTTAAACAGAAAGGAAAAAAAAAAGCTTTCTCTTTTACTCGAAACGGCCATTCGGAAAAAAAAAAAACATATTTTTTCCGTTAGACTTTTTTTCTCCCTCCTTTCATTTGGCTATCTTCTATTTTTTATATTGATCTTCAGTCTTTCTAATGCATACTAAGACCTTTTCATTTCATTTTTATTTCATACACCATCCTTTTTTCCGGACGACTTTGTAGTGTCTCCGCTGCTTTCTGTTCACCTGGAATTTTCATCTTCCTTTACTCCCCCCTTTTTTTTTTTTTTTATAGGCCTTTGACGTTAAGAATTTGGTGTATTTTGGAAATATTATTGCATTTTTTCATTATTTTGATTTTTTTGTACTGCTTCCAAATTTTTACTGTAAGGAACGGTTTGGGGATTTTTCAAATTATTTTTCATAGGTAACATTTTTCACATTTTCGCCCTGATTTGATAATTCAGTTCACTTTATAATTCGATATACCTGCAGTTATCTATCCTCTTCATGCTCTCTATTTCTCTCTCATTCTGATACTGATGAACTCCGAAATTGGATGGTTTTAAATTTCTACAGAAGTTCGATATGACACCAAGAGATGGTAACCATTTCCCCTCTTTCATACTTATTCCCATGATATTTAGAAAGCAGATACATTGTCACATTCGTGGGTTTTTTAAAAAACTTTATTGAATAAGAAAATGCAACTATTTTTCCCATATTGAAAAAAGAAGGAATAATTATTGTCTCATAATATTGCAATTTTATTTCCATACAATAATGTTTGACCTTTCAATATCTGTCATGACTTGCTCCAGTTTATTAAACCTATTTATTATCTATTTCAGGATGAATTTCACCCCTTCATCGAAGCTCTTCTACCCCATGTGCGCGCATTTTCATACACATGGTTTAATCTCCAAGCAAGGAAGCGCAAGTACTTTAAGAAGCACGAGAAACGGATGTCCAAGGATGAAGAGAGGGCGGTGAAGGACGAATTATTGGGGGAGAAGCCTGAGATCAAGCAGAAGTGGGCGTCACGGCTCTTGGCCAAGCTGAGGAAAGACATCCGGCCAGAGTTCCGAGAGGACTTTGTCCTGACCATTACCGGGAAGAAGCCTCCATGTTGTGTCCTCTCTAACCCAGATCAGAAGGGCAAAATTCGTAGGATTGACTGCCTTCGCCAGGCAGATAAGGTGTGGAGGTTGGACCTGGTGATGGTCATCCTGTTTAAGGGGATTCCGCTGGAGAGCACAGATGGGGAACGTCTCTATAAGTCGCCCCAGTGCTCCAACCCAGGGCTGTGCGTTCAGCCGCATCACATTGGAGTGTCCATCAAAGAACTGGACCTCTACCTGGCCTTCTTCGTCCACACGCCTGGTAAGTCTTGTAGTTATTGCACCTATTTCACACAGACATCTTGCGCAGCCTAACACTCTTAAAAGATCATTATCAGTGATCTGATAATGCCAAGTTGAAAGTGTTCCAAGTCAAAGACATCTGTATTGGAATCAAGAAAGCCCTGAGCATCAGAGGTATAAAATACACCACCAAAATCCTATTTCACTGCAATTTCACACTAAAATTCAATGTTTTCATCGCCTCAATTATATTTACAGTAGGCCTCAAAAACACAGGGGCCTAGCTCTAGATTTGAGAATCGCTATATAGCCACTCAGGTCTTCCAGGCCTCAACTTCACATTGTGCTGTGAAGTCTCCATGTACACTACAGTAAATTATACTGACATTTCCTAAAAATGAATGAACCAGACGTTTCTGAAAAGAGACAATATCAGATAAGTATATTTAGCTAACTCCTATTAATAGTAAGTAATTATCATTACAAACATCACTGAAGCCTCCCACATACATTACAGCTGAACTGCATTAAAATGTATCCGTTAGCCCATAAAAAGTGTATGGAGCGGAATACAACAAAGAAGTAACATACTTACAGAGGAAATCCTGCAAATATAACATATTTACATATGCAGGGGGGCAGGAGTGGTTTGTACATATATATATATATATATATACTGTATATATGTGTGTGTGTGTGTGTATTTATGTGTGTATATGCATACACACACACAGACATATATATATGTATCTCTGTATATCTATATACATACATCTATATACATGCAAGCACATTTATTTTTGAGTTGATAAATACATCACCTATATCATTTGATAATATAATAAAATACTTTAATTATAATATGCATAAATAATACTTTTTCATGGACAGCAACAGTATGTGCTGTGGAATCTTTTTTGTCTAAGTTTTACCCTCATTTAAATAGTTAATATATACAAATGTGAATAATATATATATATATATATATATTTTACGTGTGTGTGTGTATATATTTACGTGTGTAGATACATAAGCATTTATAGAACATAAATTTATATATATATATATATATATATATTTTACATACAAATATGGTAATCTCACCTGATTCTAACCTATACCCTATTCTTTATAATGATAAAAACTTTACTTAGTTTGCTTTTTATCCTGTAACTAACTTTTTCCATCAACTTTTTATCACTCATTGAGAGTGTTTATTGCATTTCTTATCTTTATAGTACTGAGGAAACCTATTTTATTCAGACTTGTTTGCTTGTGTTATATCAAGGTTAACTTTTAAATTGGGTGTCTTTTTAGTTGAAGCATACACATATCTGGTTACTGTTAAATCCAGCTTGTTGAGGTATAGCTACTAAATTATTCTAAACATTCCTTAGTATATACTAGATGTAAAAGACGTAGATGAGAAATAACGCAGTACACTTGCACTAAAAAAAAAGTCAATATGTACTAGAGATGTGAAAAATAAAAACTGACTGTACCACTGAAAAAGTCATTGACTTGAGTTATAGACGGCATATTAATCGCTTGTATTAGTAACTTTCATGTCCATTCGAGGGTCATTTGTCATTAGAATTGACCTTTTAATCTAAATTTGATGGATAAGATAAAAATCTCAAGATGTGCAAATGTAATTCACAACATGCTTCACTATGGCCTCAGTTCTTTCTATCACAAATATAGTAAATAGTAACTGGCCATATACTATATATTTTATTTGACACCTTCATGATCTTCTGCAGAGCTTCTAAAGTTTTGCCCCAGACAGAGTTTTGCAAAGACACTTGAAAACCTGAGCTCCACAGTTTTTAGCTTTGGAAAAAGTGCCACGTCTTTTTACCCATTATATACATTCTCATGTCCAACCTGACCCCATGACTACCACTACTTCCGCAGGTGCCGCCATCTTGCAGTTCAAGTTGAGATTTTTAGGACTCCATGTAAATTTTACATTTGTAGATTACCGACTTTCTATAGCAAGAGACAAGAAAGTGAGGAGCAGACTGACTTGAGTATCTATACATTTTCCACATCTGTTTAATGCAGCGATGTATAGAGAAATGTTTATAAAATTACTGCCAAAAAGCCATGAAATAATAAGGTGTGTTTCACTTTTAGAAAGAGGATGCGCAATTCCTGTGGTGAAAGCAAAAAATCATTTGCTGGTTAGACATGTCAGGAAGGTCAGAGCCCATGCAGAGGAGGATCTAACCTATGACCTAGCACATGTGTCACACCATTCACAACTCTCTGCAGGCGAGCTGATTTACAGGGTCTGCCATCATGTACAGGACGGAGTGTAACATCAATTATATCATTATTATACTTTATAGAACTGCTACTTCATATCCATACAGAGGTACAAAGACTACTAGACCTCTTCTGTAATATACACACATGTATACACAGGATTTACACTGTAACTAGAACAGAGTAATATATTATATAAATATATCTTACAGTCATTCACAAAAATGTACTGTTAGGTTAGTGGTTTCATAATAAGTAACTATAGTTACAGGACAGTTATATGTAGGATTATGCAGGAGAATAAGATGGCCGGACATCACTCAGCCACAGAGCTAACTAGTAATGGTGGATGCCGCCATTCTGTGGAGGGTTCAGCAAGATACATGTCTATGTGATCCTGACATCACTAAGGCATTAACTACAAACACACACATGTCAACTATTTACACTCCAGTCACCCTGGAACAGGAGGGTCAGGCTCCAGGTTACCTAGGCCGCTCTTATGTTTGACACCATGTGGGCAGATGGCAGACACCATATCACTTTTCTGTCTGGATTATGTTGTTGTGGTTGTCACATAGATCTTATCAATCTATTTCTCTCTGGTTAGCAGGAGACTATAGCACACAGCTCCTCCTTAATGTCTGTGTCACCCTGTGGTGGGAGGAGCAGACACTAGCACATAGCTCCTCCCTAATGTCTATGTCACCCTGTGGTGGGAGGAGCAGACACTATAACACATAGCTCCTCCCTAATGTCTGTGTCACCCTGTGGTGTGAGGGTCGGACACTATAGCACATAGCTCCTCCCTAATGTCTGTGTCACCCTGTGGTGGGAGGGTCGGACACTACAGTACACAGCTCCTCCCTAATGTCTGTGTCACCTTGTGGTGGGAGGAGCAGACACTATAGCGCACAGCTCCTCCCTAATGTCTGTGTCACCCTGTGGTGGGAGGGTCGGACACTATAGCACACAGCTCCTCCCTAATGTCTGTGTCACCTTGTGGTGGGAGGAGCAGACACTATAGCACACAGCTCCTCCCTAATGTCTATGTCACCCTGTGGTGGGAGGAGCAGGACACTATAACATATAGCTCCTCCCTAATGTCTGTGTCACCCTGTGGTGGGAGGGTCGGACACTATAGCACACAGCTCCTCCCTAATGTCTGTGTCACCTTGTGGTGGGAGGAGCAGACACTATAGCACACAGCTCCTCCCTAATGTCTATGTCACCCTGTGGTTGGAGGGTCAGACACTATAGCACACAGCTCCTCCCTAATGTCTGTGTCACCCTGTGGTGGGAGGAGCAGACACTATAGCACACAGCTCCTCCCTAATGTCTGTGTCACCCTGTGGTGGGAGGAGCAGACACTATAGCACACAGCTCCTCCCTAATGTCTGTGTCACCCTGTGGTGTGAGGAGCAGACACTATAGCACACAGCTCCTCCCTAATGTCTGTGTCACCCTGTGGTGGGAGGAGCAGACACTATAGCACACAGCTCCTCCCTAATGTCTGTGTCACCCTGTGGTGGGAGGAGCAGACACTATAGCACACAGCTCCTCCCTAATGTCTGTGTCACCCTGTGGTGGGAGGAGCAGACACTATAGCACACAGCTCCTCCCTAATGTCTGTGTCACCCTGTGGTGTGAGGAGCAGACACTATAGCACACAGCTCCTCCCTAATGTCTGTGTCACCTTGTGGTGGGAGGAGCAGACACTATAGCACACATCTCCTCTTTCCTGTCTGTGTCACCCTGTGGTGGGAGGGGCAGACACTATAGCACACAGCTCCTCCCTAATGTCTGTGTCACCCTGTGGTGGGAGGGGCAGATACTATAACACACAGCTCCTCCCTAATATCTGTGTCACCCTGTGGTGGGAGGAGCAGACACTATAACACACAGCTCCTCCCTAATGTCTGTGTCACCCTGTGGTGGGAGGAGCAGACACTATAGCACACAGCTCCTCCCTAATGTCTGTGTCACCCTGTGGTGGGAGGAGCAGACACTATAGCACACATCTCTTCTTTCCTGTCTGTGTCACCCTGTGGTTGGAGGGTCAGACACTATAGCACATAGTTCCTCCCTAATGTCTGTGTCACCCTGTTTTGGGAGGGTCAGACACTATAACACACAGCTCCTCGCTAATATCTGTGTCACCCTGTGGTGGGAGGAGCAGACACTATTGCACACAGCTCCTCCTTAATGTCTTTGTCACCCTGTGGTGGGAGGAGCAGACACTATAGCACACAGCTCCTCCCTAATGAATGTGTCACCCTGTGGTGGGAGGAGCAGACACTATAGCACACAGCTCTTCTTTCCTGTCTGTGTCACCCTGTGGTGGGAGGGGCAGACACTATAGCACACAGCTCCTCCCTAATGTCTATGTCACCCTGTGGTGGGAGGAGCAGACACTATAGCACACAGCTCCTCCCTAATGTCTATGTCACCCTGTGGTGGGAGGAGCAGACACTATAGTACACATCTCCTCCCTAATGTCTGTGTCACTCCTGTGGTGGGAGGGGCAGACACTATAGCACACAGCTCCTCCCTAATGTCTATGTCACCCTGTGGTGGGAGGGGCAGACACTATAGCACACAGCTCCTCCCTAATGTCTGTGTCACCCTGTGGTGGGAGGAGCAGACACTATAGCACACAGCTCCTCCCTAATGTCTGTTGTCACCTTGTGGTGGGAGGAGCAGACACTATAGCACACATCTCTTCTTTCCTGTGTCACCCTGTGGTTGGAGGGCAGACACTATAGCACATAGCTCCTCCCTAATGTCTGTGTCACCCTGTTTTGGGAGGGGCAGACACTATAGCACACAGCCCCTTCCTAATGTCTGTGTCACCCTGTGGTGGGAGGAGCAGACACTATAGCACACAGCTCCTCCCTAATGTCTATGTCACCCTGTGGTGTGAGGAGCAGACACTATAGCACACAGCTCCTCCCTAATGTCTATGTCACCCTGTGGTGGGAGGAGCAGACACTACAGCACAGAACTACTCAAGGTTTGTGTCACCCTGCAGTGGGAGGAGCAAACACTATTGCACACAGCTCCTCCCTAATGTCTATGTCACCCTGTGGTAGGAGGGTCAGACACTATAGCACACAGCTACTCCTTCGTCTCTGTGTCACCCTGCAGTGGCAGGAGCAGATCGTATAGCACATAGCTGATACTATCTGTATCATCATCTGTTGGGAAGAACAAACTAACATAACCCCCTTCTGTTTGCATTGCTCAGTGGTGGTAGGGGCAGATTTCATGTTGGTATAACAGAAGCAGGTGTTGGCCCACTGTGTCCCTGAACAAATTTGACTTTGGGCTATTACTGCATTGTCTTAGTGGTCCCTTGGTTTTTACCCTTTGACTTCCATACAGGGCTCTGGACTTAACTGCATTGGTCATTTACTAGCTCTTGAAGGTGTCTCTTCAGTGACAGCTGACCTAGGCAGGTCGAGAGATGGAGAAGAGAAGTACAAAAGGGGCAGACAAGGAAATGGTCAGGGCCGTCAGAGTTTGTGCAATACAACTAGTCAGGCAAAGAGTCAGGGAAGGCAGAACAGGATCAGATCAGATCAAACACAACATCTTCACAGAATCTAGCAAACTAGGAACCAGTTTGCTCAGACACTTTCCCATCAAGAAAGGAGTCTTAAATATTCCACATGTGCAGGAGTTTGGCGGGAAGCAGACTACAAGGTTTACAGATTCTTAAAGAGCCAGTGCACCCTACAGCCAAGGACTGGAGCACTGCGCTCATGGTCTGGAAGAAGAGAGTAGAGGGGACAGTGCGAATGCCAACAAGCGTGGCCAGGCAACCCTACTCACACCTGTGTCTATCAGATTAGGAGGAGAGGAAATAGAAACCACGTCTAACTACAGGTTGTCCAGCTTCTTGTATATGGGAAGTTGTCACATTAATACCATCTGTATTCTGTCTACTATGCTTGTTATCTCTAAACAGAAAATTAATTTCTGACATAAACATGAGCAGCTGAACATGATAGGTCAGCAATCCTAATCTGAGAGATTTCACTGCTTCTGTTAACCCATCAGTTTCAAAAATTGAACAAAACATTGAAATATATTATCATAATAATGTAATATATAGAATAGTAAGTTACTAAGAATACTAATTCTATTACTGGAGTATATAAGTCACCTGAGGTCCTAGTTTATTCACCTTCATGGGGTCGGACAATAACATTTGAAGTTGTCTTAGGCCCAGATAAAATCTACGACTAACCTCTGACACTCCTGTATTCATTAAATGTTAACTACTTTGCAGTTGTTATAAGTTACACATATTATTTTTACGGTTATATATCCACTAGATTTTTTGGGGGAAAGTACATGAAAGTACTAATTTATTAAAAAATAAACAGACTTGATTTTATTCCTAATATAATTTCCTGTATGCACTAGCTGACCCTTTACCTGTTGAACTTTATTTTTTTTATGTAAAAAAGTTACTATAAAATACAAACATGACAAAGCATCATCATAAAGTAAACTGAATATTCAATACTGTATTGTATGCGGCCGTATTAAATGCAATATCATTCCCCAGTTTAAGCCTACTAACTTAACATCAACCTTTTTAGCCATTTCCTTTTCCCACCATGGATAGTTTTCACAAGCCATTACTTGCCACATTACAGCCAAAGAGGTAGCATTGTGTGCAATATATTCTGGAGTGTAGCAACAATTTCCTTTCCATAGAATGACCACCTAAAACCCAACATTTTGGATGGGACAAAAAATTGGGAAAGAAATGTTGACAACTCAACTGTAAAACCATAAATGGGCTAAAAATCTAAATCTTGTCCAGTCTAGCTATATACAAGTGTATGGACTACCTGCAGGTTTATCTTTATATGCAACTTATACATTGCCCAGCAAGCCATGGTAAGGGTTAGACATCTTATTGTAGATGATCCACCATCCGAAATGAAAATAATCCAAGAACAGATACAAAATGTAAAAAAATTAGCTTCACTCAAAGCAAGACTATAGAAATGTTCCTTGCTTTCTGGGAATTACCATTTCTCAGTGTTCAAGCTACAATCCTACACACAGACTTAGGATGTAACCTTAAACATCCCTTATGGCCATGGCATAGACACTCTATGGCTAGATTTTATCCCTAGCATTTGGAGTACTCATAAACCTTGCTAAATCCGGTATCATTGCTAGCCGATGCTGAGATCTGTTTCTAGGATACTGATTTTCACTTCTACGAGGCAATGGGTTGTCTTTTGGGACCACACAACATTCTGTACATGTAAAAATGGAGTCTCTTTTTCTTTCTTTCCCAACAATGAGAGTCCTATCCATACCCATGGGTCTCGCACCATGTGGTAAGAAGGACAATCTCTCAATGTTATAGTTAAATTTCTTGTACACTTGGTCTCTCCCTGCCATGTTGTATCCCTTTGGTTTCGCCGGGAACCCCTGGCAATGAAGGAGTGACTCTTCTCCTCCCTCTTATTTTTATGTTCTCTGTTCCAACTTTTCTCTTGCCAAATAAACAGGGGAGCAGCTGAATTTCCTCTCACGGAGACATCTGTGATCGAACAGACGTTAGGGACAGAGTATGGGGACTCTGGCAATCCTTTCTTCCTGAGGTGGGGGTGGGGGGGGAGAGGACAGTGCAAAGGAGAGACCCTGAATGTTTCAGTCAAGAGACACTGCTCTGTATAGAATGCTTTGGCTCCAATGTGTCCCATTCAATATGAATTCCATGACATAGTTTATTTCATCTATTCAATTCCCATGCTCCATTAACAGCTGTTTGTCCCCACCCACCCCAAAAAGCCAATCACTGACTACTTTAAATGAGACTTTCCTGCTAAGTTAATATTCAATATTACAAGACACATAAAATAGTGAATGAATAGTGAAAGCAATTCACATGTAAATGAGACACACAAAGGTTTCTGAAAGCTGTATTTACATACAATAAATTTGTTTCATGTGAAGTCAAACATAGTTGTAAATATGTCACTACTATACATTAATGTTTATATTTTAGAAGCAGAGGCCCAGGATCAGGGCTCCTGTAATAAGTTGTCAGAGGTTAGTAAGAGGTTCAAGTATACAGTGTTACAGAGTAGCAGGAGACGGGTTACTGTAATAAGATGTTACAGGGTAATAAGAGGATCAGGAGCCGGGTTACTGTAATAAGATGTTACAGGGGTAATAAGAGGATCAGGAGCCGGGTTGCTGTAATAAGATGTTACAGGGGTAATAAGAGGATCAGGAGCCGGGTTGCTGTAATAAGATGTTACAGGGTAATAAGAGGATCAGGAGCCGGGTTACTGTAATAAGATGTTACAGGGGTAATAAGAGGATCAGGAGCCGGGTTACTGTAATAAGATGTTACAGGGTAATAAGAGGATCAGGAGCCAGGTTACTGTAATAAGATGTTACAGGGTAATAAGAGGATCAGGAGCCGGATTACTGTAATAAGATGTTACTGGGGTAATAAGAGGATCAGGAGCCGGGTTACTGTAATAGGATGTTACAGGGTAATAAGAGGATCAGGAGCCGGGTTACTGTAATAAGATGTTACAGGGGTAATAAGAGGATCAGGAGCCAGGTTACTGTAATAAGATGTTACAGGGTAATAAGAGGATCAGGAGCCGGGTTACTGTAATAAGATGTTACTGGGGTAATAAGAGGATCAGGAGCCGGGTTACTGTAATAAGATGTTACAGGGTAATAAGAGGATCAGGAGCCGGGTTACTGTAATAAGATGTTACAGGGGTAATAAGAGGATCAGGAGCCAGGTTACTGTAATAAGATGTTACAGGGTAATAAGAGGATCAGGAGCCGGGTTACTGTAATAAGATGTTACAGGGGTAATAAGAGGATCAGGAGCCAGGTTACTGTAATAAGATGTTACAGGGTAATAAGAGGATCAGGAGCCGGGTTACTGTAATAAGATGTTACTGGGGTAATAAGAGGATCAGGAGCCGGGTTACTGTAATAAGATGTTACAGGGGTAATAAGAGGATCAGGAGCCGGGTTACTGTAATAAGATGTTACAGGGTAATAAGAGGATCAGGAGCCGGGTTACTGTAATAAGATGTTACAGGGGTAATAAGAGGATCAGGAGCCGGGTTACTGTAATAAGATGTTACAGGGTAATAAGAGGATCAGGAGCCGGGTTACTGTAATAAGATGTTACAGGGGTAATAAGAGGATCAGGAGCCGGGTTACTGTAATAAGATGTTACAGGGGTAATAAGAGGATCAGGAGCCGGGTTACTGTAATAAGATGTTACAGGGGTAATAAGAGGATCAGGAGCCGGGTTACTGTAATAAGATGTTACAGGGTAATAAGAGGATCAGGAGCCGGGTTACTGTAATAAGATGTTACAGGGGTAATAAGAGGATCAGGAGCCGGGTTACTGTAATAAGATGTTACAGGGGTAATAAGAGGTCAGGATCAGCGTAGAGTCAGGGGTATAAGAGGAGGGGGTTACTGTAATAAGATGTTACAGGGGTAATAAGAGGATCAGGAGCCGGGTTACTGTAATAAGATGTTACAGGGTAATAAGAGGATCAGGAGCCGGGTTACTGTAATAAGATGTTACAGGGGTAATAAGAGAATCAGGAGCCGGGTTACTGTAATAAGATGTTACAGGGTAATAAGAGGATCAGGAGCCGGGTTACTGTAATAAGATGTTACAGGGTAATAAGAGGATCAGGAGCCGGGTTACTGTAATAAGATGTTACAGGGGTAATAAGAGGATCAGGAGCCGGGTTACTGTAATAAGATGTTACAGGGTAATAAGAGGATCAGGAGCCGGGTTACTGTAATAAGATGTTACAGGGGTAATAAGAGGATCAGGAGCCGGGTTACTGTAATAAGATGTTACAGGGTAATAAGAGGATCAGGAGCTGGGTTACTGTAATAAGACAATACAGGGGTAATAAGAGGATCAGGAGCCGGGTTACTGTAATAAGATGTTACAGGGTAATAAGAGGATCAGGAGCCGGGTTACTGTAATAAGACAATACAGGGGTAATAAGAGGATCAGGAGCCGGGTTACTGTAATAAGATGTTACAGGGTAATAAGAGGATCAGGAGCCGGGTTACTGTAATAAGATGTTACTGGGGTAATAAGAGGATCAAGAGCCGGGTTATTGTAATAAGATGTTACAGGGGTAATAAGAGGATCAGGAGCCGGGTTACTGTAATAAGATGTTACAGGGTAATAAGAGGATCAGGAGCCGAGTTACTGTAATAAGATGTTACAGGGTAATAAGAGGATCAGGAGCCGGGTTACTGTAATAAGATGTTACAGGGGTAATAAGAGGATCAGGAGCCGGGTTACTGTAATAAGATGTTACAGGGTAATAAGAGGATCAGGAGCCGGGTTACTGTAATAAGATGTTACAGGGTAATAAGAGGATCAGGAGCCGGGTTACTGTAATAAGATGCTACATGGTAATAAGAGGATCAGGAGCCAGGTTACTGTAGTAAGATGCTACATGGTAATAAGAGGATCAGGAGCCGGGTTACTGTAATAAGATGTTACAAGGGTAATAAGAGGATCAGGAGCCGGGTTACTGTAATAAGATGTTACAGGGGTAATAAGAGGATCAGGAGCCGGGTTACTGTAATAAGATGTTACAGGGGTAATAAGAGGATCAGGAGCCGGGTTACTGTAATAAGATGTTACAGGGGTAATAAGAGGATCAGGAGCCGGGTTACTGTAATAAGATGTTACAGGGGTAATAAGAGGATCAGGAGCCGGGTTACTGTAATAAGATGTTACAGGGTAATAAGAGGATCAGGAGCTGGGTTACTGTAATAAGATGTTACTGGGGTAATAAGAGGATCAGGAGCCGGGTTACTGTAATAAGATGTTACAGGGTAATAAGAGGATCAGGAGCCAGGTTACTCTAATAAGATGTTACAGGGTAATAAGAGGATCAGGAGTCGGGTTACTGTAATAAGATGTTACAGGGTAATAAGAGGATCAAGAGCTGGGTTACTATTAAATATTACAGAGGTAATAAGAGGCTCAAGAGCCGGGTTTCTGTAAAAAATATTAAAGGGAAATAAGAATGTGAAGAGCCGGGTTACTCTAATAAAATATTATAGTGGTACTAAGAGGATCAGGAGCCGGGTTGTTCATGTAGTACAATGTTGCTGGGGGTATAAGGAGGCTTAAACATACAGTAAGATTACTAATCTACTAAAGCAATAATATTAAGGTCAGAATATGGGTTACTAATTTGACAGTAATGGGTTAATTAGACATTCAGAATCTTTATAAGATGCAACAGTGGTTATAATAAGCTGAATACCATGTTCCAGCAAGTCAGAGGTTCAGTTGAGGACAGTAACATGCACCTGTAAGTGACATTTGTCTCTGCTTTGTCCTCTAGTTAGTTTACCCTGTGCGTGTTTGCTCTGGCAGAGGGGAGGTATTTGGAGGTGTACAGAGGTATATAGAGGAGGGCAGAGCTGCTTTTACACAGTGGAGCATTGTGCGCTTGTACTTGTGTTTATTCACAAATTAACCCTTCCTGTACTGTTCTTTTCACACTTTCTCTTACTTGAGTTTCCACCCTCTAAGCTTTCAGTCTCTTTTACAACTGAGTACCCAACAGCTGTTGTGTTAGATAGCTGTAGTTCTCACCTAATTGTTTGTCTCTATTCTGCTCCTTTTTTGAGGGATTTACGTTTACAGTCCTTCTTCTTCCCTTATTTTATGTATCACTTCTTCATTATGTACTTCATGTCCTTATGATGCATTCATTAAATGCTTCTGCTTAAGATTAACCATTTATCCCATTAGAAATTTACAGTTTAACCACCAATTCTATATGTAAATAAATATTGAATTTCATTTCACGGTGGTCGTATCTCTACAGCTTGAAATAAGCTTAATGTGTGATTACAATCTAACAGCCATAAACTTAAAAATCTAAAAAATGTAGGTATTATTTTAGTCAACCCCAAAATCCCACTCTCAAATGTCACATTCACATGGGTTCAGGAGGCACTGTATCCATGTATTGTATGAAAACAGAAGTCCTCCATGATTAAAAACATCCATTTTTGAGTCCTGCAAAATTATAATTTTATCACAGAAATAAAATCACTACCTGTGACATGTTGCCTTCACGTCCCAGGCAGACATAGGGCAGAGAGATGGCCATGCATGTTCAGTTCTCTGTATTCACTTCAATTGGGAGGTCTGAGAATACCAATCGGCTTGGCCATTCAGCACGCACAGTTACCTCTCCACGAACAGTGATCGTGAGACCAGATTTGGGAGACCCTCAATCTCACAATAGGTGCAGGACCCAGAGGTGGGACTCCATGTATCGGACATTTATGGCTTATCTTTTGGGTTTTTCATACATTTCCCAGATGAGAGTACTCCATTACCTAAATGCTTTGGGTAATGACCACTAAAGCATCCATTCTGAGTGCTGTTGTATCTGGAGCAGTACACATTCCCAAGGTTCTAAGTTAATACACATAGGGGGATTTGTTAAACCGTCTATGCAATTTTTTGTGCAAGTCCATTTTTGAATATTGTTTTTCCAATTCCATACTCACCAGTGAAAAGTGTATGGAGCGGGGTCAGGGTTTAGAGTGACAGCATTGTCTAACGCAGTCTTACAAAGTTTCCGCCAAATGCTGGTTGGTGTCAATTGTAGGTCTAATCAATGGGAATGCCTAGATTTGGTTCTAGGCATTTCTATATGGAGACTGACCATGTATAGGCATTTTATTGTTCATTCTATATATGATTCCATATCAGTAAGATCGCCTGGTGACTGAACACTGGTTGGTCTCCATAGTCTGCTAGCTAGACTAGATTGTATTAATCTATAGTAAAATCTGATCTAATATGAGGGCAGTGGGGTATTGTTGGCCTTGCAGCCTTTTGCACATTGGTACAATAAACACATTCAGCCATAGTAGCAAACGATAATGCCGATAACCACTTTCTTCTATGTAGCAGGCTCAGTGATAGTCTTAAGATATATCTGTTCCTTAGATTCTTAGTAAGTTATCCTTAAGATGTTATACTATTGGTTATTCCGTATGGGAGGGCTCTGAAGGCCAATGCACAGAGCAGAAAGTGAAGCGGCAGCCTTTGGCTCAAGTTGTGAAATAGGTTTTCTGAATCAGCAGTGACAGAATTACAATGAAAGAATTTTTCCTCTGGTGTGAAATCATCTACATGATTATCCATAATTGTGGTTATTGCGGCGGAAGTTCAGCTTAACTATTTACTTCGGTGTCATGCACATGAAAAAGCAGATACTCTGCATGTTACAGTATGGTGCTTGGTACGGCAGAGTATTACAAAGATTACTCTCCCCCGGAAGCAATGCTCGGAGAGAACCGATAGGCGATGCCATGCACTGATGCCGATCTATTACATATGATATGGACATGTCCAAGACTGCCCACTACTGGACTACTAGTTACACAATGGTCTTTAGGTAAAAGTACAGCTGGACCCTAGAAGTTGTATTTTGGGACGTAAGGATGAACCTTGAGTGTAAATCTAAAAGAATTTTCTGGCCTTTAAAGGTATAATGATGTCCTGAAAAATCTTAATTCTGAAATGGGAAGCTAAAAGTCTACTGGTGCTTTATCGTGAGATCTCCAGATGAATAATGTAATGTGCGCAAAGCGGGTTATGAGAATCTCCATGGGCCAGTTGGAAAAATGCAATAAACAGTTGTCTTCGTGGACAAGTAGGTTTAGGGGATGACTAGGTTTTCTTTACGTATTATTATGTGTCTTACTTGTATAGCGCCATCCTATTCCGCAGCGCTTTCCAGACATTGTCAGTCACTGTCCCATATAGGGCTCACAATCTACGTCACCTATCAGTATGGCTTTGGAGTGTGGGAGGAAACGGAAGTTGTGTATTATGTTGAATAAGTGACATGATGATACTGCATGATAATACGATGCAACAGTAACACACAGAAGTGCCCAAAGTATGTGGATGCCATATATTATTTAAAGGTTAAACAGGGCAGTATTGGTGTCCATATTTGACTATGTTACAGAAGGCTAGTCATCAGTGAGGGCCTGTCTAACGGAGTCTTTACAAAGGTCAATTATGAGGAATGATTTATGTCAAAAAATGGGCCACGTAACGACCAATGATCACCGACAAATGGGCAATGCTTGTCTGTCGGGTGGTCACATTATTTATGTAACAATGTGCTGCCTACAATTGCAAACTGCCTGGGAAAGAAGGATTTGCTTATCCCTATGCAGTACTAATGATCTGATGCATTTCAATGCGGCAAAGCAAGCAGGCAATGACCAGGAAACACATGGTTGACCCATCTAATGGGGCCTTAAAGGGGTTGTACCATTATGGATACTTAGCCGCTATCTACAGGACAGGGCATAAGTGTCCACTCGCTGGGGGACTGAAAGTGATCCTAAATCCTCCTTGTGAATGGGGCACCAGTGCGCTTGTGTGACCGGCGCTTTATTCACTTTTATGGGGCCGCAGGCGCTGCTGGAGGTTACAGTTCTGGCATCCCCATAGCAGTGACTGGAGGACCGGTCATGCAAGCGCATTGGTACTCCATTCACAAGGAGGCTTTTAGGAGGGATTTTGGTCCCGTCCTCCTGATCACAGGCTGACCCAGCGATCGGTCCCTTTTAGAGTCCTTAATGACACAACCCCTTTAAGACTTGGCTTGTACGCCATAATTTTTCCAGCAGATTATTATGATTATTGCATACCACTGTAGTGAGTGAAGAAACAATGTGAAATTTCAATTGGATGTAACTTATTTTATTTATAAAACAGAGTTTTGGTAAACTAGGAAGCCCCTTGTGTCCTCACAGCCATGTACAGGGGTGAGGGGCAGAGACCAAAATAAAGTACAGATGGCCATAGGTACCCTGAATAGCAGCTTATAGTTCTTGTGATAAACATCCAAATGATTCTGTTTCTTCTTAGGGACAGTGCCATATTGGAGTAAGAAGTCATACAATACTCCTATGGAAAATAGGAATGCAAATTACTTACTTATCCAAAAAAATCTGTGCCTCTAGAGCCGCCTGTAAGCAGGTAGCCATACTATAAATGAATGCCCACACCTTACTAGGATGTAAGTCATCTTATACAGTTGTGTCAGGGCGATCGCTGCTTTGGCTGGGAGGCCATTGTAGGGATCTGGGTGGGGGTACTGCTTCTCAGACCATTCTTTTATTTTCTATGCCTTTCTCTCAAGCAAAATAAGGGACATTTCTAGCATTACAGTCTGTCACATTCACATCATTTTATTGTTATATTATCTCATTTGACATGAGTGTTGCCTGTGGAGGCCGCACATCGGGAAAAAACGGGTGATCTGGCAAGGCCTTGTCCCAAATACACCGAACAGCTCATTTGTATATGGATTAAATGTGGATTTTCTCAGCTAGACTGAACGTTGACATAAAAGAGTTCTGTTCATTGTGCCACTAACAGCCCCATATAAGTGGTTTATTGTAACTCACCCCATGGAGGCCTACAGGGCCATATACTCCTTATTGAAATAGGATCATACTTTGCTTTATTTCTCTTGTACTTATCTTGAGTTTTCTATACGACATTTATGACTAAGACTAAAATCAGAGTTTTGCTGGTTCCTGCTAGTATGTAGCAGTGCATTGTGGGAGCTTGGATGACTCTGAAGATATGTTAGATCACATGACTGCAGGATGTCTGTTTCCAAGGGCAACTGAGAGAATATTGAATGCGGTCATGTACATGGAGGCATGAACCTAATGTAATAAAGCAAATGATTTATCAAGCACTACAGGTTTCTACAGCCCTATACACACGCTCATGTATTATCACTGGCCCTTATATGCCGTCATGAGCCTGGGGCAAAACTCAGGACAGGTCCTACACCTGTCTGTTTTGCGGCCGGGGCTCACTGAAGGCAGTGAATGATACCACGGAGACGCAGGTGGAACAGGCTTTTCATCTATGTGCCGTCGCGTCAATCGCAGACCCGGCACATGCACACAGCTTTGGAAATGACATTGAAAGTGAAATACCCTACACAATCCTCCATTATACAGTTGTTCATCTTCCATTTACGCACAAATATTCAGTGACTGTATAGACAGAGCATCCTTCTTTGCATTCACTTTACATAAAAGGAAGCTGTAAGAAAAACATGCAGACATATTCACTCTTTGTATAGGTAGATGGCTTTGTGAAGAGTCTGGAAAATCCATGTTTTAGTACTTTGTACTTGGAACCAGTGCGAGAACCACACCCAAGCGCTGAAGAAATAATAGGAAAAATCACTTCTAGGGAATTCTGTTTAATAAAATAAGATGAGCTGAAAAAAATGACTTGAGCTTTAAGGTGAGGGCACCCATTGCATGTAAAGATCTGTGTGTCGAATACTTTTCTTCGGATCTGCATGCCGTGCCAAAATAGGCTAGCCACGGAAAAGAGTGAGTTTGGTTATGTTTCCCCTTTAAAAGTGAAGTTTTACAGTGACCTAATGTCTGTGGCATGTTTAATTAGAATTCTGTACAACACATGTATACACTTTTGGCTCTGTATGCTGAAACTGCTGTTAGAAAACTTAGACGGCGTTCTTAACTTTGGACGTGTCTCTTGCCTCAACGCAACTGTTCTAACTCAACACATTGTTTCGTATTTACACAAATTAAGAAAAATCCCTAATTTCAAGAAAGTGTCCCCAAGAGTCTCTGTCCCTGACAACGTCCCAGTTTTTCTAAGACTTAAGTTGGTTACAAGTGGGCCAATCCTGGCGTACAGCAGGAGTGCCAAGATCACAGTGTTCAGTTTAGCCTCCGGGGAAGGGCTGGAAAAGGGGGTTGTCTACCCCCGCCCTGGGAGCATTCCTGCTTTCTACAGACACAGGACAGTAATAAAATGTTGTCGGACTTTTCTGCAGCGCTGTGAATGGCTGGCACTGTTACGTACGCTGAGGAAACTGCCATAGTCTTAACGGTCACACAAGGTCCAAGACCTTTACCTACTTTTGGAATCTTTCCCACAATAATATATATCCTTGATATATGATATCTGTCAAAGAGACCGAAAGGCTAATACTAACCACAATAGGCCAACCACATTCACCAACACGTTTGATGTGATCGAATATATTTTTATTGGACATCGAGCTCTCTGGCCACTTCTTTAATGGCTGCTGTGATACCACAATATTTACAGCTAATAGAGTCAAATATGGCAAACATTTCAAGGGTAGTAAATGATGTGCGGAGGTCCAAAAAAAAAAAGGGTTTTATGATCGGCAGAACCCTAGCCGGCAGCAAACCCACAATGCAAAGGAAGTTACAAGTGATGAACTAAGTCTTAGCAAATTAATGGAACTTAATAGAATCGTCTCCTGCTCTCTGCACACATCTAATCTTCTTACCAGCCTGAAACATAAGAAAGGCTCATTTACACTTATTAAGCTGGGAACTTGCACGTTTGCCACATTTTTTTTACAAAACCCGAATTACAGGCTACCTAATAGTAGCATTATAATATAAAGAGGCCTGATATTAAAATTATAACATAAGAGGACTAATAATAAAATGATAATATAAAGAAGCCTAATAATAAAATAATATAAACAAGCCTAATAATAAAATAATATAAACAAGCCTAATAATAAAATGATAACATAAAGAGGCCTAATAATACAATTACAATATAAAGAGCCTTAAGAAAATGATAACATAAAGAGGCCTAATAATAAAATTATAATATAAGAGGACTAATAATAAAATGATAACATAAAGAGGCCTAATAATAAAATTATAACATAAGAGGTCTAATAATAAAATGATAACATAAAGAGGCCTAATAATAAAATGATAACATAAAGAGGCCTAATAATAAAATGATAACATAAAGAGGCCTAATAATAAAATGATAACATAAAGAGGCCTAATAATAAAATTATAACATAAAGAGGCCTAATAATAAAATTACAATATAAAGAGGCCTAATAATAAAATGATAACATAAGAGGCCTAATAATAAAATTACAATATAAAGAGTCTTAAGAAAATGATAATATAAAGAGGCCTAATAATAACATTTTGTATGGCATAAACAGATTGGATTGGATTGCCAAGGATATCAAAATTGACAAAACAGATATGGTGAGTAAGACATCACAGAAGTGAATGGGTATGCTGTGGATCCTGATGCAATAAGATAGTGTTGGCTTTGTTTAGTTGTGGTCCTTTAGGAGCGCTCGTGTGTCTAGGCCGTGCCTGTGTGTATAATATATGTGAGCCCCAGTGACACGTGTCTGTGTTATTGATGTCATGACCTTGTAATCATTGTCTCATTGACCCCTGACACTCTTGCACTAATCTGTGTCAACTTGGCCTCAGGCTTTTGGTAGCCCCCTCCTTTCTCCTCTGCAGGTGGTTTAGGCTAACCCTCTCACTTTCTCTTTACATCTCCCGCCGCCGCCTGATACTTTTAACTATTTCCTGGACTGAGGCTACTGGTGATAAGTGTATGGTTAAAGCAATTCCATGATATACTCTACAGTACTATGGCGGCTCTTTGCCAACCTTAGACATAACTCATTTTATGTTAGTCTGTATTCAGAGGCCAAATATGCAGCCAGTAATCTGTAGGGCAATATGAAAACCCTGCAAATGCCCGATGGGCGTAAATACACTTTCCTCTTTCTGAACAAGGGAAATTGCAACAGATGCAAGTGGGCCAAAGTGCAGCGCAGGAGCTCTGAGGGTGGTCGCACAACCAAAGATGGTCCTGGTACTCAATCCCTAGTGTGTATTGCAACCCCTAGTGTGCCACAACTGCAACGTTTAGTCACAACCAAGTTATACACCGCTCAAATAGAAGTCACGGTAGATTAGGGGTCACAATGCAAGTCCATTAACTAACATCAGTGAAGGAGTCGCAGGGCGAGCAATCTCTGTATAGCCCTAGTCTAAATGTAACAGGAGAAGTTCTCCTTTGTGTATAAATTCCTCACCATTTTCACGATCCCTGCTTGCTGTCAGTGAATGGGACATTCCAGGGCTCACAATTTGGTCACGACAATCCTGTATGAGGTAAATTAAACTGAGTTCACATCTCTATTAGGATTTCTATTTTTCTATTCCATTAGTATTCCAATGTACCCTACTGACTATATTGGAGTTCGGAAGGTTTCCACTGTATTGTCATTTTGCTGAATGAAAAAGTCTCGTCCATGATTTCTGACGGGATCTGTGATAAAGGGTCGTAACAGATCCTCTGAAGCAGAGGTGAACACGGCCATAGGCCTCATGCACGTGTCTGATGGGTGATTTTTTCAGGTTCATCACACGCCAAAAAACAAGCCAATGGGTCCATCGTAAACAGCCATCAAAACGGATTTGCATCTGAGCGATAGCCATTAAAAACAGATCAGTAGTTTGGGCTAAAATATAGAGAATAATAGAGTTCATCCAAGTAAAAAACAGACGTTAAAAAAAAAAAAAAAAGGTCAGAAAATAGATGAAAAATTTGTGACAAAAATGGACGTTTGTGCGCAATACAGATCTCTGTTCTACTGATAGCTTGTGATGATGTATTACATCAATGCAGGTACAATATAAGGCTATGATGCACAGGTCAGAGAGAATATACTCAGACGTCTGGGCAGCAGAGCTTACAATCTATAATGCAAGAGAAAAGGGCCATATGGGCAGCCCTATTACTGTAACAAACTGAGCATGGCAGTGTGAATATCCGACAAGGGAATATTCTGATAAAGCTTACACTTGTGAGCATGAAGTCATACACAAAAAGGGAGACTATTTCCCTCCGAGCTTAGATTCCCAAATAATTCAGTCAATATGGCTGACGGCAGGCACTCATGCTGATAATGTGAGAGTCTGTGACAACTGAACGATTGTTTCCCATCAGTGAAGATCTGTGCTACGGACAGTACATTTATTATTATCCTCTATAATATAAAGCCTTAGCTTCTATTTTACTAGAATTGACATGATTTTTCTTCTACTTTCAATCGTCCAATAAATCTGTGCAAAGGTTCCAACAATGGCCTGGGAGGTAGATGAGGGCTACATGCCCGTGTCCCTGGTGGTATAAAGAGGTGCATGGGCGCAGTGTTAAATATTCTCTGTGCAGCCTGTGAGATCGTGTTGGGGGGGGGATGACTTGTTAATGACAGAGGGTGCAGTTTGGTGACATAGTAAATGCCGAGATTGTTGCGGTGGCTGTAAGTGCCGAGAGAGTAATTATCCTCCGGGCGGCAGTAATTAGCGTGGGGCTGACAACTCACCAACACCACAATTACGCAGGCAGCCTTCATATCAAGCTTAACCCTTGCACTGGCCCCGAGTTCAAAACCCGGAGCCGTGATTATTTCATTCATCATTTCTCGGAGTTTACGTGTGTTAATGTGACACATTGCCTCTTTATGTCTATAATTTATAGACGCGTTTGAGACAGTAAAACAAGTAATTGCTGCTTATGATTTATGGATGTGCCTGAGTGATTGAGAGTAATTTCTATTTTGTATAATTTATCGTCTATATGTAGGACACAACTTATATAATTTACCATACTAGTCAATGCTTTCTCTTTCATCTGTGTATATAACTTTCACTCATTCTTAGCTATAGCTAATGAAGGATAAACATTTCTTACTGAAAGGGTATAAAATATATACAGTCTGGCTGATAGTGTACACATTAATTCGGTAGTGAAGTGACGGGCGTACACTGAAAGAATTGTGAATGGGATTAAAACACAAGTGCGTGATTTGAGCCACAGTTCTGCGCAAATCTTCAGGCCTATAGTGTTCACTTACCATAATATAAATATATATATATATATATATACATATATTTATACACACACACACACATATATATATATCGTAATTAAAATTATAATCAATGATTTACCAGTACGGAAAGTGAGATTCTCCTGGGTTTTTTTGTTTTGCATTTTTTTTACCGGGTAGAAACGCGTAGTGGAATGAGGTTAACTTGTGGAATTTAATTCAGAAAATTCTCAACAACGACAATTGGGTTATAAACGGAAACCTTTTCTGTAGAGCCAATGGAACAGTATAATGCAGGGCAAAAAGTTAAGGCCTACCTATGTTGTGCAATATTGCTATATATTGTATGGTAATGCTGGCACAGTCCTTGTTTTTCCTTTACATAGGCTTTTTATATATGGTATACGTTTTGCAATTTTAACACAAAATTTTAAAATAATGATGGTTCAGGTTTTGATTTTCAGATTTTTTTTTTTAACGGCTTACACACAAAGTGAAACACAGAAATCGTAAATATGGTAGAGACAGTTTCCCTCCGAGCACAGTGTATCACTACTTTTATACAGGTAGTTTGCTATTTTTGTATGTTAGGCCCTATACAAAGAACAGTTTTACTCTTCAGTGTGCTGCCTGTGTTTTTAATGGAAACAAATAACAAATAAATGAGGCTGTTCAGACTTCCGTTTTTCTACATAGATCCATGTATGAGAAATTCAGTGCGTGTCCTATTTTGATCTGTTTTCCAGACTAGAATTATCTTTTCAAGTCTATGGGTCTGTGAAAAAAAAAACCCAGCACACTGATGACATTCTTGTACTATTTGTCTTTCTTGGGTTCGCTGCTAAGCGACACTTGGAAAAAAGTAAAAGAAAACAGGAAGTGCCACTTTTCCTTTCTTCCTTTCATTTTCTGGACAAGCAAAACAGATGACATCCAGACATTGAGAATGGACACACACAATGAACACGAATACATAGATGGCATCCAAAAATCAAATGGTCCAAAAACTGGACACGGTCGTGTGCATGAGGGCCTTAGGTTAAGTACATGTATATGAAACCCAAAAAAACAATTATAGAAGAGAGTAGAACAGCACTATAGGCCCAGCCGTAATACAGACATTTCTTGGGTAAAAGGCAGATTCATTTTGAAACCTGGGAAGGTGAACCATTTTTGGCAAATCTTTCCGTTATACTGTATTTCTGTGGATTTCACTACTGGTTTTGGCTTACTGCCATGTGAAAGTAACCTAGAACTAAAACCCGTGACGAAATGCAGCTAAAAAACGCTGCAGAAAAAAATGTAGAATAATTGCATTATTTTTGCACAGCGGTCTTCATTGCATTTTTTCCTTCCCCTATTAAATATATAAAGAAAACGCTTGTGATTCCTTAGCTAGAATCAACATGCTGCATTTTCTGAAAAGCTTTTCCGCAGCTTTTTTTCTGTGTGGATGAGATTAACCAAAATCTCCTTCACTTTGCTGGTAATGTAAAAAGCAGCGTTTTTTCAGCTTCATTTCCACAGCAGCCAAAAACGTTGCGTTTTACAGCATTTCCGCAATGTGGGGCCCTAGCCTAAGGCCAGTCACATAAGCATAAAAGGAAGTGTATTTTTCTGCCCATTTTTTAACTTAGTGCTCCAGCCCTTTTGCTAAGGACCAATAGACCTACAGCTGGACCAGGGCACCCACAATACACTAGTTGGAAACTGGCATTGCTCACCTATTAGATCCAGCGCCACCACTCCAGGTCTGCTCGCCAGGCTTTGTTTACCTGGTGGACATCAAGTCAACAACCTGTGACTGCGGCAGACAGCCCCACTCAGCGGTGCACATGTATGGTGACTGTCAGCAGCCGTCATCTGTGCCATCTTAACCTCTGTCTTGAAGGCAGGTAAACAAAGCCCGGTAGGGAGAACCAGAGGAGTAGCCCTGATTCAAATAGCTCTGTTTTATGGCAACCAGGGGCACAGCTATAGGGGGTGCAGAGGTAGTAATCGCTACAGGGCCTTGGAGCCTGAGAAGCCCAAAGGCCTCTCTACACACCCGTATTATAGATAGCACTTGGTAAGTGGGGCCCCATTACAAATTTTGCATTGGGGCCCAGGAGCTTCAACTTATGCCACCCAAAACACAAAATAAAGGAAAGTTCACACACAGCAGATCTGATGCAGTAATGTTTGCAGTTGTTTCACATGTCTCTGCAGAAATCCATGCACTTACTACAGAAACAACCCCGCCAGATGTCAGTGACATAAATTACTACAAGCAGTCCGTTGTCTGAGAATACTCCCTAATACCTGTTACTTGAGCCCATGCACCGGCGACCAGTTCTGACATCGCATCCCTTACAGTATATACTACAGGAGCTGCATTTGCACTTATTTTCTGGTGACAACCATCTTTCTCTTAGTATTAGTATTAGTCACAGCCCGGCCCTGTTACTAATAATACAGATTAATCACACAATCTTTTTTTTTTTTTATCACAGTCCCTTTGTAAGTAATGTAAAAATAAGTTGGAGTAAAGGAAAATCTCACTCAAAACATTTCTCACTCCAGAACATGAAGATATAAAGGAAATGAGTAATATTGAGTAATTTTAGCATACGCACCCGCTTTCAAAAAAAACTGTTTTTAGTTGCTAGCAACTGCAACATTACGGCAAGTTCACACGCAGCACATTTGTTGCAGAAATTTCTGCAACTGAAAATTCGCTCCATTCATCTGACTGGGGATGGTTTGGCAGCAAGCTTATGAAATTCAGATTTACGTGGCGTAAATGAAAACAACGCAGTGTTTTACAGTCACTACAATGTGTTCTAGTGAACCCCATCCACACATTGCAAAAAAATACATGCAGCGGACATGCTGCGATTTCCAAAACTGTTGCTGCTGTGGTTTTTCCTGCAGTGCTTTTTTGCTACGTGGGGCCTTAGCCTAAAGGGGCAGTCGCAGAAATTTCTGCAACAATTTGGGCACATATGACTATATCTTTTCTTTCTGCCAATCCATAGGGAGCAATGTGTTCTCTTGCACATGAATCACAGGACATGACGTGTCAGTATTAGGCTCAGTTCACACTGACAACATCCTGCATGCAGTTTATCTTCTGTTTGAAAAAAATAGACAAGACAGAAAACAGTGAATGAAGATGGATGTAGACGAAGGGTGCTCCATCTGCATCAGTCCAGTCATTCTGTTGGCTTTTAAGTCCGTTGTTCTGATCCCATGACAAATCAGAATGGCCTTGAATGACGGCAGTGTGAACATACATGGACGCAGTAATACATGGGGCCTGTACGGAGGGGTCTGTAATATGCTGTGTACTCTTGTGCTCCATATTCACCCCTAAAAGAGAAGACCTGTGTAATATTAAATATCTCTGGAATATTGAACAGAGCTAAAAAAAAAAAAAAAATCCTCAGTGCGCCTGGGTGTAAGGTCAGAGGGCACATCATGTAGAATACTAAGGCACCATATTATAGATCTGTACTAGACACAAGCCATGAAGCTGCCCGTAGACTGCCTGACCTAATGTGCCACCGATATTGTATGTTGGTGAGACATTTGTGATGCTTAGTGCGGAAACACTAAATCCGCAGCGTCCCAACTCAGCTATACAGGGGATCAAGACTAGTGTAGGAAACGTATTCTTGATCATTCCCCACCTGTGTTTTGCATGAAGTTGGGCGAGTGTGATAAAATTCTGCGTTTCTGTTGCCTGAATCCTGATGGATTTGATACTGATGGACCCCATGACATAGCTCTTCAAAAACTACCAAAGAATGACTTTGGGAAAAAAATCTGCTTCCATTGTACGGTTATCCATGTAATAGCGGGCCTGTATTTAGAGACAACCTCTTTCACAGTGGCTCAGCCACATCTACCGTATATACACCAGTTTTTCCTGCTTAAGCAAAACAATCCGTTCCAAAACTAAGTCACCAAATTTCTACTTTTTTTTTAACTAAAGAGCAAAACTGACGCAGAACTATTTGGGTCATGTCTTGGTAGGAGCACCAGTACCAGGAGCGCGAACCTGAAATACAGCATCATATAAAGTGTAGTCTAATGACAGATTCTCTTTGGATAACCAGTTGCAAATAGGACAACCTATTAACAGTCACTATCTGCAGAACACTACAACTCCCAGCATGCCTAACACTACTAGCCGCCTATGGCTGTAGCTGGAAGTTTGCCCCTGCTCACACTGGCAGTGATAGGGGAAGGCAGCATCAGGGAGGGAGGCTGCACCAGCTGCAATATGTCTAGGGTGTGCTTGGAGGACAGACATATAAATCTGCTTTATTTAATTATCTGAAAATAGCAATTTGATAGTTGTCACCCACTTATTACCAGAAAGACAATCCAAAAGGGTACCCGATCTGTGTGTGTATCAGCAAGTACGTACACACTGCTGGGACTCATGTAAGACACTGAGGCTCGAGTGTTCTTCTCGTAGGTCTGGGTGTGTAAATGTAGTGAATTCGGGTGTATAAAGGAGCAGGCTGGTGCAATGTACCCTCACCTATAACCCTAATGGTTGTGGACCCCAATGGGCACATTTGGTTTATTGTATATCGGACCTTTGTAAAGCTATTGTCATCATAGCACTGCATACAGTATATTTCTATAGGTAAGAGCTACGTGTGCAGCTTCTATCACTGCGATGTATATGGCCAGATTTTGGATAACAATTGCCCATTACAGAGACACTAAAACCCCACAGTTGAGCTGGATGCAACGGTATCACAATGTTTCCTTCTTTATCTCCTATGGGGTGAATGAAACTTGGAAAACAACACAGCATCTGGATTGGATAGGGAGTTAAAGGTGGCACAAGTTTGTACGGTATATTTCTGGCCATTTCTTAAAGTTTCCCTCCCGTTTTTTCAGTTTGTCACAAATGTGTGCCATATTTAGAAAGTGAATGAGAGATTTTCTTTTGCAAAAAAAAAAAAAACTGTCGGGCAGCGAACAACAGGTCAGGACAGGCGTGCACTGTAGAAGTTGAAGAACGCCACTTTTTATTTACTTTCCTATATTTTTGGTTTTAGCGAGCCTGCTCTAACCTGCAGTAAATTTCCATAATCCATGCATGGATTTTGTGCAACTGGTGCACACCCAGTGTAGCTGGACAAAATATATATCTATATACAATTCCCTAACATATTTCTATTAGTGGAATTGCCTGCTAACATATGACACCTCTGTACAAGCTCCATGTTTAGAGAGTTGGAGTACAGTACAGAGGGTGCACAACTCTACCACTGTGGCACATGGATCTCATACAGAGGGGTACGGTATTTTTTTAGTCAGATTCTGTTCCACCAGATGCTTTACTACAGATACCTCATATATATGTCAGACATAAAGTGTCTGTGGATTCATAGCATAGGAATGCAGGGACTCCGTGTACCACAGCGCAGCTTTTCAGGACATCCATTTGCTCCTTTAAATGTTACATGGTATAAAATACTGAATGAACTACAGTGGCAAAAGAAATATTGGAATGTGGAGATAAAGAGTGGCGACAGATTCTACTAGGGAGGAGTGTTGTGCTGGATTCTTAAAGGGGTCATCCGGGGAATAATAAAGCTTACCAGTGCATTTCCGGATCTGGATAAGCTTTCCTACTAATATATAAGCAGGAGTTTACAATTGCAGAGCACAGAAGGGTGCCGCGACTCTCCTTCCTTTTCTTGACACTCCGACTTAGTGACATGACTATACTCTACTCTACAGACCTGCAACCGGAGTAGAGCGTAGTCGGTGACGTCACTGATAGCCAGAGTGGCTGCGGAAAGGCACCGCTCATACAGTTCTGGTACCCCGCTTATATATTAGTAATAAAGCTTATCTAGTGAGGGGAACACACTGGTAAGCTTTACTATTACCCCGATAATCCCTTTAATAAAATGGTCTTATTGAGTGAGGCTAAGGCCCCACGTAGCGTCCCGCAACAAAAATTCTGAGTCAGGGCATAATTTGGATCTAATTTTTAAGCGAAATCCACCAGAAAATCAGCGCCATATTCCACTGTGTAAGCATACCCTCAAGCGTAACATGTTTTACCTTTGTTTGCTGCCTTGAAAGCAATGGTTTTTCAATGTATTCAACTTTATAAGGCTGTGTCCACATCTCTACCAGGATTTCTGTATTCTGCTCTGATATAGGAATTGCTGCATGCAGGAGTTTTTGACTATGATGTCTTTGCCTGATTCTACAAAGGAATCTCTGATGTGTGAACATAGCCTAAGTAGCATGCAAAAAAACAGCAATAAGCAAATCCAATAGAACTCCATGTAGCAGTCCAGGGGACACTGATTCTGACAGCATGACTATGGCATCCTAGGTACAAGTCAGTCATAAATTGTTGTATTTAAAGTTTATGGCCGACATTAATCTCCATTTATAAAATAGATGTAGCAAAGTCCACATACGGTATCTTTCATAGACAATAAATTAATGCTGTGGAAATTTATGGAACAAACCGTACTGATCGCACACAAACCCAGCGACCTCCAGTACTAGTACACAACCATATATATGTTATTTCTGGCTCCTTTGTATAAATACGAAAACCTGCATGTATATAAAGCAACTGGATGTACCAGCTAAGGTGTTAGTGAATACCAGGGTTTGCTCCCTCTGCTGTGGGCCGCTGGCACTGCAAACAGCAGGATCAAAATCTAGAACTTTTAGTCACTCACAGGGATCAAAATAAAGGATGGAACCGCCTGTTTCTATCTAGTAAATACATGTAAAAAGAAGCCTTAAGGGACAGTGAAAGGAAACTAGATGCACACAAGACTTAGCGTACTTTATGTATAAAACTATAGACATAGAGATGGAGGGAAGGAGAACAAAATATCTAATATATAGATACGGGGAGACAGAAAACTGGAGGAGAAAGAGGAAGAACTGTAGAGGCTAAGAAACAGAATACTGGAGCTGTATAGATAGAGGATAGGAACATAAGGAGGAATACTGAAGACTAAGACATTAGAGAAAGAAAAAGGGGATAGAGGAGTAAAGCCGGGAGGTAGAAAAGAGGGAGACAGAAAAATGAGGTAGGGAAGACATATTGTAAAAGAGACAAGAGTGAAGCAGATCAATGGAAACAAGAGTAAGGCTGACACATCCAATAGCGGTTACCTGAATGCTTATTTGGCCAACAGGTCTTCCTCTCAGCTCCCCATACAGCCAAGTGTGCAAGTATTCTAGACAGGGACAAGGGAGTAAGAAAACTCTGAAATCCAACAGATTAATCCTTCTTCCCTCCAACCTCAGGTGTCAGGAGAAAGACAGGATACCCCCCATACACATTAGATGGACGGTCCAGCCGAAATACACAAATTGGGCCGACATCTTATGTGTATAGCCAGCCAAGACCAAGAGAAGAGAAAAAGGGTGGTAGGAAAAACAGCAAAGGACGAGCTAAGAAATACCGTCTAAGGTTCAGGACACACGTTACGGAAACGCAGCAGAAAAAAAAAGCCACATTTTACAGTTCCAGCAAAGTGAATGAAATTTTATCTATTCTCATTTTTACCCACAAAAACTCTTTGTTTTCCTCATTGACTTATATGGGGGGGATGCAAAACGCAGCAGAGAAAAATGCAGCTATTTCTGATCCATTTTTGTCTGCAGCGATATATAGTTGCAATTCCCTATGTGTGGCCTTAGTCTTAAAGAGTAAGGGAAAGTGAGACTGAAGACACCGTCATGATACAGTTGTGAGGCCTGTACTTTTGTAGGCTGGCGTAGGCTAAGGCCTGATGCACACGAAAGAGGTGCAAAATGGTTGTGAAATATATTTCATCTATTTTTCATGGCCGTCTTGCACCCGAGGGGCACTCGTTTTCACTGATCCCCTATACATTTCACTGTATGGAGGGATCTGTGAAAACGGCCAAAAATAGGATGTGACCTATATTTTGATGGTCCGTGAAAAGTTATGTGAATAGCCCCCATTCACCGACAGTGTGACATCCGTTAAAAAAACGTACGCTACATGGCCAGTTTTCACTGTAGTGTGAATGTAGCCCAAGATTATGACAGAATAGAGATTGAGGTGGGAGGAATGTGGAAGTAACAAATGCCATCAAATATAAAAAAAAGTTGACTATAAAATAGAAATAGTCTCTTGAATGAAAGCCGTCTCTTTCCTTGTATCTGTTCGCTGCTCTCCTCTCTCTCATTTCCTCGCCGCTCCCCTCCCTCGCTCTGCCTTAGTCACACAGGGTTAAACAAAATGAATCTTGGCCTCTTGCCAAACAGATGCAGAACTGGATCTACACCAACACTTCACATTCAGTGCATTTTATTTATACCCGTCACCGAGTCACCACTAGGGAGTATTCAGTATTACTATTTACTACAGCAACCGCCACATATATGCAGGGAGAAGGCCATCCTGGTCTGCAGAGCTTACACTTCTAAGTGGAGACAATGTAGCCAAAGCACCGTGAGAATTCATGTCATTGAATGAGGCCGAAAACTTGCCCCGCTAAACTTCTGCCTTATTCTGAGGCCACACGGTGCCGAAACGCAAATAATGCTTAACAGTAAGATTTTAGTTAATCTCCTCCACACATTGCGGAATAAAACACTGCGAAAAATGCAGCATTTTAAAAGGCACAAGTGTTTTTTTTAAAAATGTAGCATGGTCATTTTATGGACATAAGACTTGTATGGGGAAGGCTAAAATACAAAACATAACGCAGGAAAAACGCAGGTGTCTTGTGGTCTTTCTGCAGCATTTTTAGCTGTAATTCGCTGTGTGGCCTTAGCCTTAGGAAATAAACGCAGTGGTAAAAAAAAACACAGCAAAAAACATTTGCGCTTTTCAGTGAATTTTTCATTTTTACCTTCTCCACCCCATATTAAGTGTATTGGTAAAATGCAGCTTTATCCGCAAGGTAAAATTAACGCAGCCTTTTCACAGCTTTTTCCACAATCTCATTCACTTTGCTGGTACTGTAAAACGCAGCACTTTTTCCACTCCAAAAACATTGCATTTCTGCATAGTGTGGCCCTAGCCTTGCAGAAAAGCAGCTTTTTTTTGTTGCAGGAGCAGCTCCAAAAGGAATGGGAAATATATAGGAAGTTCTTAGACTTCTCCCTTCTGCTTAATCCACTCTTGGCTTTGGCTCAAAAAACCGCAGCAAAATCTGCAACAAAAAAAAGCAGCGATAGATAAAAGGTCTACCTGAACTTGGGGCAGCCCTTTCCAAATGATAGGTCCCCCTGTGACTATCACTGAGTAACCAGCAATATTAAAATAGACTGTCCAAGTGATAAAAACATCAGGCAGCCATGTTTATAGGGAGGAAGATAAACAGTGCACATACACAGCCACAGGAAACTAAACTAAAAGCCTCAAGCACGAAATGCAGCAAACACTGTAATGCCAAGAATACCCACAAACAAAAAGAGGGGAGATGTGTCTTTTGCATCCTTCATTGTCTTCTTTCATTTCCCAAATATTAGGGTATAGGCCAGGAATGGTGGTGGGGGGAGCAGGCTGAGGGGCCACAGCTGCAGCCCAGATCTGCTCAGTAATAAGAGCATCAGGTGCAGAACTTACCTCCCCTTTCACCAACCCTTGCCAACATGGCCATCTGTGGGCAGCTTATGAGCCCAACAATTTTTGATCTCCAATGCATTCTGGGCCCTGTAGTCCCCATTGTTGTACATCTGCAGTCACATGCTGTGTATTTTTTGTCTGTACACATTCTGGTGTCTGAATGTAAAGTAATTCATCTTTAATATGCTGATCCTACTTGCTGACCAGATGTTGGTCATGTAGAGAGGGCACATATCGGGAACCGGATTTGTCATCTCACGGTCCCAGGTTGAAGAGCTGTCCCTGGTTTCTTAAATGGGCATAGAAGTTGGATTTTGGTAGGATACTGCCGATTTTAGTGGTGTGTGCCGACGACCCGATATCTTGGGGTCTGCTAGACCTGTTTACAGGGAAAACAAGAAATCAGATTATATATTATTATTCCTGCAGGATTCTTGTTAAAATGAACATTTTAATAGGGAATTTATGATGAGTTATCACACGCCTGGCCAGCTTTACTATTGTACTGTATCTATATAATAATTGTGGAATAATCACCAAAAACCTCATAGTAAAAGGTTTATAAAAAGTAACCTATATGACTGACTGACTGGAATAAGTGACATAGGATCGGGGGCAATATATACTATAGCAGTCGCCTAATTTCATTCATAAGGGTTTTCCCATCTAGGACACTGGATATGCCATAACTCTTCCCTACATGTCACTTCTACCTCCCTTCTTGGCTATTTTTGGAAGTCCAATAGAAGCGAGAGAAATGAGATAGGGGTCCCTGACCCCCATTCCTGAGATAGATATGGGTCCCAGGAGTGGGATTTGCATCTATAGGCCATTTAGGTCATATCCTGTGGCTATGTCATAAATGTCCTAGATGGGAAACCCCTCTAGGCTATGGCCACACACAATGGCTCTGCTTGCCACCCACTGCACAAAGCAGCTGGAATCATCTGGTATTCTCCCTGCAGCCGGGCCGCTCCTTAGCCTTTGCATTGCATAGGTTGAAAACCGTGACAAACCTGCAAGCAAGAAAATTACCTGCTGTGGGTTCGAAACCTACAGTGCCAGAAACTCGGTGCTGCAGGTATTTCGGCAGAGTATATGGTTTATGGGATTTATTACTACATTGGTGCTATATATCATAGCAATTCCGCTGAAGGCTAACCCACTGCAACTACGCCCGGTGCGGCCCTGGCCTTAGGTCCCTTCATAAAGTGTACATAGATACTTCTAGTGAGAAGAAGTTATATCAGTGCATTACTTTATAAATATGTTTAGGTTATCTTAAAGAGATACTTTCAGGAGAACTTGGGACACTAAACCACCCACAGGGCTTTATGGACCTAGGGTTTAGTTTCCCAAATTGCTCTGTAATAAAGCCATATGTGCCTGTACTAAAAATAAAAAGACTTTATACTGCCCCTGTACTCCTTGCGTCACCATGAAGCCAGGAATACAGTGTTGTCTTCAGACCTCCGGCTTCACTGAAGAACTGCGCAGGCGTCGGGAGCACCAGAGATGAGTCCGATGAGACTCATCTCTAGGTAAGTATACAGGCTTGCTTTTGTAAAGCCATCCGTGCCCGCTTTTTAGGGTGATTTGGGACATGAAACCCCCGTTCTAGAAAGCCCTATGGGTAGTTTAGTGTCCTAAATCGACCTGATTCTCTTTAACCTTTCATCTTTTTTCACTTGTAAGCGAATTCACTTTTAATACTATCTGCTAAGTCTTAAAATATTGTTATAGACATTGCTGGTGATTTGTAGAACACCTTTACTTTCTTATCATTATGAGCATGTTCATCCCAAAGCTAAGAGGATTTACAGCACACAAGTATATCTGAGAATAGAAGTATCTGAAATGAGGATGAATGAAAGCTTAGAATTACATTGTATACAATATCCTATAGGTCCACTAAGTAATAAAGATGGAAAAGACCCATCACTGTAAGATGGCATTGTGTCCCCAGGCATGATGCTAAACTTCCTGACTGTACAGGCAGGACGAGGCTTTATCACTTCCCCAAGGTAAAATCACACCTAGATTACCAGCTCCATTCCTTCTGCTAAATTGTAATATGCAAATCATTGCTTACATACAGACGTGTCTTTTGTCTCTATTCAGCAGAATCCCATCAGTGCAGAACCCTATAATATGTACAGGCTTTCACATATACTGTGTTGGGATGTGTTGATTTAATTGCACACACACAATAATGGCCATTTTGTTCCTTGTCTCCGGTCCCCATTCGCTGTGTGTGTGCCAGCTCAGGGGAGTTCAGCATGGGGGGAGGTGGTAGATAATCCGCATCGTGTGTGAGGGGCAGCTCCCGGCTCTGATTTATCAGCTGGAGCCACAGATAAGATGATGGAGGAGACCTAGAGGCTCGGCAGCCCTTGGGGGCTTCAGGGAAGGGAGGAGGTAAGGATGAGGCTGGCACAGGGACAGGGGGTGAGGAAGACGGGAATATTGGCCCCACTGCTGCCAGCAATCTGAATGTGACAAACACTAAAAGCTACACTGATGAGACAGATATGACACAATAATCAGTGCGGAGACCACAGCGGCTCTGATACTTTCCCAGGCCCCTTCTAACAATCAATATACCAGACCCCATATGTCGCTGTATCATGGATATGTGACCCCAACTCTCAGTGTTCCCCATACTTCTAGAGCAGCAAGTATCATTGCTGGAATCACACATCCCTTGTCATATCTTAGGATATAGCTTAGTATGTCGGGCTCTAGAGTACGTGTCATGTAGATCCTAATCATTATTTTAGAACCCCAAATATCACTTATTCACTGGTATATAAAAAGACAGCGGTAGATCCCAATACAAGAACTACATACATCATAAGGCCAAAAGTCTATGATGAATAATGCACCAGAAATATACAAAACAGTACTCTAAAAGTATTCCCATATGGTATAACACCTCCATTCCTGGCCCCCACACAGTATAATGCCCCCACAGAATACTGCCCATTTATTAGCTCCCATACAGTAAGTGCCCCCTTTACTGCCCCCCAGACAATATAATGCCCCCTTCACTGGCCCCCACATTGTATAACACCCCCTTTCCTGGCCCCCACATGGTACAATGCTCCCTTTCCCGGCCCCACACTGTATAACACCCCCTTTCCTGGCCCCCACAAGGTATAACACACACTTTATTGGCCCCCACACCGTATAACGCCCCCTTTCCTGGCCCTATCCTGTATAATGCCCCCTTTCCTGGCCCCACATGGTATAATACTCACTTTCACAGCCCCACACTGTATAATGCCCCCCTTTCCTGGCCCCTACACGGTATTATGCTCTCTTTCATGGCCCCACACTGTATAACACCTTCTTTCCTGGCCCCCACATGGTATAATGCTCCCTTTCCTGGCCCCACACTGTATAACACCCCCCTTTCCTGGCCCCCACAAGGTATAACACACTCTTTATTGGCCCCCACACCGTATAACGCCCCCTTTCCTGGCCCTATCCTGTATAATGCCCCCTTTCCTGGCCCCACATGGTATAATACTCACTTTCACAGCCCCACACTGTATAATGCCCCCTTTCCTGGCCCCTACACGGTATTATGCTCTCTTTCATGGCCCCACACTGTATAACACCTTCTTTCCTGGCCCCCACATGGTATAATGCTCCCTTTCCTGGCCCCCACAAGGTACAACACACACTTTATTGGCCCCCACACCGTATAATGCCCCCTTTCCTGGCTCTACACTGTATAATGCCCCCTTTCCTGGCCCCTATACGGTATTATGCTCTCTTTCATGGCCCCACACTGTATAACACCTCCTTTCCTGGCCCCCACATGGTATAATGCTCCCTTTCCTGGCCCCCACATGGTATAATGCTCCCTTTCCTGGCCCCCACATGGTATAACACCCCCTTTCCTGGCCCCCACAAGGTATAACACACACTTTATTGGCCCCCACACCGTATAATGCCCCCTTTCCTGGCCCTACACTGTAGAACGCCCCCTTTTCTGACTCCCTACACAGTATACTGACACTTTATTTGCCCCATGCAGTAAGTGCCCCCTTTAGTGGCCCCCATACAGTGACTTTAGGCCACTACTTGCTTGATTACAGGTCCTTTTCCAATAAAGTGCCTCCATTTTATGTACAGCTGTACATTGCATGGTAGAGGGGTGCAAGTATAAACTGTGATACCCATAACAGGACACCACTAGTCATAAATCAAGTGCTTTTGCTATAGATGTTGAATTTCGTTAATTCCTTAAAGGGCCACCAAAGGTTAAGAAGACTGTGCAGATCGCAGCCGCCATCTTTTTTCCCTAATAACTAGGAGCATAAAAGTATTCCCTGCCAGCTGAAAGTGTATTTGTATACATGCCACCAGACTTTGTATTTCCTGGACATGTTCACTGGATCACTGCTAGAAAATAAAATGGTGTTGGTAACAAGCACATAAAGTTAAAAACACAAAAAAGCAACCAGAAGGAACGATATTTCTTTCATCGCTGTCACCTTCAACAAATTGCCTCGGAGTGGTACTTTGTGATTCAGTGAACGAGTGTACTTGAACTTCTCTATAAATGTGTTTATCAGACAAGAAAGCCACCAGCTCCGCTTTCATTCTACATTTAGAAGACTATGTTTGTTTTACTTGTTAACCTGGCTTTTTGTAGATATGTTTGATTTCTTTTTCACTCTGTATCCCTAATCTCGCCTCTCCTTCTTATTCCCGAGGACCGTCAGCCAGCCCTAAAATGGCTGCCAAGTTTTAAAATGGCTGCCAGCAATTCACAACGGTTCTGTGATATTCTCCTCTATATTCTGCCCTCTCTCCGATGAACCATTAATAATAAAAAAAAGTGTTATCGAAGGTTTAAAGCACCCTAAAGTGAACCGAAAGAGAAAAAGATAAACAAATTAGTGCAATAAATGAAAATGTGGGGAGGATAAAAAAAATAAATGCCTTTTTTCCTCGTGAACAGGCTGGAGTAAGGCTGTGCTTTCAGAGCCAGATGGGAATCTCGGCCCTTGTATAAACGGGAAATAAGGATAAGGTTAGGCAGGTCTGCAGAAATGATTGAAGATTAATGTAACGTAGATGAGATAGATAGATAGATAGATAGATATGAGATGATAGATAGATATGAGATAGATAGATAGATAGATAGATAGGAGATAGATAGATAGATAGATAGATAGATAGATATGAGATAGATAGATGATAGATAGATATGAGATAGATAGATAGATAGATAGATAGATAGATATGAGATAGATAGATATGAGATGATAGATAGATATGAGATAGATAGATAGATATGAGATAGATATGAGATGATAGATAGATAGATAGATAGATATGAGATAGATAGATATGAGATGATAGATAGATATGAGATAGATAGATAGATATGAGATAGATAGATATGAGATGATAGATAGATAGATAGATAGATAGATAGATACTACTGTATATGTTTACTTGTATATGTAAATATGCAATATTTTGGACAATACATGACATTACATAACAGAAATACATTGAATGCTTCTGTTTTTTTGCCTACAGATTCCGGGCAGTCAGATAACACAAACCAGCAGACAGAGGTGGACATAAAGCCACCTCCAAATGGTAAGTGCTCCTGTATCACTCATGCCAGCAAAGGTTTTCTGTGGCACCAAATAGTATACAAACATCAAAATATATTGCATTTGAATTGGCTACAATGGACAGCCACAGCAAACACCATGTATATATAGGACCATGTTCATCAAGTCTTTTGCAATCCTGCACGTTCTATGCAACTGTTCAATATTAAGGAATAAACCAACCTACACTTCAGCAATATAGCCCACTCACTGAAGTATGAAGATCCTGGTGTGTAACCAGCACACCACAATATGTGCTTAGCAAATAACACAGCCATGATGAAATGTGTATTAATCAAGAAAATTTAAAGAATATTTGCAGATAATATAGTTTAGTGGAGGTGAAAAGGTGACGTTGAAATGGTTTTCCAGGGTAAAAATATTGATAGGCAACTGATACACGAGTTATGCAGTGTTTGTGTGGGTTTCCTCCGGGTACTCCGGTTTCCTCCCACATTTCAAATACATACTGATAGAGAAACTGATAGAGAATGTAGATTGTGAGCCCTATATGGGACAGTGACTGACAATATCTGTAAAGAGCTGCGGAATATAATGGCGCTATATAAGTAAGCATAATTAATAAATAAATAATAGGAAGCCGACAGCACGTGGTTCTCTGTGTAGAGGCTGAACTGAGGCACTGCTACTTAGCTCCCATTTAAATGAATGGGAGTTGATCTGGAGTACCTGGTATGACCACTAAACTGAGAACGGAGCTGTCTGCTTCCTGCTCCATAATCTGTGTATCAGCTGCTGAGAAGAGCTGATCGATGAGGGGGCCCCCACCAATCTGATAACCTATCCTGAGGATAGGTCAACAATATTTTTATCCCGGAGAACCCCTTTAGCTTGAGGCTACATGTTGCGGTAAAGTTGCAGACATAACTGTTTTTTTTTCATAGTCAAAGCCAGCAGTGCATTTAGCAGAAGGGAGACGTATAAGTTTCCTTTTTATTTTCCAGCCCTTTCAAAGCCACTTTAGGATTTGGCTAAAAAAAAAAAAAATCCGCAGCAAAAAACACAGCTTTTCTTCAAGGTGTGGCCTCATCCTTAATGGGGTTGTGCCATTATGGACACTTATCTCCAATCTTATCTCTTCTATGGGACTGCAGGTGCTGCCGGAGATTGCAGTTCCATACTAGTGAAAGGAGCGCTGGTCATGCAAGTGTACTGGTGCTCCATTCACAAAGAGGCTTTAGAGGCGATAGGGCTTCCAGTGATCGGACTCTTGTCCCCTGTCCTGTGGATAGAGGATAACTGTCCATAACGGCACAACCCCTTTAAGAAATTCATTTATATATGGGGGGGGGGGGTATCAAAAATTGCAAAGGGGAACCACCTGGGTTGCTGCATTCATTTTCCAAAGACCTATGAAAGAAGAGAAGTGGAGTCTGATGAGTTGCTATTGGAAACTGCTGCCGTTTTCTTTTGCCTCATGTCACAATGTTCACATTAGACTTGTACCAGATCAGAATGGAAATCATAGCAGACAGCCTCCATCTTAATAAACTCCTACATGATTGGACAGACTGATAGCCAACTTGCCCAATGCTTCTTTTGTTCACCTTTTACCACTGTAGAGAAATAAGTTTTCAGATTGTTATATAAGCCTAGGTTCACATCTGCATTGGAGTCTCCGCTGCGGAAACCAGGCAGACCCCATTATAGTCTATGGGTCCACGGGTTTTCGCAGGTAAACACTTTTTAAGCGGACAGGGTTGCTGTCTTTTGGGTCCGCTGAGGGAGGAGAACCGAACGCTAGTGTGAACTGGTACTGAAGTATACTGTATGTACGGTCATCATTAAGATACCCCACCTCTCTCTAGTAGCACATGTGTAAGGAATATTAATAATGAATCACGTCAGCTACATGTGCCACCAGCACTTTTGGAGAGCACAGACAGAGTGTGATCTGCTACCAAGACTCATTACTAAAATAGTAAATGTAATTGTTTACTGGTGTCTGCTTTAAGAGAACTTTGCCTCACATAACCTCTAGCCTCGTATTGCTTCATAACGCCATACACGCAGAAACAATCCCCTTTGTTTGCATTGTGTAACTGTGTCCATTTGTTTGCAGGACATCTCACTTTCCAGGACTGTTTTGTCACTTCGGGGGTGTGGAATGTCACAGAGCTTGTCCGTGTGTCCCAGAGTAAGTACTGAGCATTTAAGAAATGACATTAAAAAAATGGGAAAGTCTACACAATCTGATCCACTTGTAGTAGCTTCAAGGCTCCATTGCAACAGTCAATGTGAGACGTGTGACGTGGAGTCACGAACACAAAGCATATAGACTCATGTGCGAGTTCTCTGAGGAATAAGTCATCTGCAAAGCCAATGGTGTACAGAGGAACATTTTACTTCATGAGCTATTCTTGTTGCTTCGTTTTATGACACTCAATTTTTGACAAATCTGGAACTGCATAGCCATGTACAGTATATTTATTACAGAGGTTTTCCAGGGCCCCCACAGTTTTTTATACTAATGACCTATCCTGGACTCCGCACAGATCAGCTGCTTTAGATGCCTCTGAGCACCAGAAACTATAGAGACAGAAAGAGCCAGACGGAGCTCTCCCCCTATTGAAGCGATAGGACCGGAGCTGCGGTTTCTCCCCTGTATAGTGGTGGCGGTTCTGCGGTACTGCAGCTCTGTGTATATTGCTGGAATAGCAGCAGAACTGCTGCAAGCTCTCCATCTCTACTGCCATCTAGGCAGCCAAATCAGCTGATAGGTGAAGGATCTGGGTGCCGAATTCCCAACAAAATATCAATGACCTATGCAAAGTCTCAGCAAAGTGGATGAGATTTAATTTAGGTGCAGAAAAGCTGCTTTGTTTGTTGCAGATTTTGCTGCCTTTTTTTTTTGAGCCAAAGTCAAGAGTGGCTTGAAAATGACTGGAAAATATATAGGAAGCTCTTATACTTCTACCTTCTGCTCAATCCACTCCTGGCTTTGACGCAGCAAAATCTGCAACAAAAAAAAGCAGCTTTTCTGCAATGTGGGGCCTCAGCCTAAATCTCATCCACACATTGCAGAAATTCTGTGGAAAACACAGCATGTTAGGTTTAACTGTGGAAATGCTGAGGTTTCCTGAAACACTTATGTTGAGAGGAGGCAAAAATGAAAAATGCAGAAAAAAAAGCAGTGAAGTAGGCAAGCGTTACGGCTGCGTTTTATTTCTGCAGCATTTTTTAACTGTGTTTTGTTACGTGTGACCTTAGCCTTAAAGAAACACTCCAGGCAAAACTGACACACCGGGACATATCTACTAATCCTGTCTAAAATAAAGACAGTGCAAACTTAGACTAGACAGTTAAAAAATGCACCAGATGTAACACCATAACCAATGCTGGATGATAAGTTCGGTGCATCTGTAGACTTTCTAGTCTTAGTTTATACCACCTATAAGCACCTACGGCAATTTTTTTTTATTTTTACAGACATTTTGGTGCATTAAAGCCATGCTCCTTTTTCTTCAAAGCCACTCCTACTTGACGATCAGTTTTATCTCAAACAAAACGTGCCACATTTTGGCACAATTTACACCAGGGTCGTGTGGTATCTACAATAGTAATGTCCCACTATGCTTTGTCTACGGTATGCATTATAATGCAAGGATTCAGAAACCGCTTATAGTAAAGCTGTTCTACACAAACTCATTAGACATGACGTTGAATTAATCTCCGGTATATTCTTGATGTGCCTTTCAGCTCCCGTTGCAACGGCCTCTGGTCCTAATTTCTCACTGGCTGATTTGGAGAGCCCAAGCTATTACAACATAAACCAGGTGACACTTGGCCGACGATCCTTAACATCCCCTCCATCCAGCAGGTAATTCATTCATTTGGGAAGTATAGCTTTCTAATGATGTTTATATTAAAGCTGCTTAAATGCTGCCAGGACTCATAGAACAGGCTTAGGAGTCCTGCTATGGCCGCCCACGCTCAGTCACTGACAGCACATCACCCTTATCGGGCAGGGAGTCACAAAGGGGAGGAAGGAGGGCAGTGCAATGTTTATGAAGTTCTATAAAATCTGTGTGACCACGTGACATAATGATAGCTTCATGGCTGTTAATAATGGCTGATTTAACTAAGTTACTCCCTGGATCTGCTACAGGACTAACACTGCATCATATATAGTGACAGAAGATAAGTGCAGATAATAACTGGTACATGCATTTAGGGCTTAGTTCTTATATCACCAATATTGTCAATGGTATGCTTTGGGCAAAATGATCGTGTCGGATCATGTGGAATATAACTTATTTACATTATAAAGGTTTTTCAAGGGATCATAAAAAAACAAAAAATAAAAAACAGACCCCTTACTGCGCCGTTTTTGGTTCTGATGGTTCAGGTTCCCACTGCTCTTTATTTCCTGCTGCATCTTGATAAACAGGAAATGGCTAAAAATGTCCTCTCAGCCAATCACAGGCCACATCGGTGACATCTCAGCCAATCACAGGCCACATCGGTGACATCTCAGCCAATCACAGGCCACATCAGTGACATCTCAGCCAATCACAGGCCACATCAGTGACATTTCCGCCGCTGATTTCCTGAGCGGGCATGTCTACGCATCTCCTATGTGTCAAAAGACAACAGAAAGTAAAGTCTAAAGGGAACCTGAGGGCATCAGAAGAATGACATGGCAACTGGTGAATATCCTCAATTCCACTTAAAGTTAAAATCGACTGAAACAACTCTTTAGAATGAATAAATATGATTATTTGGACATCATGCACACAAGCACTGAAAAAACGGATGCTAAAAACGGATCCAACATCTGTTTCTTTCACAACTGTTTAGTGTTTGTTTTCATGGATCCCTAATAGATTTGAGTCTATTGATAGATCCATGAAACTGAAAAAAATAGGGCATGTGAAAAAAAACTGACCTGTGAACTTCCCCACTGAAATCAATGTTCTAAAAACGGCCAGGTAAGGACTAAACACTATTCCTCGTAACTTCATAAATAATTTTCTTCCTTGTTTACTGTGTCTTAGTACTACAAAGCGCCCAAAATCTTTGGACGACAGTGAGTTAGAGAGCCCGGTGGATGATGTATTTTACCCGGGCACGGGCAGATCCCCTGCGGCTGGGGGGCAGCCAAGCCAGTGTATGGCCGAATGATGTGGACACAGGTAAGGCCTATACTATTGTTTGAGCCTTTTGGGTTACTTCTTCTACCCAAGGCGATTTTATAAAGATAACAATAAGGCTGAGGCCACATGTTGCCGAATAATTGTGGTTTATATTGTAGATTTTGCAGGTTTTTAGAGGGAAAATCCAGAAATGGATTTAGCAGAAGGGAATATAAGAACTTCCTTTATATTTCCTATTCCTTTTGAAACCACTCAAAAATCGCAAAAAAAGCAAAATCTGAAACAAAAAAATGCTGCTTTTCTGCAACGTGTGGCCTCAGCCTTAGAGAGGTTAAAACATTTACTGAAATGCTTATCAAGGCTCAACAGACTGCAATGGGACTTCACCAAGCATACCAATAATATTATTATTACATGATTTTATTGTTTTTCTGGTATCCCCAATACTGTAGGGCGATTGGTGTCCTCTATGTATGTTAGTACTATATATATATATATATATATATATATATATATATATATATATATATATAAACAATATACTTTTTCCTTACTTATCTTCCTTGACCCTTTTAGCAGTACAACAAGAATGTGACAGTAACTAAAGGATTTACTCTAATTACTGACAAAATGTGATCTGGGAAAATTAAAATGCATAAAATATTGATAAAAATTTGATTTGAATTGAGAAAAGTCTGTAGTAACCACTATCTGTCAGAAGGTGGCACTGCATCACCGACAATAGAAAACTATGAAAGGCTGCATTATGTCCAGCTTGTTCTCCAAGGAATATTGCAGTGATGCAATCATTTATTTCTAATATAAAGCCTATAACATATACTGACCTTTCTTCTTGTCCATCCCCAGGCCCTGGATCTCTTAAGAAGTCAGGCAAGCTAGAATATTGCCAGACCAGCTCTTCTCGCATGGCATTCACCCATCACCCCCTCCCTGTGCTGGCTGGAGTGAGACCAGGTAAGACATTTTAGAAGAGGGTGTTACGATTTGGCGCCTGTTAGCGTATGATGTGATAACTCATTTTGCATTGTAAAATGCTTTGGAATATGTTGGCGCTATATTAAAAAGGGACGGTTTTCACGAAATACGTCAACTGTCTAATATATTCAGCCGTCATTGCAAAGGGTGAGAAGTTTTTGGTATTATTATGTCATCACGCAATGGAAAATATTTTTTTTCTCTCCTTTGCAGGGAGCCCTCGGGCATCAGCATCTACTATACACTTCCCTTCAACGTCCATTATCCAGCAGTCCAGCCCTTACTTTACCCACCCAACAATACGCTACCATCATCATCACCATAGCCAGGACTCCCTCAAAGAGTTTGTCCAGTTTGTCTGTTCAGACACCTCTGGGCAGGGAGCAGGGCAGGTGAGTAGCACCCTCTGTTTATTAAGTTATTTAGAATGAGATTTCCACCTACGGAAAAAGGAACAGCAAATTTTCTATTCAATCTAATATCAATAAACGTACACACACACATATACTATTCCTTAAATATTTTTGCAGGTATTTTAGTTTGCCAAATTTAAAATTTATAAAAATATAATTTTATTTCTGATTTTTTTTTTCAAATTATTTATTTTTATGACATTATATAAATAAACCTTCATTATTTTTGGTGATAACTAAACAATTTCCCCCCCCCCCCAGCAGTAAATAATCTGAATAATAATACAATTAATCTAAATTTTTGATTGTGATGGTATTTTAGAATTTTTTTTTATACTTCCACGTTCCATAAAATTTTAATTAGAAGCTGTGGTATACAGACTGAAGTCATTCTGCAAGCTATCATTTGCGGCTGTTGGTTCACTGCCTTGTATAGAGGAGAATAAGTTGAGTATCGTCCAGATATTACGACACACTGCCATCTTATTGCACGTAGAGGTAACCATATTAAAATCAGAAGGCAAATTTTTTTACCCTATCACTAGAGCGGTATTAGATTCCCCTCCTATACGGTACCGGTGACATACTTGGATATAGGAGCTTTATAAATAGGATGTCTATTGGTGCAGTGGCCATAATGAGAAATAAATACAATACTAAATTCATGTAATAGGATAGACATTAGTTTAGGTTCACCCTGCGTTTGGCGTGTATATCTAACATGCCTGTAACATGTTCAGTGCATATGACCGGCGGCGAGCCTCCGTCTAATGTAATATAATACTTAGGGAAACTTCCTTTTATAATCTAAACCAGAGATGTGTATTCTGTAACAAGCCACACAGCATAAGGAAACCAATAATATGCACTTATTATTCTGCTCCTTACGGTTCTTCGCTCTGCTTTTGGTGGTATATATGATTTGTATGGGAACTTTGCTATTTTGTGTTGTATACAGTTCATAGAGGCTTGGGGTGCTGTGCAAGGCATTTACCACTTACACATTTATGTCTAAAAATCTCTTCATATTATGAAAATATTGCAAAAAAAAAAAAATGTAGATTGTCAGCTCTTCTGCATATACATTACCTATATGATAAACCTGTGGCGCTGTTTCCTCATAGTTTCATTTTATTTTTTACCACTTGCTTCATGTTGTCAATCATGTATTCTCCATTTATTTTTCTATATTTATGCATCCGTACAGAATTTTCATTTAATTTCCTAGTTTTGTTTACTGGTATGGTAAATGGGTGTGTTACTATAGAGGACGTAATGTGGTTTACATCTTGCTTATGTAGGAGTTGTTTGTAAATATTGCTAGATTTCTGAAAATATCTAGATTTTCTATATAAATCTTTTTTTTTTTTTTTTATTTCACGTTTTTCATTTTTGTTCCCACGGCTTCCCGCAGTTTTTGGGCGTAGGATTGGATTAGGGACTGTGCGGGCGAGGGGCCATCATGAGCTCCGTTTACTCTCGTTTTGTTATTTATGTTGTCCGCAGCCCAGCAGCGGGGCCCAGGGGAAAATGTCGGGTTCCTTTTTGCTGCCACCCCCCGCACCTGTGGCCAGGCCTGTCCCCCTTTCCCTGCCAGACACAAAACCTGTCACCAGCAACAACATTGTCCCAGAAGGAGGACTGTCAGCACCAGCATCACCCTGTAAGTGAAATTAATCACCCCAAAATGCCCACACACAAAAAAAATAACCCTTATCTCCAGCTTTCCAATGCTTTGGATATTAGGAGGGAGATCAGGAATATAAAGAAAATCCTAATTTTTTTTAGTACAGCTAAGATATGGATGGGAAGAATTAGAGCATATTCAGAGAACAGCGATGAAAGTTGTTATGTACCAAATTGAAGGAAAAGTTTTACCTTACCAGATAGTAGAAGGAAAGTTTAGTAAGGTTTGGTATAGCAGCATAAAAGCAACCAAAAAACCTCTGCACTACATAGTACAACATTGCCCCTAAAAATATGTACATATCTCGCTTTCATCACATAACCAAAAATAGTAGGGGTGCGAATATTCATGTGAAGGTGGAGCCAGGCAAAGTAGGGTCAACTCTGAGTCCAAAATCATGTATGGATCAGATACAGTATAAAATATAGGAATTGTATTCCAACTTTTATAAAGCCAAAAAGACATAAAAACTATGGGGCTGATTTATCATGCCTTGTGTGCCAGACAAAAGTCACAATTTTTGCAGCATGCCGTTTTTGCACAAATATTGTGACATTTTGGTGACGCTCACCACTTTTGCAAAAAGCGAGTGACGCAGAGATCCAGGCAGGCCAGAAAACTAGCTCAAGTTATAGCTGAAATTTACACTAGTCCTTGACTGGCGTAGATAAAATTTCAGGCAAGCGGGGCCTCCCGTGATGTGCCAGTGGAGGCTCTTAACAATTCAGCGCCTCTCGCATCAGCGCAGGAATGAACTAAGACCGATGCAAGAAACGCGGGATTAACCGAGATACCAGAAAAAACAACCACTGAGGATTAAAAAAGAAAACTGCATGTCAGAGCAACCAAGTATAGAAACAATGGCAGCCGAACCAGCTTCTAGTTTAAGATAGGAAGACATAGGAACATGCTTATATAAAATACATCTGCAAAGTAGCAGATGGGTAATGGGATCCTAGCAGGAGAAATGTATGTATATGTACAGGATAAATGTGAAACTTGTCTTTACTTATTAATACTTCTATGCTGAGATACTATCTCTTGACATGCAGGTCCAAAGTTTCAGACTACAATACAGAGAAGTTATGACATGACAACATTCAAAGGGTTTGTTCATTCTGAGTAAGTTACCCCTTATCCATAGGATAGAGGATAACTTGCAGATCAGAGGGGTCCAACCACCGAGACCCCCCATCAATCAGGAGAATGGGTGTGTTTTGTCCCTATTCTGAATGGAGTGGTTATTGGGCAGCGCATGCACCACTCCATTCAATGCAATGGGAGTGCCAAAGATAGCCGAATACTGTACTCTGGCTATCTCCAGGACTTCTATTCAAGTCGATGGAGAGGAGAGCATCGAGATCGAGAATGACATTTATTTTTCCTCTAGCTGAAAAAAATCTGCAACTCACTCCCTCTGAAATGAATGGAGGATGGTTTGAGGCAGGATCCGCCTCACATTCAGTGCCATATTCCTCCTTGTGAACATACCCAAAGTGTCCCAAAAGCTTTGCCTTTATATGCCTGCATTTTCTGGCATAGACAGCTAGCATACTAATAGACTTTTATTAACCAGACATATACCAAAAGTTTTACCTTTATATCCTCAGTGCAGTGGACTAAACGTTCGTACTTTTGGTATGTAAAAATAAAATACTTAACACAAGATTATGCCTTTTACCTTAAAGGGCCTCTCCAGGGAATGTTTAAAAACTTCCCCCGGGTTCTATTTGGATGGTACCTAGAGATTCTGGGGTGAGTCTGACCCTGGATTAGGTGATCGGAGGCAGCACCCAAGTGTTTCGGCCTCCTCCCTCCCTCCTGTGTTCACCAGTAGTTACCTGTACTATGAGGACTGGCTTTACTGATATAATAATCTAGTCTAATACAGGTAACTGGCAGTAAACATGGGAGAGGAGAGATGAGGAGTTTGTATGTTCTCCCCGTGTTTGGTGGGTTTCCTCCGGGTACTCCAGTTCCCTCCCACACTCCAAAGACATCCTGATAGGGAATATAGATTGTGAGCCCTATATGGGACAGTGACTGACAATATCTGTAAAGAGCTGCGGAATATGATGGCGCTATATAAGTAAGCATAATTAATAAATAAATAATGAGGAGGAACTCGCGGGTCTGTTGCTGGTTCTAGTCATGTGACCCAGGGTTGGAACCACCCCCAAAACCTAAGGTACCCCACAAATAGAACCTGGAGGAAGTATTTAGATACTTCCATGTCACAGGTAGACATATGCAAATGCTTACAAATAAAGGTATATATGTTTGGCGGACATCTTCATGCAGCCCCACTAAATGTAATCCATAAAAGTGCTGTGAACTTATTCTTAGTAATGAAGTCTCAATCTTTGGACCTGTACACTATGTATGCCAGCACAGAAGTGAAGAAAAGTTTTTCAGATTTTATGTAATAAAATAAGGAACAATTTGTAGTATAGAGATCTAAACCATGATATGTGTATAATAAATATATATATATATATAATGTATCTACATGAATATTCCTCACATATAAATTGATTAGAAGGGAATCTATAGAACAATAATGAAGTAATGAAGATTATAAGTAATCTTGCTGCCGTTGCCTCATAGTTGAGTGAAATGATGCCCCCCATTTGTCCATTCCTCAGCCTTTAAACAGGACCTTTCACCTCCTCCACCAACTCCAGTTCTGCCTCTATTACTAGTCACTGCGCCACTGATTCTGGCACAGTTAGATTTTTTTCTTTATCCCCCCCACTGTGCCTAATATACTACTTAGGCTCTACCCTGTCAGGTGGGCAGTGTCAGAAGTCAGAGTCACCCCCTTGTCTGCTCCTGCCTGACACCGCCCTACAGAGACTGAATAGTATACGAGGCACCAAAACTAACAGCACTGATTGCTCAGGTACGGCGGTGGATAGAGAAAAGATTTCCAACTGTGCCAGAATCAGTGGAGCGGGGGCTATTAAATGATGGAAAGTGCTGGGCTTCCTGGAGGTGGTGAAAGGTCCTCTTTAATAGACATTACTCACTATTTTGGATGTTCTGTGCTTGTTCATTTCTTAATATATCATTATAGCGGTTGGAGCTCTAAGTCTAAGAGTTACTTGATAACATTCTGTCACCACTGACTGGAGTTTGCTGAATACCGGTTATATATTGAACTCCATTATAACACAGCATAAAGGAAGCTCCTAGGTGCCCCCTAGTGGCGGCTGTAGGCAGAATTCTATATTTAACTTGATGACTTTGCAGGGGGGTTGTAGCTCTGAATTAAGAAAAAAAAAAAAAGAAAATAAGGTTCCAACCATTCTAAAGATAAGTTAAGAAATCTATTAGCATGTTGAAGAAAAATATGATGCTATAAGAAGGACATTCATTGCCAATAGGTCAATCAGTAAACTAGTTATCGTTTTATCGTTTCAGTTTTAAAACAACAGACACCCCCGATGAATCCCATTATAGCCTATGGCGTCTGCCGGGCTCCGGGGGTTTTATTATATACTGTATGTAGCGTCACTGCTAGAACAGACTGACCAGAATTTACTAAGCAGAATAGTGTCACTGAAACAAGCAGAGCATTGTGGGAGATTTACTAAGCTAAATGTACCAGAAATCTAAAAACTGTACAAGCCTTGTACATTTATGATGTGTTTTAGACACCTCATTTTTCATTTACTGACTGCACAGATCAGATCTTGAAATTGGTGAGGAAGTGAAAAACAAAGTATATTAAGAGGTTTCTTAAACAAGCCTTACTGATATAAAAGCCCTTTAAGTCTATCTCAAAATGTTTAAATCTTATAGAGGATGTTCGGGCAAAATAAATATTTTTATAATAGGCCGGGGGAGGTAGGTGGAAAAAAAAAAAAATGATACTCACCTGTCCCCGGTGCTCCGGTTTCCTCCCAGCGCGGTCAGGGCCTTCTGCTGGGTTGTCTTCTCAAAGTGAAACTGGTCGCCGCCGACTGTGATGTCCGGGATCCCTTCCGCTGAAGCTGCCGGTCCATTGTTGTCCCCCGCCACACGTGACCACTCACCGGCCTCATGAAGAGACCGCAGGACGTCACAGGCAGTGATGTCACGTGCCCTTCGCTGAGGCCACTGATTTGTCTCAGTGGTCATGTGCGGAAAGGGCTTCCCCGCAAACACAACAATGGACCAGCAAGGACACGCTGGGAGGCACTGGGGAAACGTATGATTTTTTTTTTTTTTTTTTTCACCTGCCCCGGCTTATTTAAAATATAACATTTTTGCCTGGATGATCCCTTTAAGTCCCAGAATCCTTAAATTCTTCCAACTACTTATGCTCAGACTATGACGAATCACATGACAGGAAACTGTCGTGAAAAATTAGGGTTTACAACCCTCGATATGTTATTTGTATAAAAATAATAATGCACACGTCGTGCTATAAATTTATTGCATCCTCCGCCATTGTAAGGTATATCAAGACAGGCTTAGAAAATGCTGCTTATGATAAATCTGCCCCTATGTGTTTTAGGATAAGGCCTCACGCAGCCTAAAGCAGCAAAAAAACAAAAAAAAACCGAACACAGTGGAAACGCTTTGCGTTTTTTTTACACAGCGTTTTTCATTGCGTTTTTGCAGAGTTTTTCTCTGAGAACTTTCTGCCCATATTATACCTATACGGAAAACGCCAGGGTTTCCACGGGTATAATTCATATGCTGTGATTTTGAGAGCGCAGCTTTTCTGCTGCGGATATTTTTTTGCACTGTGTGGATGAGATTAGCCAGAATCCCATTCACTTTGCAGGTACTGTAAAACGCAACTTTTTTTGTCGCAGTATTTCCACAGGGGCAAGAACCCTGCGTTTTCTCAACATGGGGCTTCAGCCTTAGACACTTTTTTTTTACTCTGGAGGTTTGGCTTACCAGGAAAGGGACTTGGCTTACCAAATATGCAACAAGCACCAAAACATTCCAAAATTCTGGTGTAATGTAAGCAAATAAAACTAAAGATGCATCAAATGTATAATTCAGAATCAACTACTGTGATAAATCTGACACATTTTTAGACTGTTTCAATAATGACTGTTTCGCCTTTTTCAGTCATGCTGTCACAGTAAGGCTTAGTTCACATCTGTACCGGAGTTTCCACCGGTTTTCAGCTTTAAAACAACGGATACCTCATGCACCCCTTTATAGTCAATGGGGTCTGCCAGGCTCCTTGTATAACCACTATTACAGGGGTTCGCCTGTCCATTGTTCAGGTCCATCAGAGAATAGGCCAACGCTAGTGTGAACCTAGAGTGTAGATAACCCTTAGCTGTGAGAAATATTAGATTGGTGCAGCTTATTAGCCTTGGGATATAAATAAGAATTTTCCCATTCACTGACAGCGAGTAGAGATGTCAAAAATGTTAAGCAATTAACCAAATTTTATTAAAAAGTTGTAGAATTTTTAATATACAGGATTTATAAAAATGTCAAAACACCTCTGGCTAAGTCTCTATGGCATTATTTGGACCACATCACTGATTCCCCACAGATCCATTTGTAGGACAATGGTAACATATGTGCAAGTTACATTAAGGGGGTTACATTAAGGTGTGCCATCCCTGCACCCTACACCCAGAATCCCTTTCATTACTTTAGTGGAGGGCTGAAGGGGAGGCTGAAACTCTCGTCTGCTCTGCAGCCACCCCGACTCTGGGGCACTTAGGAGCCTCCCCCTCAGCCCTCCACAAAAGTAGTGAATGGGTTTCTGGGTGCAGGGATGGCACAGCTAAGCTTTATTATCCCATGGAGAACCCCCTTGATGTAACTTGCACATATGTTACCATTGTCCTAAGTGCTCTGTGACTTTTTCCTACATAGGAAACATAAAAAACAGTAATTGAGTAGTGCCATAATTTTACTCTCTGGTGTCCTAAACGTTACCATCTTAGACACTTCTCCTGTCAGTACCACGCGTTTTATTCTTGGACATCAGGATTCTAGTAGTTTATAGAAATACCTTTTATTCTACAACCTTCATGTACGATATCAAACTAAAGCACATAAACACATTTATAAATAGTGAATAATTGGATCTAGTTCATTACCCTATGGCTGAAAAAAACAATACAGTTAAAAAAAAAAAATGTAGATTTAGGTTACTAAAAACACATTCAATTTATTGCCATCCCAGAAGAGCTGACAATCTACGTCCATGGAAACAGTATTGTTTTCTTTTCTATTATGGATGGGCATTTTGTGTTTGAGTCTAAACGAAAAGAAAAGTGTAAAGTCAACTAAATTCCAGATTATAGGGTATTTCAGACCAGGCCACCCAAATGTGACACAAAGCTTTGAATAAACATAAATCTGTCATGAAACCAGACTGGCTTTGGGCAATGACCACTTTTCGTTTTCAATCATTTTGATAAATCTCCTGATTAAATCCAACTGGACATTACACAAACATTATCAACTACCAGCAGTGTATCGCTTAGTCCTAAGTATCTAACAGACTCCTATAGACTTTATAAGTAACTATGATCTGCATATATTAGAAGATCGCCTGTAGGGTAGATAGAGAATATAAATGGTATGTTATATTTGGCGCGCTATTTTCTTGTTATAAACAAATCTAATCTAGTTAAAGAGGACCTTTCATGTCCTCAGGCACATGCGGTTTTACATACCACTAGAAAGCCGACAGCGCGCTGAATTCAGCGCACTGCCGTCTTTCCCGGTATGTGCCCCGGGGCTGGAGATATCAGCAGTGTAAGTTTCACGGTTTACTATCAGAAAGGCGTTCCTGACAGTCTAGCTGCGCTGTGAGGAACGCCCTCCCTGACTGTGCTCGTCCATAGACTTGTACTGGAGGGGCGTCATCGACGGGCAGTAAGGAACGCCCCCTCTGACAGTACAGCGCTATAGACGAGTACAGAGTGGGGGCGTTCCTTACTGCCCGGCGATGACGCTGAGCGGTGAGGAACGCCCTCCCTGTACAAGTCTATGGACGAGCACAGTCAGGGAGGGCGTTCCTCACAGCGCAGCTAGACTGTCAGGAACGCCTTTCTGACAGTAAACCGTGAAACTAACACCGCCGATATCTCCAGCGCTGTCGGATTTCTAGCGGTATGTAAAACCGCATGTGCCTGAGGACATGAAAGGTCCTCTTTAAGAATAAGGTTACCTATGTAAGTACACTACAGATATTACATATTATACTGGCATACAGCTTACATACTCCAGAGCTGCACTCATAATTCTGCAGGTTAAAACAGTCAATAACCATGTTTGCTCTAATAGTTTATTGCAGGGGCTTTTAGTTTTTTCCCTAGATCAGATTACTATATAGTGCCTACACTACAACTGCCAGCAGACACTACACTAGCAAGAAATAATGGTAGATTTCAGCTCTGAAGACTGCAAAATTTTAAATGCAGCTGTAAAGCACAATAAAAGTTATTACTCGGGATAGTAAGTAGCAATGGTAAAAGGGAGAAGCTACAGCTACCATGGTACAATCAGCTAGACCTTAAAGGGGTTGCCCCATTAAACAAACATATCCCCTATCCACATGGGTAAGGGTCAGACCGCTGGGGGACCAAGTGGTTGGACCCCAGCGATAAGGAAAAGTCCCCCATGTGAATGACGTGCTGGTGCACTTACCTTACTGGCTCTCTATTCACCTCAGCCCCATAGAAGTAAATGAAGCTCTGGTGCTTCATTCAGTGATCTGATGCTTACAGGACAGGGGACAACCCCTTTCATACTGTGTGTAGTCTGGATTTATGACAGATTTCCTTCACTAATTGGGGATCCTGGCCATAAAGTGACTGTCCATAATTTTGTTGCTGGTATAGGTTATATAAGCTACATATAGATATATATCTTCCCTCCATTATTAGTTCTCCAAGCCTTGTATGGCAGAAGTTACACATAACTTACTGTCGAAGGGTGGGACTTGTGCCTCACATAACACTCTAGAAATGTTTGTGCCTTCCACCATATTCCTTTTTTGAGAGCTCCAACAAGATGTGGGAGAGAGTGGGTCTGTCAATGTCTGTTAAAGGGCTGCATTAAACATAAGTGTGCTCTCCGGATAGACATAGTAGGACAACAATGTTCTAAGTGAAGCAGTAAAAAAAAAAAAAAATCTGAGAAATCAGAAGGATTCACTTCCAAGCATCATATAGTGCAGAGGAATAGTAACCTAGTGCTAACTTTGAGGCCAATTTGCTAAATCGCAATAGATAAAGTTGTATTCTGATTGGTGTTGGCAGTCCACCGTGTTATAATCAGGAAAGACTACGGGGCATCGGACTAATGTACAGTAGGAGTAAGCTAAAGAAGATACTAGAAAATGATTGTAGCTGATGGTATAGCTGAGACGTCTTAGATTAGGCTGTGTGGAGTAGTGAAATGCCTTAAGGATACGTCATATGTATCCTGCCTAGTAAGACACACACCAGCAACGCACTAGTAATTGTATACACGCGTGTTAGGTGTGCATTTAGATCTGTGTGTGTTTGTGTAGGGGGAGTTGTGATGTATTAGTTTTGTGTCTGATTGCTTATCTCTTTCTCTCTCTCTTTTTCCCCATGTGTTCTGATTGTGTGCGCATGTGTTACAATGTATCCGTCATTGTGTGTTACATTGCGTGTAATGTGTAATTGCATTACCATCTGTCTCCACACATTGTTTTGTGGCTGTACTGCGTTACTGCATTGCATGATTTTGTTGCTACTGTCTGGTCTGTTTTGTTATTGTGTTGTTCCATTGTCTTGTATCATTCCATTGTGTCGCTGTGTCATTGTGTTGCTGTATTGTGTTGTTGTGTAGCATTCTCAGCGCCTTCCCCCGCCGGGTCCAACAGGTTTGTCACAATTGGATCACGAGACAGCAACTTTCTGAACCTCCCCCAGCAGTCTCAAGTAAGTCAGAGATATTCCCTAATATGTAATTCACCATTTACTAAACATAACCCTCCCTGATGTTTAATACACCACCCCTAACCTGTAAAAGGCCCTTTACTAATCCCAACTCTCCTAATTGTGGAATGTAGCAGCCCCTGATGTGTAATACACAGATAACTAATCTCTGCTCTCCCTAATCTATTATGCACTCATATATCCTCCATAGTCTTGAATATATGGACGACTAATCTCTAATCTGTAGTGCACGACCCTCAATTCCCTGTATGATACCAAACTATTTCCTCTTACTCTATAACACAAAATAACTAATCCCAGCTATCTCTACGTAGACTATAATACATTTCTCTTCAGTATGTGAAATATGGCCCCAATCTGACCAGCATGTGAAGAATCATTCTTGATGTTTATGCAATTCTGCGTATGTAAATTCTTGTCTAAGAGCTGAATATTGATACGGTTTTCATTTTTATCAGTAATGAATAATTTTACCTTCTGTACTTGTTCTAAAGGAATGACCTGCCATGAATCGGCATCGATCGCTCGAATACTATGCACATAAATATTGTCACTGTTTATCATCAGGTCATTGATGATATTCTTTTACTATGGTCAACTGAATCCAATTCTGCACTGCACCCCATGACCTCTTATATTCTATACTTACATACTAAATGTGAAACCATTCAATAATTATATTTATAAGCATTCCTAAATTATAGCTATCCCTAAATCATGTTGTTTTTGGGGTGAAAGTAGATAGATAGATAGATACATGATATATAGATAGACAGATACATGATAGATAGATAAATAGATAGATAGATAGATAGATAGATAGATAGATAGATAGATAGATAGATATGAGATAGATAGATAGATGATAGATATGAGATAGATAGATGATAGATATGAGATAGATAGATAGATGATAGATAGATATGAGATAGATAGATATGAGATAGATAGATGATAGATAGATATGAGATAGATAGATATGAGATAGATGATAGATATGAGATAGATAGATATGAGATAGATAGATAGATAGATAGATATGAGATAGATAGATAGATATGAGATAGATGATAGATAGATAATAGATAGATGATAGAGAGATATGATAGATAGATGATAGAATAGATGATAGATAGATGATAGAGAGATATGATAGATGATAGATAATAGATAGATGATAGATAATAGATAGATGATAGATAGATGATAGATAGATAGATAGATGATAGATAATAGATGATAGAATAGATGATAGATAGATGATAGATAGATAATAGATAGATGATAGATAATGGATAGATGATAGATAGATAGATGATAGATAGATGATAGATAGATGATAGATAGATGATAGATAGATAGACAGATACATGATAGATAGATAAATAGATAGATAGATATGAGATAGATAGATAGATATGAGATAGATAGATAGATATGAGATAGATAGATAGATGATAGATAGATATGAGATAGATAGATATGAGATAGATGATAGATATGAGATAGATAGATATGAGATAGATAGATAGATGATAGATAGATAGATAGATATGAGATAGATAGATAGATATGAGATAGATAGATGATAGATATGAGATAGATAGATGAGATAGATAGATAGATAGATAGATAGATAGATAGATAGATATAGATAGATAGAATAGATGATAGAGAGATATGATAGATGATAGATAATGGATAGATGATAGATAATAGATAGATGATAGATAGATGATAGAATAGATGATAGATAGATGATAGATAGATAATAGATAGATGATAGATAATGGATAGATGATAGATAATAGATAGATAATAGATAGATAGATGATAGATAGATGATAGATAATAGATAGATGATAGATAGATAATAGATAGATAGATGATAGATAGATGATAGATAGATAGATAGATGATAGATAGATAGATAGATAGATAGATGATTGATAGATGATAGATAATAGATAGATGATAGATAGATGATAGATAGATAGATAATAGATAGATGATAGATAGATAATAGATAGATAGATGATAGATAGATGATAGATAATAGATAGATGATAGATAGATGATAGATAGATAGATAGTAGATAGATAGATGATAGAATAGGTCATCAATCAGTAGGGACCTCCACTGTTCAGCTGTTTGAAGGGGCCACAGCTTTTATATGAGAACCGTGACTGCTTACACTGTATGCCATTTGCTTCATAGTGGTCAGGAGATGTAATTACAGCTTAGTCCTATTCACCTTTATTGGACAAGGATGTAACTACATCCCACAGCCCCTATGAAATGAACAGTGTGCATTGTGAACAGTGAAGGAGACACAGCGCTCGCACAAGTGTCATGGCCCCTCCAAACAGATGATCAGGGAGGGTCCCAGGTGTCCGACGCCCAATGATCTTTTATTGATGGCTTATCCTGTGAATAAGTCATCAATAAACAAAATGAACTAGACAACCCCTTTAATAGATGTTTGTGCCAAATACAAGAACAAGGGACACAGAGACTTTTCCAGTTTCCTCACAGAGTAAGTTTTCTGTCACTGGAATAGTACGCTTTCATTTCTAATGCATCCAGCCTTAATCTTTTCCCCATCTCCTTTGTAATATAGCAATACAATGTTTTTCCAGCATTAAATACCCCCCAACCAATGCATTGATCATTCATATGTTTCGACAAGAAGAGCAATGATCATGAACTGACTGGTATATGGAGATGAAGTTACCATTCATCACCCAAACCATCAACAGCCCTCCTTGGTACAAAAAACTATGTTTTACTCTAAAATGGTTCAGTGAAAATGAGAATTGTCCCGGAGGGCAGCTCCCTGCTGACTTCATTCTGCCCAGCTTGGCCCCATTGATAGGTCTCTTTTTATTAATGTTGAAGGAGAGACCCGTCAATGTAGCACAGCAGGGCACAGAGCCACCTCCGGGACACGTCTCCTTGTTCCCAGCTACATTTCTAAAAATGCTTTCTATAAAAACACAGAGTAAAGATTTCACGCTGAGGTCCCTTCCTGTATTACACTATCCAGTTATTCCAATATTACCCAAACCACAATTCAATAAGCCCTACATATAATAACTTTTCCAATTGCCGCTAGGTTCCCAGTAAACATAAAGACAAAATGTTGGACAAAATGGTTGATATTCCCAACTCACAATACAGTAGGCCCTACATACAATACATTCTGCCAATTGTCTCTAGGTTGCCAGTACACATAAAGACAAAATGGTCTATGTTCACCATTGCAGTTGACAGTCACTCAGAAATGACATGGCCGATGGCAGGCTGTTGTCTGAGCAATGTGTGATCCATTTATTCGGCCATGTTGGTTGAATTACAAGTGAATGTAATGATTGACCACATTGAGCCTATCATTTGGCTGATCAGTGACTTTAGTCTGCCATGTTGCTGGTGAGAATGTTTGTACATAAAATGCATGGGTGACTGAGCGGCCACAATCTAGCTGATCTCATCCTTGTGTATGGGTAGATCAATCACAATGCAGAAATCTTTGAAGCCTCAGATTAAGACATCTGATAAAAACATGGTTTTGCAATCGAGTGTAATACTTAATCATACACCTCTAGATATGCTATTACCTAATAACTTCTACACAATAAGACTACTGGGATCTAAAGCACAATGGAATTACTTGAGAACATATAATTTGTGAACAAGAATTAGTAGAAACCACCAATACATCCTTCCCATCCTTCGTCACAGGCTATGTGATACATAATACAGTTACCAGGTTATTAGTAAATCATGTCACCGAAACTCCGAGTCTCACTACAAATATTGTCTGGCTAAATGTACAAGAATCTGATTAATAAGTCGTCCTGTGAAGTCACTGGAGTAGCCCTGGATCTTTCACGAGGCTGGCTGCTTATGGATACACTAACTAGAGACTTTTACATGGGCCTGTAAACCAGGAGGACCACAAGGACCTGTCTCCAATAACTCAGGTCTTTGACTACAGGTATTACCATAGTAATCAGATTTAGGATACACATTGTGTAGTTCAGTATTTAGCCTAAAATCCTCTATGAAGAATAAAAGATCATTTGTAGATTTCAATTCACATTTACAACAGGTCATCTTAAACATCTTACAGATAACTGGATCGTAGCGTTTTGCGTGTTACTGAGGGTTTGTAGTTTTGTTTGTGAAAAGTTGGTTATTGAAGCTTTTGTAACTAGGTATTACAATTAGGTAACTGTGTTACAATGTTAGATATATTAGGCCTTGTTCACACAAAAACATGACAGGACCATTAGCAGATGAAAAGATTATGGACTCATGCACACAACCGTAGTTTTTATCTGCAACAGAGGATCCAAAATTGTGGATAAAAGTAAGGTCCCATTTATTTCTAAGGGCCCAGACACCCAACTGCAATTTTTGTGGCCGTGTCTCCGTGCCATATTGAAGGACCAGACATGACATCCCCTCTGTGGTCCACTGCCCTCTACAGACTATAAAACATTATCAGTAGTATAATGTTGTACCGTGTTAGCCATAGAAAGTAGTGGAAGAGTGAAGAAATCAGGCGATACCTTTTAGAGGCTAAATGAGTATATTTGATGGTAAGCTTTCGAGAGTGCTAGCTCTCTTCTTCAGACATGGTGTAATACGAGAACTGAAAATTCACACTATTTATACACACAAGACATGGATCCTCAAAGGATCTTGGAATAACAAAATGCAATATACGTAGAGAAGTTATTTACAACAGGTCAGGAAAGCTTTGCGGGTTGTGGTTTTAATGGGACATTTTAAGACACAGAGGGAGAGAAAGGAATGGGAATATAAGTTAATGCAAAAATTTCTAACTCTGCAATTTGGACTTAATATTCATGCCAGCTTCATGTCACACTATGTATGAACTGTGAGGGTCACAAATCACCACCTGATAGCAAACAGATAACAGCAAGAATTACTGATCCCTCCATCACGCCTCACAAGTTTCCAGACTGTTTATTTCCTGACCTTTTGTAAATAACTTCTCTACTTATATTGCAATTTGTTATTCCAAGATCCTTTGAAGATCTATGTCTTGTGTGTGTATAAAGAGCGTGTGAATTTTCAGTTTCTTGTATAACACTATGTCTGAAGAAGAGAGCTAGTACTCCCGAAAGCTTACTATCAAATATACTCACTTAGCCTCTAAAAGGTATCGCCTGATTACTTCACTCTTCCACTATAAAACATTATGTCCTCACATGAATAATACTAATCTACTAAACATACCCCCATTTATTTGTGATCTTACTCCTTCTGACCCACATACTTAGCAGTTACTGCACTTCATAACTCATTTGAACTTCTATATATGATTTATGTCATGCTTGTCATTTGAAGAGTATGTTCCTATCTGAAAAAAAATTTCAATCTGTATATAGACATAATTTACATAAAACATAGAGTTACCTTGTACATACATTACTTGTACCAGCCCTAAATTGCATACTGTATTCCAGAGCTGCACTCACTATTCTGTTGGTGCAGTCACTGTGTACATACATTACATTACTTATCCTGTACTGATCCTGAGTTACATCCTGTATTATACTCCAGAGCTGCACTCACTATTCTGCTGGTACAGTCACTGTGTACATACATTACATTACTTATCCTGTACTGATCCTGAGTTACATCCTGTATTATACTCCAGAGCTGCACTCACTATTCTGCTGGTGCAGTCACTGTGTACATACATTACATTACTTATCCTGTACTGATCCTGAGTTACATCCTGTATTATACTCCAGAGCTGCGCTCACTATTCTGCTGGTGCAGTCACTGTGTACATACATTACATTACTTATCCTGTACTGATCCTGAGTTACATCCTGTATTATACTCCAGAGCAGCACTCACTATTCTGCTGGTGCAGTCACTGTGTACATACATTACATTACTTATCCTGTAGCGATCCTGAGTTATATCCTGTATTGTACTACAGAGCTGCACTCACTATTCTGCTGGTACAGTCACTGTGTACATACATTACATTACTTATCCTGTACTGATCCTGAGTTACATCCTGTATTATACTCCAGAGCTGCGCTCACTATTCTGCTGGTGCAGTCACTGTGTACATACATTACATTACTTATCCTGTACTGATCCTGAGTTACATCCTGTATTATACTCCAGAGCAGCACTCACTATTCTGCTGGTGCAGTCACTGTGTACATACATTACATTACTTATCCTGTACTGATCCTGAGTTACATCCTGTATTATACTCCAGAGCTGCACTCACTATTCTGCTGGTGCAGTCACTGTGTACATACATTACATTACTAATCCTGGCTTTACAATAGGCTGCTAATAGGGCCTTTAGCTGAACTCCCTTAATCCAGTGAGGTAGTTCTCTTCCATTACATCAGATTACTGCTCCTGCTCTTTAACATGCTAATTGTAGAATACATTGCATTTTCCATGTAGCAGATTCCCTTTATGCATTTTATTCAAAAACAGTGAATGAATTATGGACAAAGGTAAAAAGTCAGCACAAAAAAAATCCTCTCCTTCTAACAGAAGTACAGAGAACACTGTAATATCTTAAAGAGGAGTTCCAGCCTGTAGATATATTTGCAAGCAAACAGCATAGGAGATGAAATAACCAATGATTAAACTTTCCAAACTTCCTGTACACCTCTGGCGGCAGTTCCCTAGTCCCTGCCAGTCTCTGTTTACAGTGCCATAGCACTGTGTAATACCGACATAGCAGTACAAAGCAGTTTCCGTAGAGTAGTGATTATCACACTCGCCTCTCATGGCACCAGCAGCTCTCCATGTAGATGGTCATATTTCTATTATCATAATCGGGGGTAGCAGAGAAGACAAATTTGGGGAAAGGACAGCAAGAGTTTGTAATCTGTGATATATCCAATGTAATATTTTACTATACACCTTACTGGTGTGTTAACTCTATATATTAACCTATATAAGTTATGTTGCCTTACCTGCTTTAAGCCATATATAAACTGGCCTCATCTTCACACCAGACAGGATAAATATTTTTTAGGAAAACAGATGAATTATACTATATATACTATACGTTCTTTCACTTCAGTGCCGATGTATGCAGTGGTAGAAATGACAAAATGTTTATTTTCTACTTGATATTTAAGTCACGCATTGTCAGGAACAAAACTTATGTGTATGTATTTCTAGGGTAATATCTTTTATCAAAGGTGCAGACACTGCTATAAAGGATGACGACTGACTTTTTCCTGTTTTCAATGTCACTATCTGTAATATACAATATTATACTATATTTTTACTATATTAAAATTTTGCAGTTTTCACATCTACTGTCCCACAATGTTATAAAGTAGATAACATGGGATCACACACACCTACACCCGAGAATGCTCAACTCATCCATAGTAAAAGAGCATGCCCCTAGCCCTCTACCATATAAGTCAGAGAACATGCTCCTAACACTGTCCCATAGAAGTCATAGAACATGCTACTAACACTCTCCCATAAAAGTCAGAGAGCATGCCCATAACTCTTTCCCATAGAAGTCAGAGAGCATGCCCATAACTCTTTCCCATAGAAGTCAGAGAGCATGCCCATAACTCTCTCTCATAGAAGCCAATAAAATCTTCGTAAATAGTATTTCAGCATCTCAGGCAAGATGGCTGCCTTCATATCAGCTGAAGATTCCATAGAAATATAAGAAAAAAAAGCTCAAACAACAGCACTATCTACTTAAACATATGAACTTACCTCCGCATGATCTTACCTCAATATAAAGCCTGATGATTTTTCATTACATAAAATGTCTTCTTACTGTACACAGCTGCAGATCATCTTTGGATACTGTCAGATACGTAAGGTTTACTGGTCTCCAGTTTTACATTTTCTGGTCTTTTTAGTTAAGTTTTTGAAGGTTCAATCAAGCCCAAAAATCATATCAGTGGAAGCCCATGGAAGCTGTAGAGCACGCCGATATGTAATAGCTGGAATGATACGTTCAGTTCTTTTTCCTCCTTTTCTTTCTCCTACACTTGGGTGTATCTTATTTAGATTATCATATATTTCATAACACATATTGTACTTTCTGGATCCATCTTCTTGTATCCACATGTAAATTGTGCTTTACAGGCCATAAATAATGTAAATCAATATAATAATACTTACATGGTACTATTGTTAATAGAAATAAGTTCATCAAGTTCAACCATCTTGCAAAAGGAGGTGACTGAAAGAAGGGGGCATGGCAAAATGTAAAACTTTGTCTTCCCATATCGATAGAGAATAAGACAAAAGAAAACCCACAAATCATAACAATCTGCCCTAAAAAGGAAAAACTTCCTTCCTAATACCAAGTGGCCATCAACATTCAAAACAAGAATTCTATATATTTCCTTATCTTGTTAGAAGAATTCAGTTATATAGTTGAAACATAAATTACCCCATGTTAGGGGAAAAATTCCTTCCTGACCCCAAACATGGCAATCAGAATAAATCCTAAAATTGACTTTTCATCTCCACAAATCTAATATATCATTGTTAATTACAAGCTTTTCTTAAAGCTATCACCTGTTACTGCTGTGACCAAATACTGAGGTGACATTTTCAGATTTATAGCTCTTACCGTAAAGTTCTTGCCACAGTTTAGTTATGTTTCTTTGCAAATTTCCCTCTTCAGAACAGAACCTCATATTCCAGATGAAGCAGTGGCAATTTTTTGACATGACAACCCATGTCATGAGACAATGCAAACGATAACATTTCCTTCGACATACTGTTCAATGTCATCCCTTATCAAACGCTATATTATTATTCCATATATTAACTTACCAGTCTGCAGATATCATGTATCTTGGTCCTTTGTAGGGATCAAATTAGTCTTTTAAGATAAAAAATGATGTCTTTGTAATGATTGAGCTATATATATATTATCAGGTCCTGCTGTTTCTAGTCCCATATGGACTATTGTTTGGATCTGCAATAGGATAGTTGTGGCCATATCACTGCAGTATTGAATGAGTCCCAAAGTCTTAGTGTTGAGTTATCATCTTTTATAGGACTGACTGTGTAGGCTGTGATGTAGAGATCAAGAGCAGACGTTTCAATAGTGATACAAGAGGCACCAGCTATTAACGTTTCCACCTGTAAATATACAAATAAGGAAGTTACATTTGTTATATAATACATAGTCATGTTTCATTATTAGGTACAGGTGTAGGCTGCAGCCCCATCAGACATGCTATCACAGCAATGGGACAATGCAGCCTATGTTTTTGGTTATCCCAGCTTCAATTTAGTCAGTAGTTTACACACATTTAGGCTTGGGATACAGGAGGTCATGTGTCACACACAAGTCATGGAACCAAAACATATATGCTTGTTGTTGCATGACTATTTTAGAGCTGCAGTTTGGCTGTATGACAAATGGCAGACATTTCAGGTTGCACAGAATGTGCATTGCAGGGTATATGTGCAGTCACTTATAACAAAAAAAATCCAAAAGTGAGTCATTACTGAGTCATTACAGTGTGAAGTCGTGAGTTGCTACAGATACCATTGACAACTATTAGATATGATGTTCTTATCGTGATATGACTCTAGTCAAAAAGGTGCAATACAAAGCCAGATTATAGCAATGATGGTAATGCAATATTGTTGCATGCTGGCATGTATATTCCACTGTATAACAAAGTCGCCCACTGAATTATATAGCCAGAACAAACTTTCCATTCCAACCATGGAAATCTAGTCCATTGGTCTAAAAACCTGGATGGAATTTTTCTGTTGATGGTTTCTCCTATTGCATGCTTAAAGTAGTTATCTTAAAGAGGGACTTTCTCCACCTCTACCTCTTTGCAATCTTCATGAGAATAGTGGCCCCGTCACTATGCAGTGAGGCTTTCATTGGAGAAAATGTCCAGTTAAAGAGGACCTTTCACCACCAACATCAAAAGGTGCCACCCCATTGATTCTGGAGCAGTTGAAATTTTTTCTGTAGCCCCCACCATTCCTGAGAAATCACTTCTGTTAGTTCCAGCACAATTATTCTCTCTCCAGACAGGTGGGCGGTCCCCAGATTATCTGCTCCAGCACAGGACCGCCCATCTGTCAGGAGAAAGTCTGATTGTGCTGAAAGTGATGTAAATAATTTCTCTATAATGGTGCGGGCTAGAGAAGAAATTCTACCAGCACCAGAATCAGCGGAGCAGCGCCTATTCAAGGTGGTGGCGAAGGTTCTTTTTAACTGGACATTTTCTCCAAAGAAAGCCTTGCTGAATCTGCAGAGCTGAGGCCATTATTTTCAGCAGCTCTGGCTGATAAAGTGGAGTACTGGAAACTCCTCTAACAAATCCGCGTATCCTGACAGAGCATATAGCAGGTGCTGTTCAGTTGCATGGACATTAGAGTTGGGGCCAGTTGACATCTGTGTTCGGTTTTCCATTCGGGAAATCCGCTTGGGGACCCCCGAACGGAAAACTATACGCATAGAAAAGCGGTTTCCTAAGGAAATCCGCGGACCCCATAGACTAAAATGGGGTCTGTGTGGTTTCCGCTCAGTTTCAGCACAAAGCAAGAGAGAAAAATGCTGCAAGCAGCACTTTCCTCTCCGCAAGCTTCATCCATCATGTTTCATTACTTTTATACTGAAAGATAAAGTGTCTGTCTTGTTTGTTAACATGAGGGTGAATGCAGACAGACACCAGACAAAGGAGGCTCCGTATGTTTTCTACAATTAATACCCATTGTTCTCATCCTATAACAGATAAGACCAAAGGACATTAATAGTGGTAGTGTAAACCTACCCTGATACGTATTTGTGAAACTAGAATACCAAGAATTTTCTATTTGTGACAATGCAAACAATAAATAATATTGCATATTTGGCTTACATCTGACTGTATTTTCTATATATGCACAGCCCTTTCAATAATGAAAAGTACAGTATATTTCTGTGCCGACAGGAAAACTGGAACGTTGTATTATGCCTAGTGCAGGGTCTGACGGAAGAAGTGCACAATACAGGGATCCAAAGAATATCAGAGAGAGATTTCCAGTGTCATGCACCACCTTCTCGAGTCCTGAAATAAGCATAAAACACTGTGTAAAATTTTTGCTCACAAATTATACAAAATAAATCTTCTAGTTTCCACATCTATCCAGCCATAGAGCTGCCATCTGCATTACTATATACTGTATATACCGTACACAGCAGCAAATCACACAGCAATATTATGGAATCTTTTGTACCAATAAAAGTTCTTATAAAATATGTATATTCATTTACATGCATGATTCGTGAAATCCATTGCTATGTTATTATGAAGTACAAGTTTTTAACCTATTTTCTCTATTTCTTTCAGTCGTGGTTCCTCTAATATTACCGCTAAGCTGCAAATCTATGAGCGGATGGAACAAAGATTTGTGACACGGACCCCCCACCCTCTATATACACTTGACTACAGGAGGTCTTCCCCAGAGCAAGCACGGAACACTAGGACCTTCTTCACAATGTGTACGACAGAAAACCTAAAAAAAAATTACACAAAAAATCTCTAAAAAAAAAAAAAATAAAGCTTTTTTTTTTTGGGAGGGGGGCAGAACTTTTTAATGTCTGCGCTGCTTAACACCCTCTGGTAGTGAAGGGAAAATGCCACTCCCTTATCACCCCTATTTTCTCATCCCTGCTAATTTTGTCTCGTCAGTGCTTTCCCACTTGTCATTCCCCATTCTCACCTCTTCTTGTCTGGGTGTCCGTATCTTCTCTGTGAAATATTCAGGAAGGGTTTAGGACCTTGGGTCTCTTCCTCCGGTGGCATGATATATTTGTACGGATGGAAGGGACGATTTATCTATGGAGTCTGTGCTTCATTACATTCACCATTAAGAGGTATTTTCATATCACTAATTTGTCTCCCTTATTTCCTGATCGATCGGGTGGGGATATTAATGGGAATATAACGCAGAAAAAAATTACAACGCATCTTTACAGTTCTTATTTTTAACTGCTTTGATTTTACATGAGAAATAATTCTAAAAATTTTAGCGTCATCTGTGTTCTAAAAAGAGGTTAAGAGCACAAATGAGTATCGTGGGCATAATGGCAAGGGACAATGACACAACTACAAACACTTAAGTGCAATGATTTAAAATTAGCTTTTAGTATTTTTTTTTTCTTTTAAGGTTACTATTTAATAGCATGAATACATTTCTTTTTTTTTTTTTTTAGGTTTTTTTTTTTTTCTTTCATTTGTTTTTCAGAAAGTCCCTTATTTTCCCGGCGGACTCTAAAAAAAAAAATTTGGGAAATCTGTCTGTCTTCAGACATTAACATTTTTTTGGAATTTTTTTCTTGCACTAAATATAATTAAATCTTGTTATTATCGTTTCTGTGTTTGCATCTGTTTGACCCGTTGCACTATTTTTTACAAGTTCTTTGTAGAAAGAAAGAAAAAAAAAAGTCGAAAAGTGAAATGTTTAATAATAAAAAAAAAAGAAAACGCAGCAGAGTATTGATTATATCAAAACTGTAATTATGTCATATCTTTTTTTTGATGGAAATATCCAATGTATTATTGCACTTAGATCTTGCAGAATCAGAATGATAGAATTTGGTAAGAACCTACGATTCCATATGTAACTATGAAAGTAAAATTTGGCATTTCAACAATACAAAAATCTTCCAAACATTGGGAAATGACCCGCTTTCTTCTAGTGGATTGACAACGTTTCGAAACACATTAATTGAAATACAGTAAATAAATTTGAATGATTACTGAATATGTTAAGCCGTAGTATTAATTCGTAGGAGATTTCTACAACAAAACAGTAATATCGGAGAGTTTGCCAAATTTTAACTTTTCATAGAGAAGATGATATTTCTGTTTCTATGTGTTTGTCAGTCATCCTTTAACATGAACTGCTGGACAAATATCATTTTTTCTGCTGCTGGTTAACAACTATATTTAAAGAGTGGATGTAAGATTTTGCGAAAAAAAAAAAAATTAACCCCTTAGGTGCTTTGCTTTTATTTAAACAAAACAAAAACCACATCTGAAACCAACATTAAAGCATGATGCACTTTTTTGTTTTAGGTTTCCCACTTTATATAGGAATTGTTTTAGGGTGTGATTGTAGGGTGGGGGTGTTAAGGGACGCAGAAAGCTGTTCAATGGCCATTTGCGGAAAAGGGTACCATTTTACTCTTCTTCTGTATGTTTTTTTCGATGAGTTTTAGGTAGGATTTAGTCTATGGTAGGGAGTGCCTTAAAACATTGAATTTGCTTCAAACTGGACACAATAAAAGGGATTCATCCTAACTGGAAATCAGCCCTAAAATCTCCCAGCAAGAGGGTATCATGACTGACTAATACCAGCCTGCATAGTGCCTTTCTATAATTCTGTAGTGGTGAAGGTAAGAGGAGCTGGGATTTTGACAAAGGGATTCACAAGTGGGTGGCCCCCTCCCCCTCGTAAAAAAAAAAATTACATGATTTTGTGACTGTGGATTACAATCCTCCATTCAGTAATACAGGAATTTAATCCCTTTAAGGATCCTATAAAGCAATCCTTAAGATGCACTTGTCATACATTACATTATATAACGGAGGAGCAATGTCTACCGTGTAGGGATCCATACGGCAGTATCAGGCTCCGGAGGCAGAATAACATTTCACTTTCATACTTGTATGGGCACCAACAAATAACTAGTAAACAATAAATTGGCTTCACCTTTCTAATAATCTTTCTAGAGGTTGGAGCTACAAATCTCCCTCACATAGCCATAGGGTTGATAGATGAGATTCTGTCTAGAGGGAGCCAGAAGGTAACTGTATACTATATTATTGACTTCAGTGTATAAAGAGTATGCACAAAAGCTCCCCTAAGTGGAGGCTACAAGCCAACGTTTATCTTTTAACTATGCTAAGGATGGCAGTTCTATGAGAAAAATAAAACCCCGCCTGTTGTGAACATCTATTAAGAAGTGCACATAATTTTGGACCTATTAATATTCACTTTAAAGGGAACCTCTGAATACTTGCACTAATCCTTTAATAGGGGCCGCTCCACTGATTCTGGAGCAGTTGGAAGTTTTTCTCTAGTCCCCACCGTTCCTGAGCAATCAATGCTGTTTGTTTCAGGGCTTGATATTCTAATTAATCCCTGCTGTCAAGTGGGCAGTCCTCTGCTGAAGCAGTGAGACATAATCTGCCCACTGGACAGCCTAATTAGCATATTGGGTGCTGAGGCTAAAAGCATTGATTGCTCAGGAATGGTGGGGGGTTAGAGAAAAACATCCAACTGTGCCAGAATCAGCGGAGCGGCACCTACTGAAGGATGTAAAGAGTTAGAGATGGTGGAGGTGATGAAAGGTCCTCATTAGTGCTGTGCAGTTATTAAAATCCTGATTTTGGCCACAAGACCTGGACCCTCCGTGGTCCCACTGAACCAAATATAGATCACTTCTTGTAATCTACCTTTGGTAGGGGTGGCAGATGTCTCAGGTCAAATCTGACCAATCTACTTACAATTTAATAGCTTAGGTAACCTATTCTAATTCTTTTCCCACTGGATGTATTCTTTATGGCTGGCCCAGACTACAGATGCTAACAGCTTATATTGATAGCACTGACGCATCCATAGCTTACTGCTTGACAAGTGCATATTAAGTTTAACATTAAACACCATTTCTTAAAATGGGACTGAATGTAAAAAAAAAAACAAAAACGCAGAGGCGGAAGTTAGTGATTATAAATGTAACATTGCTCTGCAGAGAGACAGAGGTATTTTTGCTGATTTGCAAGAACTCACCTCTTTGGGGGAGAAAATGTACATTTCCTGCAAAAGGGCCATGAATAGCTCTCTGCTGCCGTCAGAAGGTATTAGGTTCTTGTAGTCCTTGAGAAAGGCAGCCTATCTATATATGTGTATGTATATATATATAGATATATCATTACATTGCATATCTAAAATGAACATCCCTCCTCGCTCCTTCTCATTTGGTATTTGACCCACTTTTGACCGTTCTCCCTTTCTCTTATATTTCCCTTTATTCTAAACATATTACCACTGTGTATGCTCCACTGCTCTCTACAGAATGTGTAAATGGAATGCTTCTTGTCAGTATAGCGCCCCTTCTGTACATTTTTCCCTACTACAGTACCTTTTTCCTCACTCTCATCTACTTTTTCAACCAGTACTCTACTGATGGACTCATCTGGTAGCCCATTTAAAGTTTCCTATTATGTCTTTTCTAAAACTATGTAAACTATATGTCATCTCCACTCTCATCCCCCTGAATTTTCTATAACCTTACCTTTATCCTCCTCTCAACACTTACTATCCAAACCCCACCCCTGATTATCTAAGCCCCACCTCTTCCTTACTATCCACTCTCATTTCAGCTACCCTGTTCCCCTTATTACCGGCTTTTTATTCACCGAATCTTTTGTCTCCCTACTCAATGTGTATTTTATCCCTGCTTGAAATATTATCAGTTTTATTTTTTTTTTTATACGTTTTTTAATCCCTCGTACCCAAATCGCGTCAGCCCTGCCCAGTATCCAACCCTACCCCTGTGCTTCCCCCATTGGATGGCTATTATTATGTGTATGTGAAATAAAATCATTTCCTGGAAATAATCTTGAATAAGTCTGATTATTGACGAGTATCTGGCATCAAATGATTCACACGCAACATGGAAAAAAAGTAAAGAAAAGAAAATGAGGATGATAGTAAATAGATATTCAGTGGTCATGTTACTAAAACTATTTAGAAACGACAGATATAGAATTGTCTGCAGTTACAAATTAAAGGGGTTTTTCCCACCCCAAATAAAAATTTCATATATGATCTGTCAACGGCCAACACCCGATGTGTGCAGGGTGCCGGCAGACCACATGATAGGTCATCAGTATGTAAATTCGATTTGGGGCCGGAAAACCCCTTTAGGCTAAGGCCACACGTAGCAAGCCACAGTGAAAAAGCGCTGCGGGAAAAACCACGGTGGAAACACATCACGGTTTTTCCTGCAGCACTTTTCACAGAAAGTCGGCAGAGTTTTCCTCTACGGACTTTCTGCTCACATTATACCTATATGAAAACGCCAGCGTTTCCGTAGGTATAATTGACATGCTGCAATTTACAAAAACACGACGGTTTTTGATATCGCAGCATGTCTGCTGTGGATATTTTTCTGCAATGTGTGGATGGGATTGGTCAGAATCCCATCCACTTTGCAGGTACTGTAAATACCTGCGTTTTTTGCCGCGGCGTTTACACTACATGGGGCCCCGGCCTCAACCTGTAAAAAATCATTTGTCTGAGATTAGATACAGGGATTCTTAAAATATACACTTACCGCAAAACTATTTTTTGCAGTTCACATATAGAATCTATAAGTTGAGTTACATTGAAAAAATATGACATTACAGTGGTCCCTCAAATTACAATATTATTTGGTTCTGGGACAACCATTGTAATCAAGACCATGACGCTATGGAAAAGCAAAAAAGTAGTAATTGTTTCCAAAGACCTGAAATTTCACTAAAAACATTAAAAAAATGGAGATTGATAAAAAGATCTTAAAGGGGTTCTCTGGGATAACTGGAAATCCCTACACTAATCTAAACACCCTCCCCAGGGACATTTTCTGATTATCCGGTGACGATCCGTCTCCCCATTTCCGGAAACAGATCGTCACTACTACTCCCCCTCCCATCCACTCCATCATACTTACCTTCCACACTTCTTCCTGGGGGACGGCCCCTCCTTCTTTACTGATTCTGCAGGCGCGCCCTCTTCTCCCAGTGCTGCTCTGCGCACTGCTGCCGATAATCCACCTCTACTGCGCAGCTTCCAAGCATGCACAGTAGAGGTGGATCGTGCAGAGAACAGAGCAACGCTGGGAGAAGAGCGCGCGCCTGCAGAATCAGTAAAGAAGGAGGGGCTGTCCCCCAGGAAGAAGCGTGGACAGAAGAGAGGTAAGTATATAATGGAGTTGGGGGTTGAGTAGGTAGAGAAGGGTGGGATAGCTAGAGAGACAGGGAGGGGGTGTATGGGAGGGAGGAAGGGAGAGAGGAAGGAGGGGGGAGTGAGGTGAGAGGGAGTTAGTGAGGAAGTTACATAGCAGGAAGCTGAGCCATGTAAACAAATGCAGACAATACCAGGAGCTCCCAGAGTGAAGAAATCAGGTGATACCTTTTAGAGGCTAACTGAGTATATTTTATAGTAAGCTTTCAAGAGTACTAGCTCTCTTCTTCAGACATGGTGTTATACAAGAACTGAAAATTCACAGATTATTTATACTCTATAGACATGATCTTCAAAGGATTTTAGAGTCCTTAAAAAAAACCAAAACAAAATGCAATCTAAGTAGAGAAGACCATGTGTATAGAGTATAAATAATCTGTGAATTTTCAGTTCTTGTATAACACCATGTCTGAAGAAGAGAGCTAGTACTCTTGAAAGCTTACTTATAAATATACTCAGTTAGCCTCTAAAAGGTATCGCCTGATTTCTTCACTCTTCCACTACTTTCAATGGCTAACACGGTACAACATTATACTACTAGGAGCTCCCAGAGACACCCAGAAATCACTCAAAACACAGCTAAAGGTATATGGGTGCATTTATTAACCCATTAATAGCACTAACAGACATTTAAAAAAAAAAAAAAAAAAACATTTTTTGGAAGGAAAACCCATTTAAGATAACTATTATAGGTATTTCAAATTCTTACATACAGTGTAAGGCCTGTTGCACACAAATGAATGAAAGGCTCAGCCGGTGCACGGGCGACACAGCCAGATACTGCCAGAAAATCACAAGTTGTCAAAAAGTTTAACTACACTATAATGCATTAAAGAGGACCTTTCATGTCCTCAGGCACATGTGGTTTTACATACTGCTAGAAAGCTGACAGCGCGCTGAATTCAGCGCACTGCCGGCTTTCCTGGTATGTGCCCCGGGGCTGGAGATATCGGGGGTCGTAGTTTCACGGTTTACTGTCAGAAAGGCGTTCCTGACAGTTTAGCTGCGCTGTGAGGAACGCCCTCGGGGGCGTCATCGTCGGGCAGTACTGGGGCGCCCCACAGCTCCGCGCCGCGGGCAGTGGCGCCCCTCTGACAGTACAGCGCTATAGAGTACAGAGAGAGGGCGTTCCTTACTGCCCGGCGATGACGATGAGCTGTGAGGAACGCCCCCCCAGTACAAGTCTATGAACGAGAACTGTTGCTGAGATATCACCATTTTTGTCATTTGCTCCAAAGAGCTAATTTACATATTGACAAAAACAGCAATATCTTATCAATAGAGGCAGCAATTCACAAGGAGAAAATGTTTGATTTTGGGTGACCCTAAAGGCCCTATTAGATGGCACTATTATTTAGGGCTATTATCAGCAAAGAGCCTTGCTCCCAACAACAGTCCTGTCTAATACTGCTGCAAAGCCACTATGGTCACATCATTTATACGTGATAAAAAGACACAGATTATAGGTCTCCCATAGTCCTGTATAGTCAGGTCAGCCCTGACAATAATCCAGTCAGCCAAATCGGGGAGGAACGATCGCAGCAGAGATTGTTCCGCCTCCATTCACTTTGCATCAGCCTGTGAAAGTAGTCCGATGTAAGCGAGTGCCTTTCAACCTGTTTCTCATTGATCGTCAGTCTATGTATCTGCAGGACTGGGCTGATATGCTGGGTTCTGGTGGAAACAAAGGGCAAATTTTATTTTGTTTTTACAAATTACTTACACATACCTAGCTTTATAAATACACCTTCAGATTAATAAATTTCTCACATGGTGTCCATTGTTTTGGTCTCCCATTAGGTAAAATGGAATTTGCAACAGAACCTCCAATGTAAATGAGATCAGAGCTTCTGGCTGACTTTACATCTGCTTTATGATTTCCATTTTTCTGTTCTGTCACAGAATGGACAGGTATTACATCACTCAAAGAAACCTGCCAAAACCTGCTACCTGACTGATCCATTACTACTCAACGCACACAAGAATGGATCAGTCTAATGGTTCATTAATGATCTGTCATATACAAAGTGTCTCCTATGAAAACAGAAATTATGGTACCAGGGACGCCAGTTTCCTGAAAATAAATGCTATGGCCTGAGGAGGCCTCGTCGTGGCCTGCCTTGATCCCTTGCCCACTAAACCTACTTTCTTAAACAGTGGCAAGAGGGGAGCAGAAACAACAAAGTGGCACATCTTGTGCCCCAAGGATGCACCACTGCCATATGACAGTTTTCTGGCATAGCTACCATAGTAAATTTCCCCCACTATATAGTGGAGCATCAACACACCTTTGTTACTGCAGACAAAAAAATAGTAATTTTTCTAAAAATATGCAAATAAGGCTAATGGTACATCAGGGAAGTTTCATAACCTGCCGGGGCACACTGGCAATCGGGGTTCTGTCGCATTATATAGAATATAATGGGGTCCGCTGGTTTTAGACTGAAACCAGCCTGACAATTAAAACTAGGATCTGGGAACATTATACTTTATTACATAAAAAGTTTTTTTTTTTTTTTTTAAAATCACATTATTTAGCTACAAATTTTCACACTGAAAATCTGGCCCAAAAATGCTTGTCAGAGCAGACATGACACCTGCTTGTCTCTGTGTTTTTCTGGTCCCAAGGTCCTGCAAGTCTGACTTTTTCGTCTGGCAGTGTCTGTGAACCAATTGCACCATATCAAAATCTACTGAGTTACTATTTCTATTTTGCATTATTTGAGGGTCATTTATATTAAAAATCAATAAGAACATATTCCAAAGTTGTCCACAAATAAGTGAGACTTTTAAAGTAACACTTGATGATGTAGTTCTGGTTAAGTTTTGTCACAATTTTGATTTATGGGTGACAATGTCGCCGTAAACGCCACATCTTCATCATGTTGACTCCAGCTAACAAAACCCATTGGTGGAACAACAAGCACCAAAAATAACCAACACCCAACAGATCCCATTATAGTCATTGGGGTCCCTAAGGATTTGTTGCTGTCTGTCATTAGACGGACTGTGTTTCCTTACTTCTCGTCCAGCGACAGTTCAGAAGAACGGAGACAATGCCACAGATGTGAATGCAACCTTATCTGTGGCTGTGTGTGTGGATCATCTCTGAGCAATTAGTCGATAGATAGATACATAGATATATATCGATATAATATAGATAGGCATCTAGATAATCTAAACATATATAACATATATATAAACATAGATACAGTGGCTTGCAAAAGTATTCATACCCCTTGAATTTTTGCACATTTTGTCACCTTACAACCACAGACTTAGATGTATTTTATTGAGATTTTAAGTGATAACCAACACAAAGTAGCAGATAATTGTGAAGTGGAACAAAAATGATACATGATTTTCAAAATTTTAATCAAATAAAAATCTGAAAAGTGTGACGTGCAAAAGTCTTCAGCCTCCTGTACTCTGATACCCCTAAATAAAATCCAGTGCAATCAATTGAACTCAGAAGTCACTTAATTAGATAATAGAGTCTGGCTGTGTTTAATTTAGTCTCAGTATAAATACGCCTGTTCTGTGAAGGCCTCAGTGGTTTGTTAGAGAACACTAGTGAACAAATAGCATCATGAAGACCAAGGAACTCACCAGACAGGTCAGAGATAAAATGTGGAGAAGTTTAAAGCAGGGTTAGGTTATAAAAACATATCCCAAGCTTTGAGTATCCCAAGGAGCACTGTTTAATCCATCAGCCAAAAATGGAAAAAGTATTCTACAACTGCAAACCTAACAAGACATGGCCGTCCACCTAAACTAACAGATCGAGCAAGGAGAGCGCTGGTCAGAGAAGCAGCCAAGAGGCCCATGGTCACTCTGGAGGAGCTGCAGAAATCCACAGCTCAGGTACAGGGAGAATCTGTCCACAGGACAACTATAAGTCAGTGTGTACGCCACAAATCTGTCCGTTATGGAAGAGTGGCAAGAAGAAAACCATTGTTGAAAGAAAGACATAAGAAGTGCCGTTTGCAGTTTACCACAAGCCATATAGGGGGCGCAGCAAACATGTGGAAGAAGGTGCTCTGGTCAGAGAACAAAGTTGAACTTTTTGACCTAAATGCAAAGCACTATGTGTGGTGGAAAAGTAACCCTGCTCATCCCCCTGAACACATCATCCCCACTGTGACACATAGGGGGCAGCATCATGCTGGGGGGACAGGGAAGCTGCTCAGAGGTGATGGGAAGATGGATGGAGCTAAATACAAGGCAATCCTGGAAGAAAACCTGTTGGAGGCTACAAAAGACTTGAGACTGGGAAGGAGATTCACCTTCCAGCAAGACAATGACCCTAAACCTACAGCCAGAGCTCCAGTGGAATGGTTTAGATCACAGAATATTCATGTGTTAGAATGGCCCAGTCAAAGTCCAGACCTAAATCCCATTGAGCATCTGTGGTAAGACATGAAAATTGCTGTTCACAGACGCTCCATCCAATCTGGCTGCAAATAAGAAGGGGCAAAAATCTCAGTCTCTAGATGTGCAAAGCTGGTAGAGACAGAGCCCAAAAGAACTGCAGCTGGAATTACAGTGAAAGGCGGCTCTACAAAGTATTGCTATAGGGGGGCTGAAGACACTTGCAGGTCACACTTTTCAGATTTTTATTTGATTAAAATTGTGAAAAACATGTATCATTTTCGTTCCATGTCACAATTATCTGCTAGTTTGTGTTGGTTATCACTTAAACTCTCAATAAAATACACAGAATTTTGTGGTTGGAAGGTGACAAAATGTGAAAAAGTTCAAGGGGTATGAATACTTTTGCAAGGCACTGTAGATAGGCAGCTAGGTAACATTAAAGACATACTCATAGGGAATGTAGATTGTGAGCCCTATATGGGATAGTGAGTGACGATGCTTGGAAGGCGCTGCGGGATATGATGGCGCTATATAAGTAAAATAAATAAATAATAGATATTATATAGATAGGCAGTTAGATAACAGAAATATAGAATGATAGGAAAAATAGATATGAGACACATAGATAGGAGATAAATAGATATTAGATTATAGATAAATACAATTTAGATAATAATACGCGGAAACATAAAATAGAATACGTAGGAAATATTATACAGATTGGATATAGATATAGGGATGGACATGTGGCAATAAACTTCCTTCACTGTTTTCTTCCACACCCATTTGCTGCCTACCTTTTTGCTGTTTATATGGAGGACAGATAGATTGATAAAATATATATTTTTTTCCCTTTTTCACTGCATGGGACCAATATAGCTTGTACTATATAACTACTGAGCGGCTTTGGACTCTTATCCATATAGATTGATAAGATATACATAGATGACATATAGATAAGATATAGATAGATAGCAAACATAACTAGGAGATAAGTTAGATAAATAGACAGATAAAAAAAATAGATATAGGATATAGATAGATATATAGATAGATAGGATATAGATAGATAAATCAGACATGTATAATATTGCTGTATATTACATGTACCATATATACACTATAGTGATACACATAGATGTGAGTTTATTAGCCTATAGATATGCACTAGATAGATAAATATATGGCTGTATCCACTACACTGTATAGAACATATTTAGCCAATGCTTTACTTAAAATCTACCTGGACATTGTATTTGTGTCCTAGAGTTTATTTCCTATGGGGCAGGGATCAGCTCTGACACTATTACAAGTCACTGGAGTCCATTAGAGAACTCATCCACTGACCAGACCCTTAAAATAGCGGCATGTCTGAGGTACAGCTTCATGTCTGAGCCTTAGCTCTGCCTCTCATCTTGTCTTTCCTTAGTCCTCTGCCCCTTACACCACATACACACCCAGCGTTATATATTCCCTCAGCTCAGTCAGCTGCCTCAGGTTCTCCTCTTACCCTCCATACGCCTCCCGGCCCGCGCTTTACACTAGCAGCGCTGTGATTGGATGCCGTAGTTGTCAATCAATCTTTTCATCTTGCTATTGGCCGGTTTTGGCGCGCACACAGCCTTACTGAGCTGACAGAGAAGATGGAAGTCATGTTCTGAGGTAAAAAGGAGGGATCTAATTGCAATTTATGATTTTTGATATTTTTGAATTATTTGAGGTCACTGAGCTGTCTTTTTATATAATAAATCAATAAAAACATGTCCTGAGGATTTCGACAAATAAGGGGTTGGTGTGCTTTAGAGTAACACCTGATGTATTTTTGGTTACAATTTTGTCACAGTTTTGATTTACGGGTGAAAATCCTGCCGTAAACGCTGCACCATCCTCATGTTGACTCCAGCAAACAAAACCTATTGAGGAACACTTATGTCATGAAAAGCACCAAAAATGTGATGAATTGTGTAATTTTTAGACATTGCAAAATTAGGCTATGTTCATTTCCATTGGAGACTCCATCACAGAGTCCGACGAAAATCGGCGAAGAAAAAAAGTCCTGCGTAGAGGACTTTTTCCTTTGCCAGTTTCAGTTTAAAGATGATGGATACGCGACAGACCCCATTATAGTCTATGGGGTCCGCCGGACTCCGTGTGTAACCACTGTTTTAGCGGTCCGCCTCGCCGTTGTTTGGGTTCCCCAACAGACCCCAGAAATGGTGAGCCAGCGCAGGTGTGAACCTAGCGTTATACTAGGCATTCTTAACCCCTTCAGGACCAGGCGGGTTTTTTTCATACATACATTTTTGAGGGCTATAACATTTTTTTTTCTTTTCGATTATTCAAACAATTTTTGCTTCTTTTTTCGATGACGCAAATCTGAGAAAATGAAAAAGGAAGGGAAACATAAACGTGGCTGTTTTTCAGATTTTTGTTTTTAATCGCCTAGGATAGTTCTACTGAAAACATTTTTTAAATCGTTTTCCCTCTCCCTTACGGTAATTTTTACTTTCAATCAGTTTTATTGAGATTTTTTAACAGGTCAAACAACAACATTCAAAAAAAGTATTATCATGTAAGCGCTAGAAGTAGCTAGAAGTCAAATAAACATATAGTTATCTAAGAGTTCAAGAGTCTCTAGAGTTAAAGAAACAAGTGCGTACAAGTATAAAGCAACAAAAGGTGACAATAATTATTAAGTTTTGATCTTCCAAGTGCGGCACAGCCGGGTTACGGCAGATGTGTATGAGCCTTCAGTGTCCATGGAAACCAGTTCTTTTGGAAGTGGTTATCCCCAAGAACTCCATGAGAGAGAATCTTCTCATATTGGTAGGTCTGCTCCACCATGTTCACTAGCTCTCCTCTAGTCGGAATAGTGGCTGACTTCCAGTTGCGTAGCAGAGCCAATGACGCTGATAACAAGGCGTGGCCAATCAACACTCTATGTGTTGCTGGGAAAGAGTCAATTTGCAGAAATAGTAGTGCTAAAGCTGGTGAGGGAGGTATGAAGAATCCCACTAGTGAAGAAATCCATCGGAAGACGTCTTGCCAGTACAGCACCACTCGGGGGCACGTCCACAGTAAATGCAGTAGTGTTCCTTTCTCGCCACATCCCCTCCAGCAGGAGTTTGAGGTCTGCGGATAAATTCGGTGAAGTCGCTCTGGAGTATAGTACCAGTGGAGGAGAATTTTGACAGTTGTTTCATAGTGGGTCGTGCACCGGAAGGTCTTTTTCGTGAAGGTCATGGCTTTCTGCCATTGTATAACCGAGTATTTCTGCTGAAGATGCATTTCCCAACTAAGTAGTGGGGTAGATTTGACCAGATGATCTTTAGATCCTATAGTATTGTAGATGGAGCTGAGAATTTTTGTAGCCGGATTTGGAATTTTGAGGAGGTCCAACAGAGATTTATTGTATATTACTTGTTTATTGCAGTTGGAGGTGAGAAAGTGCTTGATTCTCAGATATGTAAAGAGGCAAGTGGAGGGTAGGGAGAAGGTGGATTGTAGCGATGGGAATGGTATCAATGAGTCCTCACTCCACATCATTGAAATAGAGGTGATACCTGATGATTTCCAGATGGATAAGTTGAGATCCAGGATTGTTAGTTCTAAGAATTCAATTGGGGCCTGCTTGATGTGTAGTATCTGCGTCTTGCCTGTAGAGTGATGGATATGTCGCCAGCTGTCTATGAGATGTTGTAGAATTGGAGACGTGAGAGAGGGTACCACATCCGTCCAGAGGGAGTATAAGAGCCAAGATTTGAGACTGTGATGTGGTATCATACGAGACTCAATGGTGATCCAGGATTTATGGGCGTTGTTATGCCACCAGTCCTTTAGAGTAGAAAGATGTGAGGCCATGTAGTAATCATATATGTTTGGTATTCCCAAGCCTCCCACTCCCCGTTTTCTGTGCAGGATAGAAGATGGGAGTCTCGGCTTTTTGGAGTTCCAGATAAGTTTGTTGAGCATAGCGTTAATTTTCTGGAGGAACGTAAGGGGGGGGTGCTACAGGTATAGTTCTAAATAAGTATAACAGTTTTGGGAGCAGCATCATTTGAAAGGCAGATACCCTACCTAGCCATGACAGGGTGAGTCCTGAATAGGATCGACACTCTCTCTCCAGATCCGTCAGCCGAGGCATATAGTTTGCTTTGGCCACCTGTGCGATGTAGGGAGTGATCCTTATTCCCAAGTAGTCCAGATCTGTCGATTTCCAGTCGTAGGGAAACCTCTCTTTGAGATGTTCCAAAAGAGGCATGGGAACGTTCAGGGGGAGAATTTGTGTTTTGGCTTCGTTGAGTTTATAAAAAGAGAGAGCCCCATAATCTCTGAGAGTTTCGACAGCAGCTGGTAGAGATGTTTCTGGGTAGGTTAAGGACAATATGATATCATCAGCGTAGAGGGAGATGAGATGAGAGGAACCCTCTATGTGCACTCCCTGGACTCTGTCGTTTTGTCTCAGGGCTTGTGCTAATGGTTCAATGGTGAGAATAAAGATCAATGGAGAGAGAGGGCACCCCTGCCTCGTTCCATTCTTGATATCAAAGCTGTCCGACAGTGTGCTGTTAGTAAACACTCTGGCCGATGGGGATGAGTATAGGTTTGAGATAGCAGTGAGGATAGGGCCAGAGAATCGCAGTTTCTGTAGGACGGAGAAAGCGAATGCCCAGTTGATCCGGTCAAACGCCTTCTCAGCATCTAAGGCGACCATTAGGGATGGGGTCTTGTTGCGTTCCAGGTGATCTACCAAATGTAGGACACGTCTGGTGTTGTCTGAGGCTTGGTGGCCTTTAACGAAGCCCACTTGGTCTGTGCCAATTAAGTCTGGAAGAATGGGAGCTAGCCGTGCTGCTAGGATCTTCGCATAAAGCTTGAGGTCCGAATTTAGCAGCGAGATTGGCCTGAAATTTTGTGGGACATCTGCTGATTTACCGGGTTTAGGAAGGGTGACAATTAATGCCGTCAACGATTCGCGCGGAAGCGGTGCACCCGACATGGCATGGTTGAAGAAATTCAGGAGAGATGGAGCAAGAATTTGCTGGAAATAGATTAAATATTCGTTGGAGAAACCATCTGGACCTGGTGACTTACCCTTAGGTAAGGACTTTATGGTTTGTAGGACTTCTGGAAGAGTAATAGGGGTGTTTAGGGCCAAGAGATGTTCATCTGTCAGGCCTGATAACTTTAAGTTGTTTAAGAAGCCGGATACCAAGGTGGAATGGTCAGGTGGAAGAGGGGTGTGTTCCTGTAGATTATACAACTGTGCGTAGTAGTCCTTAAAAGAGTTGGCGATGTCTCTTGGGTCTGTTAAATGTACTTTAGTGACAGGGTGCTTGATGTATGGAATCCGCGATTTAACTACCCTTGCCCGAAGTTGTCTAGCCAGTAGTCTGCCGGCTTTGTTGCTTTGGGAGTAAAATCGCGCTTTAGATCGTTTTAACGCCTTTTCGTAATCTTGTAAAAGAAGGAGACGCAGTTGCTGTCTAGCCTGGGTGAGCTGTTCAGAAGTATTCGGGTTCGGATTGGTTTTGTTCGCGGCTTCTAAAGTGCGAAGTGTTGACATTGCTACTGTAATCGCTTTCTGGCGTTCTTTCTTGTTTCTATGTGCGATTTTTATAAGTGTGCCACGAATGTACGCTTTGTGAGCGTTCCAGAGAGTGTAGGGATCCTCTGTAGATATGGAGTTGGTCTGGAAAAAATCCTGGAGGTCTTTTTCTATTATCGGGCGATAAGTAAGGTGACTCATTAGGTATGTATTGTTTCTCCAGAGTCTAGCAGCAGAAGGTGGAATCTTTTCTTCTATGGTGAGAGTGATGGCTGCGTGGTCTGACCATGTGATAGATTCAATCGTGGATGTTTTGGAGCTCATCAGGGTATGAAGGTCTACCATGAACATATCAATGCGAGAGTAAGAACCGTGTACTGCTGAGAAATAGGTATAGTCCCTTTCGCCCGCATGATGTGCGCGCCAGATATCATAAAGATTTTCAGTGTTCGGAAATTGGAGCAGGCAGGAAGTGTTGTCTCTGTTGGCGTTGGTAGAATCCAGAGAGGGATCCACTATGTTATTGAAGTCTCCACAAATTATTAACGCACCCTGTTGGATTTCTTGAATGTGTCTTCGGACTTTGTGTAAAAATGCCAGGGTCTTTCGCTGTGGAGCGTATATGTTGACTATTGTATAGGGGATGTTATTGAGGAGGCAAACAATTATGAGGAATCTGCCTTGGGGGTCCGCTTTTTGTGCCGTTAAGGAAAATGCCACTGAGTCTCTAAAAGCGACAAGGACTCCCCGTTTTTTAGATCGGTGGTGTGCGTGGCAGATTATAGGGAAGGATGGGTGTTTTACCCTGAAGGCGTCTTTCTGTAGAAGGTGGGTTTCTTGTGCGCAGAAAACATCCGCGGAGAGTGAGAGAGCCTCCTTCCAAATATACGTTCGCTTCTGTGGACTGTTTAGGCCACGGACGTTGAGAGAGGCCAACTTGATCACCATAGTGTCACTTAAGAGTATGGACGTCGTGGGGATGTTGAATCTGCAGAAGACGAGTAGGCAGTTTTGCAAGTAAGAAGATCAATAGACAAAACAGATGAACAAACAGTTCAAAGACGAATACAGCTTTACTGTATATGTGGGGGTATTGGTTATAGGCTTGCCGGTTAAGCCACTAGAGCAAAGGGGGTTGTGCACCTGAGTGGATAGGGATAGCCATCCTAGAATATCATTTGCGGTTTGTGGGAGATCTACGCCCTGTAGCTGAGGGAGGAGAGGGACCTGCCGCCTCTTGAGGAAGAGAGATTGGCATTCTCCAAGTCGATAATAACGCTTTGCCTTTATTCAAGTTATGGATGGTGAAGGTGGTCCCGTCTTTAGCGACAATCAATTTCACAGGAAACCCCCATCTATATTGGATCTTGTTTTTGCGAAGCGTTGTTGTGACCGGGAGTAAGTCTCTGCGGAGGCGAAGGGTCATAGCTGAGAGGTCCGTGTATAACTGCACCTCTTTGAATTTGGGAGGCCAAGATTTCTGCTTACGAGCAGCTTCTAGTAATCTTTCTTTTATATGGAAGAAGTGGAATCTCGCCAAGACGTCTCTCGGGATCTCGTCTCCCAGATGTCTGGGGCGAGGAAGCCTATGTGCTCTGTCAATGATGATATCCGTATTAGTAGAGTCAGGTAGTAGAAATCGGACATAATCCTGTAGGTATGGAAGCAGATCAGCTGTTTGGACTTGTTCTGAAATACCTCTGAATTTGATGTTGTTCCTGCGGGACCAGTCCTCCATGTCAGCCACTTTGGCTTTGAGATTCTCAACCTCGTCTTCAAGGTCATTGTGTGCATCGATGATTTTGTTGTGCGATGCAGCGAAATCGCCCATTTTGGTTTCAATATGTGTTACTCGTCCATCTAGTGCATTGACTGAGGACTGAAGAGGCTGAAGCAATTGTGAAAAATCCGCCTGAAGGGAACTGCGGAGGGCCAGAAGCATATCTCTCAGAGTATGTTCAGAGGCGGGACCACTAGTGGTCGGGAAGCCGTCTAGGCCAGTCATTTGAGTGGATGGAAAGGTCTCGGAGGAGGGTTGGTCTTCGGAGTAGGTTAGGTCTCCAGGGAGTTCCAGACGAGGTTTTTGTTTGAGCGGACTGGTACTCGGAGATGGTGAGTGTCGTAAGGGGGAGGTCTGCTCCTTGCTGGATTGAGTGGATGTATAATGGATTTGTGGTGCTGCTGATCGGATATCGTCAGGGGTTGGAGGTAGAAGAGGATCCATTAGAGCTTTGGTGTGGTTAAGGCCTTCCCCCTCTACAAATGTCGCTGTGATTATGGCAGTCGTAGGCGTTGAGAGTGTGCGCTCTGTATGGTCGTCAAGTGTAGGTCCCGGTTCTCCCTCCACGCCACGGTCCCACTCAAAGTAGTTAGTCAGGTTATTATCAGGTTTCTTGACGGATTTCCTACCCTTCACCATGTTGCCAGATATTCGTCTCCCGCAATTCAGCGTTTAAAGGGCAGATATTTTCAGACAGGCTGTTTGTCGCTAAGAGTCGCTTAGGGTGCACTGGATCCCCAGAACTAAGTCGCCATCACCCAAGGGGAGAGGTACCTACGAGAATTCTGTGGGGAAAAATTGAGCTGCAGCTCAGTGGAGTTTCAGCTAGAGCTGTATGTGTGGAGGCCAATTAGGGGTTGCTGAGCTGAGGTGGAGATGCAGGCCTGCACAAGACTAGTAGGGCAGGAGTACAGGTGAGGGTCCGCTCAGGGCCTGATTATTCGTAGGTTGGAGGGATAGACTACGTCTGTACAGGGCCCGGCTCTGGCTGCCCTGGGGCCAAAGCGATAGGTCAGGTAAGGCCTATATTTTGTATGAGTGGAGATACCCAGGATAGGGTCACAGTGCAGGCACTGCTTTGCCGCTAATCGGGCCTCGTTTTGAGTCTCCCTGATGTATGTAAGGGATCCCAGCACTCCCCCTGCCCGCGCTGCCTGCAGTGTACCTTGTGTCCGAGGTCTGCGTCCAGGATCTGGGATGTGCAGCGTTGCTCAGGGATATAGGCCCCCTCTTCTGGTTGGGAGCGCTGTGCTGTCCCCCGCTGTAGGCCTTAGTGCAGTAACCGCTGCCCTCAACAGCCGCCGCTCTGTCGCCCCGCGCGGCAACCAGCACCGCGCAGGGCTGCCGCCTCTGTCACTCCCTGGTCCCGCAGAAAGCAACGTCAGCGGAGGCAGAGGAGGATGCGGAGGTCCGCGGTGCAGGAGATGCTCGTCCTGACGGCCGGGGTGCGGAGAAAATGGCGGGTCTGGAGGAAGGCGCAGGTAGGCCCCGACTCTGAGCCACTGCAGAAAGGCCAGAAAAGCAGCTTTAACACCCAAGATCAGCTTACTAGGGCTTAGGGGAAAGCCCTTGGGTGAGTAAAGGATCCAGAATGTGCAGGATTAGGGTGATATGTGGTGGATCGCAAATGTGACTAATAGGAGCTGGAAAATGTACGTCCTGTTGCTTCTCCGGCTAGCCACGCCCCCCCTTACGGTAATTTTTAGAAAGGTGACACCTATTGTTGTGTTGACGTGGTAGTGACATTATTATTTTTTTGTCCTTTTATGAATTTTTTTACTTTTTTTTTTTTTTTTTGTCCTGCTGATTTCTTGTGTAACTGGGTCTGATACATTAACCCCAGTTACAGAAGGAATACAATCTCATAAGGCTAGGTACCAGCGGAAACCCGCCAGAGCCCTGGCATACCCCATTATACTCTATGGGGTCCGCAGGTAACCGTTTTTTTTTAGCGGACAGGCTCTCCATCTTTCGGGTCCCCATGCGGACCCTTTAAGAGACGACCGATAGTGTAAACATAGCATAAGCTACACTGCAGACCTACTCTGGGTCCTCTAGGACCCAGCAGCTCTTACAATCCCTAGCACCTGGAGGTCGTGCGACAGAAGCGGAGCCACATCATGGCTCATCACTGGGCTATAAGGAACGCCCCCTCTCTCTGTACTCGTCTATAGCCTGTACTGTCAGAGGGGGCGTCCTTAATGCCCGGCGATGACGCTGAGCTATGATTAATGCCCCCCCCCCAGTACAAGTCTATGGACGAACACAGTCAGGGAGGGCGCTCCTCACAGCGCAGCTAGACTGTCAGGAACGCCTTTCTGACAGTAAACCGTGAAACTAAGACCCCCGATATCTCCAGCCCCAGGGCACATACCGGGAAAGCCGGCAGTGCGCTGAATTCAGCGCGCTGTCGGCTTTCTAGCAGTATGTAAAACCGCATATACATGAGGACGTGAAAAGTCCTCTTTGATGTACTTTTACACTGTCTAGTCTAACTTTACACGACTTATTAGTTGGCTTAGTTTAAAAGTTTGGTGCAAAAAATTTGCCGCAATGGCTAACATTTTGAAGCAACTTCCAGAATTTAGTTTCACGTATTAAACTACGCCACCTTTTGACGGCCCAACTGGTGCAGGGACCGAGAAATATATGAAGAGGCTGTGGTCTTCATAAATCTGCCGGAGGTCCTGGCACCAGAATGGAAATCTACACCAGGTAGGAGCTGGCATAGATGTCTATTCTAAGTCATGCCAGGAAACTGGCGTGAGATTTAGTAAATCGGCTGGCCACCTCGGTCTTTCCCAGTCGCTGCAACTCTGACATTCGTGGGCGAGGCGCTGATCGGGGATTGAGACGTACCTTTGGCATAAGAAAGGGCCTAGTTTTCTCTTGTAGAGGGAATGATGAATTCCTCCGATGTGTTTTATAGTATCTGTCAGTTTACCAGAAAAGGAAGATGGGAAGCTAAATGCCCTCTATGTGGAGCCTTAAAATACTAGCGCTGGAGGACCCGACCAACGGAGAAGCAACAACGGTTACACACGAACCCCGGCTATATTAGGGTACGTCGGGTGTCCGCCATTTTTAAACTGAAACTGGTAGAGGAAAAAAATCCAACATGATGATTTTCATCATCTCTGGGCTATGAGGACGCTCCCCCATACAGTACAAAGATATGGAAGAGTACTGTCAAGGAGGGGGATGTTCCTCACCACTCAGTGATGACGCTGGGCTGTAAGGCCTGCCCTTCTAACAATGGAGAGATATTTTCGGCACCGATATCTCTGGCACTGGGACGCATACCAGCATGTCAGCTTTCTAGCGGTATTTAATACCGCCGATAACAGAGGCTGTGAAAGGTCTGCAGTGATCAGATGATTGTTGTGGCCTCTTCACTCCTTCCCAAGCACAGCGCCATACATTGTATAGTGGCTGTGCTTGGTACTGCAGCTTGAAGCAGGGGCTCCACTACTGCTCTGTTGACCCACGCTGACCTGATAGTTTTGACATATCCTAAGGATGGGTCATCAATATTTCACTTCTATGTGCCTATAGTATGTGGATATGTGCTGCATATATTTCTCTGTTATTAGGGACATTTGTTTTTTGACATTTTATAAGGTATATTTCTAGGAAATGTTTCACAAAATGTCTTTTATTGGACCTACTTGTTTGTTGCCACTCCTAATTTTTCTGTAATGAATGGGGAAAAATTTTACTGTAACACCTCTTAAAAACAAAATCCTGAATTTCTGGGCTCTAAAGGGGGATGGCAGCCTTTGTAGTGTTTGATGGATTTAACATGAAATCATTCAGATTATAATGAATCCTGGGGATTGTACTGAAGCCAATAGTCATTGAATACAAGAAACTGAAGATGGCGCCACTTACTTTTCCCTCTGTTTACAGTAACATCACATGTAACTCACCGCTGACAAGTGCATGGTAAGAGTGCTCAGACTTTTTTATTCATTTTAATTATTTCAAGTATTTTCAATATATTTGGTGCCGAGTCCCCCAACCCCTTTTTACATATCTCAGCAGGAAAGAGGAATCCAAATATAAATGTTTATAGCTCCTATTATGGCCATAGGAGCAGCTTTTTCGGAATTGAGCGGTGGAAGACAATACCAGGTCCGTTCTACCATTGTATTTAGAGATGAGCGAATCGATTCTGCAGAAGTGGAATTCGATCCGAATTTCAGGAAATCTTCGATTCGCATGGAATCTGGATTTCATGATGCTTCGCGGTAACGAATATTTAGTAAGGACCTTTGTAACATCAGATGGTCACAAGATATTCTCTAGTGATGTGATTGGGTAGCCGTGTCTTTGCTTGTTAGCAGATCCTTCCACAGGAATAAAACTTATCCGTGCTGGAGAGAGAGACATGACCGCGGCATCCAAGGGCTTCCGCCATTTTGCCGCCCACCCCGGCACTCTGCAGCCCGGAAATAGCTGTTTATTTCGCTGCGAAGTAATTTGGATCAAAGCAAATTTTTTTTGGAACTTCAAATCGAACTTTTGAGAAATTCGCTCATCTCTAATTGTATTCATTGCTGATGTATATAGATGGGTACAGCATTATCAGCGATGTTATTAATTAATAATAACAGTATATATATATATATATATATATATATGTATATATTAGTACAGTGTGTGTATTTATATAGTGTGTGTATATATATATATTTATATATGAAATTATCCTATAGAGCGCTAATCATAGGGTGATTTAAGAGCCTCAAATTTTTTGTATAAGGACATACAATAACCTACAGGCCAGAGATGACCATACACGCAGATAAAGGTTGTCTGTCCTGATGACTATATGGAAACTTTTTCCTTTCATCAGATATGGGGAATAAATGGGATTGGACATGTTGGATTTTAACATGCACAATCCTTTGTGCCTGTAGTAGCTAAGGCTGCAGTCACACTAGCTTTAGGGGATTCCGTCCCCCATTCCACTTAACATATGCATAGAGAAAAGACTATGGGGTCCACGGGTAACCTCTTTTTAAGTGGATAGGGTTTTCGTTTTTCAAAGAACAGAAACCTGAACGCTAGTGTGAACCTAGCGTATAGTACGTGACTGTCAGAGGTGTCTGAGAGTGGTTATTTCCCTCTCCCTGTTGGCTGAGTTTGCATGTTTCTTGAGGAGTTCAGTGAAATAGCTGCTGAGTGAACAAACATTTGACTATGTCATAAGTATGAGTATATTCACCTTCACAAGAAAGTGTCCTAATGACACTAAAATGACAAATAACACAAGTCTTGATCAAAGATCTTGGACAGTTCTGTGTCTGCGGCTGCTGTGCAGACCTCTGCATCTTGGACGATATTGTCACGATCAGTTCAGAGAATGACTGTATGACAAGGCGGATGTACGGTCTGCACAGTCTCTGTGATTCCAGAGGTTCTGTCCCCTTGTGTTCTTCCAGTTACATTACTTTCTTCCTCTCTTGTGAAATACAAACGTCTAAACCACAAACTTGTGCAATATAATAGTAAGAGAACACACAAAGACTAACAACACAGGCACATTTTCTGTCATTACTCATTTCCCTGCACACGGTGAAGTACAGTATATGTTGTGTCTACACTAAGGTTTTTATAGCCAATGTATTTAGATTTTAGAGACTTTTATGTCTAGTTTAGAGGTTAGTTCACTTAATACATTTCATTACAATCAACTCTCCAACACAATTATACACGGAAGTATTGGAGACCCCTATCTTATATTAGAGACCCCTGACCTTACACGATTGGTTGTTCCTTGTATGGACATTAGACACGGACCCCAGAGTGCAACATAAAATCCAGTAATAAGTTCCAGTTTCATTGCAAGTTCACATTAGAATGGGAAAAGTCCAGCAATCTGAGCGACTTGGATCAAGGCCTGGTCATCTGTGTTAGACAAGCCAAGGTTAGGTTTTTGTTCTCTGACAACCTTGTGAAGTCTTCTGGTGTAGCAGTGTGGGGAGTATACCAAGAATAGTGGGATCGAGGAAAACATCCAGAGAACGGGATCATGTGGACGGCAACAACTCGTCTAGTCAGAGGCGTAACTTGAAGCTCATGGGCCCCAATGCAAAATCTGTAATGGGACCCGTACCTACCATGTGCTATTTAGAATAATGGTATATTTTATGTGGGAGAGGCCCCCACAGGGACCAGGGCCCAATAACAACTGCCACCGCTGCACCCCCTGCGTCTATTAAAGGGGTCAGAGGAGGATGTCAGGAATCTTTCTGATGACCAAGTGGAGCACAGTCAATAAAACTGTGGCTGAATATAACATTGGTGTCCAACTAACGTGCCCAAAGACACATTAGTCCCCATTCCTTAGCACAATTGGAGTATAACAGCAGACAACCAGTGCAAGCGCCATTAAGCTGAGTTCAGAGGGTGGAAAATGGAGAAGAATTTGAGGTGGACATTCCTCTTCATTACCAAACCCCTTTCTCTCCACAGCGGCATGCCGAAGCAGAGTCACAGGCTCTACGGCTGAATCAGCAAGATCGAGCAGGACGCTTATTTTTCAGCTTACTTCCCCAATCTCATTGTACATTTTCTACCCACTTCACAAACAGGTCATTTTCCCTGGTTCATGACCGGACTTATTTTTGGGATTTTTGGTACATATAGGCTATAACATTTTTTAACGTTTTTTTTATTCAAATAAATTTTTTTTTAGTTATAGATAGAGCTTTATTTTTAGTTCATTTTTGTTTTTGTATTTTTTTGGTATCCAATTTTTAGCCTGTTTTTCACATTTTTTCCTTTTTTTTTTTAATATTATATTTAATATTTTTCTTCTTTCCATTAATTTTCATGTAGGTGACACATATGTCACCAGGAGTGGGGCTACAACCTGTGATGTCGGCGTGGTAGTAACTCCGCAGTCAGTGTACGCCTCCTCATAAATGTTGTGCACCTTCTGCCAGGCCGTGCACCTGGAGGGGAAATGTACTTCAGCTCATAGCTGCCCTACATTTCCCGCATTATTTACACCAGATTTGTTGTATTAATGTGGATAAATCTTGTGGCCCCCTTTTTCAGGAAGTGGCGGAGGTGGCACAGAAGTAAGAAGCAGAACGGCGATTTGTGCATAAAATTGCAACTTCTTGTGCCTTGTATGCCAAAAACCTAGCGTAGGCCCTGTAGGCCCCAAGATCGCCTGCAGTTTCCAGAACCAGGTGGACCACACGAGCTTTGGCCCAGGGTAAACCACATCATGGTGACCCCCCATAGCTGTACACACAGCGCTCGCTAAGCACAGTGATTGGGAAGGCAGGGGCAGCAATAAACCATCCCTTCCTACTCTCTGGGTAGTCTGACTGTCCCTGTCAGCCGGCTCCTCGCCCCTGCAGATGCACAATCTTATGCAGCTTCTGTCTCTGCAAATACATCCTTTCTGAGATAAACATCTGTCACCTGGATGTATACACTCACAGTGGGCAAGTGGTTAGAGATCTATACAATCAACATGAGAATTAAAGGGGTTTTCCAGACGCAAATTGAATTTTTATACTGATGACTAGAGATGAGAGAATCAAAGCTGACGAAGTGGAATTCGAACCGAATTTCATGAAATATTCGATTCGCATCGATTCCGGATTTCCTCACGCTTCATGGTAACGAATCGCATTTTTTTCAAAATGGCTGCTGCACATGGGGTAAGGAACTCTGTGAACGTGGGATCATCCACAATGCCATACGTGCAGCCAATCAGCAGCCAGCCCTGTGATGTCATAGCCCTTTAACCCCTTCGCGAGCGCCCACGGCATGTTTGACCGCTGCATCCAAGGTGTTAAAAACCCCCGATCGGTTATGGAACAGGGTGTTAGCTGTAACTGACAGCTATAACTGACAGCTAACACCCTGCTCCATAACCAATTGAGGGTTTTAACACCTTGGATGCCACGGTCAAACATGACCACGGCATCCAAGGGGTTCCGACATTTTGCCGCCCACCTCGGCTCTGTGCAGACAGGAAATAGCTGTTTTTTTAACGCGATAAGCCGCGATTTAATTCAGATCGAATAGAATTATATCGGAAAATTCGGCGAAGTTGCCAAATCGAATTTTTTAAAAACGCCGCTCATCTCTACAGATGACCTATCCACAGGTTACTTAAATAGGAGCAGCATTGCACTTAACTTCCGATACCCGCAGGCTGCCAGAATAGATGAACTGGGTCTGGGTGTCAGTCTCTGACTGATCACATACTGGTAACCTAACCATCAGTATGAAAATTCAATTTGGGGCCGGAAAACCCCTTTAAGACCCAATATATAAAGAACCAGATTGCTACAACCAAATTAGTATTTAGAACTCCTGGAAAATAAGATTCTAAATTCAATGTAGAAAGACGATGAAGGAAGTCACCCGGCCCATACACATATAATGAACACACACGTCATCCTTGTTTGCACTTTCTATTTCTTATTTTGTCACAAAGCATTATGGGAAACAGTGATTGTGGGTTCTGCAGTTGATATATTGTCATTGCATGAACAGTCCATATTGTTCACGCTCCGGTGCTGCATTCCAGTCATTGTTTTCTACAAGGTCACTCAGTGGAACGTTGTCCATTCTTTTGTTCCGGTTATTTAATAGCTCAGGTCCCAGGTTGCTCTGTCAGCTGCTGAATTAGTATTTCTAGAAAAACAAAACTACACAACTATTGGCAGCGGGCAGGGGCGTAATCCTGTCATCTTTAGTGCAGCAGTTACTCCATGAGCCTGTTATACAGGGCAGTCACAAATATTGTCCAGTGCTTATCAGGCTTTCTGCCCATCTAACAAGAAGTAGTCATATTGTACAGTATTGTGTAGGGCAACCAAAATATGGTGTAACCAGTGGCGTACAGAAAAAAACTTCTTACCCTATTTCCATCAGGTGTTGGAGAAGATGGCATTACTCGCTAGCTGTTTTTCTTACAAAAAAAATAATTATTCCCTGGCCTGTTAGGAAGATACATGATGTAAATTGTAGTGTGGATAATCTTCTTAGACCCCATGTACACAACTGAGTGTGCATCCGAGTTGGGGCTGATTTTGCAGCAGAATGCAGTCAGATGACACTTGGAGTGACATCCGAGTGTCACCCGTGTGCACTTATTTTTATGGGGCTTCCAATTCCTTTTGTTCTGATGAAACGGAGCAGGATAGGACCTCTTCTATTTTTATCAGAATAGAAAGGACCCTCGGATGGCACACTCGGACGTGTACATGGCTGTATTTGTGAGTCGTGCACTGCCTTCTGGTCCTCAGCTGTGTCATGTGACCAGTAATAAGAGTCTCTATGAGGCTCTCATAGGAATAAATGAAGAAACTGATTTCCCGTCCACTCATGAGATGCTTTGTTAGCTGGAAAGGCTTATTGCTGGTCACATGACACACCCGAGGACCAGAAGGGGATAACTCTCAAAAAAAGCCACTACTAAGAAGATTAGTTTCACAAGGATAGAGATGTCTTGTAACACAGGGATGTGTCTGGTAATACAGCTGTGATTGAGGCTAGGCTGCAATACCAGGTACAGCCCATGAATGAGGGTGGCACTGTTTCTAGTATGTTCACACTGCCCTATTGTGTAGATTACTATAACCTTACAAATTTATGTAAACCTTGAATACATTGCCCTACATTTTCTTCTCCCTTACAGAATTACTACATATCCAGTGTATAGACATAACTGTGTCGTAATCCTTGTATAAACAGCAGTTTAGTAATGACAGGTCTCATTTCAGACAGTGACAGTACCAGTGACACCTGCAGGTTGTAAAAGTTACTACACTATTCCGGAAGAAACACCTACACAGTTAGGCATAACTTGTAAGTGATCCTACAGTGTGATATGTGATAACCCTCATTTATCGAGCCAGGGCAGAAGTATTCCAGTGTGTCCTTTCACCAATGATGAAGGAGGATCAGGCTTTGTAACTCGAGAAACTTAACCAGCCCTCCTTCCTTCCACAGTCCTCACCGACTTTCTCCTACTTCTGATGTGATCACAGTCATTTTTGTGCTTGTAGAGGAGGAAACACTTTCTCTGTCGCCCTCCTCCTCATCGGTGTCTACACTATCGCCACAGCTCCCAGACATTGGGGACACTGTGCCCTCAAAGCATCCGTTTCTCTCCTCATCCTTCAGCACAGGCAGGTTATCATTAGGGCTGTGACTTTCTTTAACCTTTGAGGCCAAAGCATGGATAGTCTGTGTGTATCTTCTCTTTGTAGGAGATGTTTTAGGAGGTGAATTGTGTTGGTCACCCAACAGACCAACCAGAAAGGTAATGTATCGCATAGCCAGACGCAGGATTTCGTTCTTGCTCAGCTTCTTGTCAGGTGGATGGGTGGGAATCAGTTTCCGCAGTTCGGCAAAGGCACCATTAACATTCTGTTGTCTCCAGCGTTCTCGGCTATTAGTGAAGACCCGACGGGCAACTTTTTGTGGCTGTCGTACTATGGAATAAAAACATAGTGTTAATTTATGGAGATGACAGTGATGGATTGATTCCAGATCTGTATAAAAATACATAGACAAGTGCAACAAGTTTGTAAACAATGCATGAGATATTTATTGCAGCAATATCATACAAATGGCCATATTACGCCTCATGCACGTGACCGAGTATGCAGCCTGACATAGGTTCCCATGTGCCTTCCTATTCCGATAATTATAGAGTATATGCTCCACTGCTCCATGATAACGGAATAAAACGCCCCATTGACATCAATGAGGAACGCAGACACACAGATTTCATCTAAGTGCATTTCCCTTAAAGATCGGACCCTTGTAACACGGACGGTCGTGTACATGAGGCCTTAGGCTCCATTCATATTGTGTCTGCCAAGATCTTAGTCTCACATATGGAAAGGGAATTTTTAAGACAACTGTTTTATGGATATTAAAGGGGTTTTCTCATGTCAAGGTTTCACCTGCTCTCCTGTCTCCTCTCCCCTCCACTTCCTGGTTTCAGTGCCAATGCTCCTGAGACTAAACTGCACATTGTTATCTCTGTATATACATCCAGAGGCATGAACCAAGCACTGTGCTAGTTCTTATCAGGGCTCAGCAGATAAAAGCACTTTGAAGGGCTGACAGAAGACTCCATTAGCCATCAATTACAGAGAAGAGAATGGAGGTGGACACACTGAAACCTAGGTAAGGCAGCATAATGTGCATTATCTGAGAAGTGGAGCAAGAGAGATAAAGGAACGCATTAGCAACGCAGTGGCTTAAATGGGTTCGCCACTTTAAATTAATGTTTGTCAGACGGGTCTGTATGTTAATGTAGCACCACTTTGCCTTTTCATTACAATTGATGGACAACCTGCCCCCATTGTGCCAGCCCCGTCTTCTGCGGACTGCGCTCCATGTGACAAAATACATCACTTAGCCTCCTCCACTTACCCTGTGCTCCTTTATAGAGTGCAGTGGGAAACTATAGCAGGGACGGGGTGTTGTAATGGTCACATGGTCCTCTAGTCACCTCCATGTTATGGATGGGAGCATCACTCACAGAAACCAGGTGGATGGCAGAATTGGGGTGGGTCATCAGTTTTAATGAGAAGAGGAAAAGTGGTGGTAACAGCACTGATGAGTAAATGGAACTGTTCTAGGTTAAGGTTTTTATGATATGTCCTTAGGATAGGACAGAAATTTCTGATCGGTGGGGGTGACAGCTGGTCCCCAGACTGATCAACTGCACGAAGCCACTTCTAGGGCCTGTCAAAGGGCCAGAAGCAGAAAGCTCAGACTCCTCTATAGCGACTGGGCACAGTCACTGTAGCTCAGTTCCCACTGACTTCAGTGGGAGCTGCAGTGACAGTGCCCAGAAGCTATAGAGAATAGGCCATAAAAACCTTAACCCCAGACAACCCCTTTAACTTATAGACCCATGAGAGAAAGTTTAAGCTACAAGTTTAAATACGATCAATTATTCTCCTTTAAAAGTTCTATGCTTTGAACAAATTTTCAACACTTAGAAAAACATGCCTACTTCCTTCCAACTCCCGATTTCTGTTTTTAGTAAAATTCACCATATCACAAGGTTTAGATTTAATAGAGATGACACTTCCACTTATACCTTTCAGTCAGGGCTATGTAAGGCTAGGTTCACACCTGCGCCCTATCTCCACCTGGGGATTCCGTTCCCCATTCCACTTTAAAAATGCGGAGAGAAAAGTCCTGCAAGCAGCGCTATACTCTCCGCATTTTCTGCCCTTTTCGGGTGGAAACCCAGAGGACCCCATTGATTCTGGAAATGCCACGCCCTTGTTGCATTTATGGGCTGATTTGCATATCCATAAAATAGGTGATTTTCTTGGTATGGTTTCTCCACAAGGTATGTTTTTTGTTTCTTTTAAAGGCCCCTATATGGCACTATTATTGGTTTAGGAGGCAATTAAGTTTACCCTATGGTTTCACCCCTTTGTTCTCAGGGCTGTGCCGCTTCAGGCGACACTCTCCATATCTGGTGGACTTGTGTCTTAGCCCGTCGCTTCTGGATGTCCATCTATAGGACGGTGCAACAAGGTTTCAGGCCAGTTTTCCTACTTAGCCTGAAACCTTCCACCATCATATAAGCGCAAAGTAAATTACTCCAATATATCCCTATGGCAGCAAGAATTCATATGGTTTCCAAGTGGAAGCCTTTATGCTGATGATATACATCATCCCGTGACATCACCCCTGCACTAATGCAGAACACCAGTGACTGCCTCTCTGCTGTCTCAAATATCATGTCTTCGCTCTATCTGAAACTGAATCTCCCAAAGACTGAACTACTGCTGTTTCCACCATCTAATAGATCTGTCCCTGATATCTCCATTGCAGTGTCCGGCCTTACCATAACTCCTAGGCAGTATGCCCGCTGCCTCGGGGTTATGTTTGACTCAGACCTTTCCTTCACCCCCCATAGCCAAACACTCGCACGCTCATGTCATCTCCACCTCAAAAACATCTCCAGAATCCGCCCTTTCCTTACCAGAGATACTCTAAAGACACTTATTGTTGCCCTGATTCATTCTCGCCTTGACTACTGTAACTCCTTACTAATCGCTCTTCCCCTTACTAAACTCTCCCCTCTACAATCTATTCTGAATGCGGCGGCCAGGCTCATCTATCAGTCTAGACGCTACAGCGATGCCTCCGGTCTGTGCCGGTCACTACATAGGCTGCCTATTCAATACAGAATACAATATAAACTTATCCCCCTCATTCACAAGGCTCTCCAGAATGCTGCACCTCCCTACATTTCCTCCCTCATCTCTATCGCCCAACCCGTACTCTCCGCTCACTAAATGACCTAAGACTAGCATCCTCTATTATCAGAACCTCCCACGCTCGTATACAAGACTTCTCCCGAGTTGCACCACTTCTCTGGAATGCTCTATCCCGGACTATCAGATTAACCCCCAATTTCCACAGCTTCAAGCGTAAACTAAAGACATATCTTTTCAGACAGGCCTATCACAGCTCCTAATGTAAAACCGTTCTGTAGTTAGAATCCCTAAAACGTCCCCTCCTCTGTTCACGCTCCAGCATTACCTCACAGGATATGATGCCGTATCAGACTAACTTTATATGTCCAGGCAACATCTGCACGTTAAAGGACACGACTGGTGACGGCTCATACAGCTTTATATATGTGTAATGACAGTAACCTCTATTACAGAATTGTCTGACCATTGTATAAGCAATGCTACCTCCGATGCCGCCCCTGCTACCTCCTGTGTCACCCCCTCTACCTCATAGATTGTAAGCTCTTGTGTCACCCCCTCTACCTCATAGATTGTAAGCTCTTGTGTCACCTCCTCTACCTCATAGATTGTAAGCTCTTGTGTCACCTCCTCTACCTCATAGATTGTAAGCTCTTGTGTCACCCCTCTACCTCATAGATTGTAAGCTCTTGTGTCACCCCTCTACCTCATAGATTGTAAGCTCTTGTGTCACCCCCTCTACCTCATAGATTGTAAGCTCTTGTGTCACCTCCTCTACCTCATAGATTGTAAGCTCTTGTGTCACCACCTCTACCTCATAGATTGTAAGCTCTTGCGAGCAGGGCCCTCAGTCCCAGTGTGTGAATTGACTATTTCTTTGTAATGTATCTTTTTTGTCTGTACTTGAACCCTACAAATTGTACAGTGCTGCGGAATATGTTGGCGCTATAATAATAATAATCCATTTTATTTATAAGTGGAGAAAAACATGTCTCTCACTATTGAGTGTCATTGGACGTGTTGACACAATCATACGGTATGAAAGGATTAATGTCGCTATTTCAGATACCCATCCGTACTTTGACAGGGTATGGTCTCCATGGTTTATTAGGTCCAATATCCCAGGCCTGTCGTACTGTGTCCAGCTTTAACTTCTTGATGTGGTTGAGTGTTACACTTTTGCCCCAATCCCCCCACCCTGTGTAATATAACGCTATCCATTCCTTTTTCTGTTCCCTATGTTTGTTCATGGTTACTTACCTTTTTTATCCATATTCTGTTATAGGATTTCTTACTATTGATAAGTTATCATGTTTATGTGCTATGCTCTGTACTGTATGCTTCATTCTCACTTAGAAATGTATACTTTGCTCTTGTTTTTCTCTACTGTTTTATCGTTGCTGTAAATCCCTAAATACCTTTGAGACTAGAAGGCAGTTTAGACCCGACACATTCCCTTTAACATCAACATTTGTGAAATATTTAACAACTGGCCGCAAATACTGAATTATATGGTTAAAAGCTTTTCTTCTCTATGCCACTATTTGTGAGTAATACATCATCTCCAGTGTCCGCCCCTTCCCTATCATTCCCCTCTCATCAACCCCGTCTCTTTCATGTGTTCCACTTTAGAGGGTTTATAGCGGAAGACAAGATTGATAGATAACAGAATCTACAAACCCACTAGACCACATCTTCCTCGAACCAACCGCCAGCACACACTCACAGTTCCTATACACCATGACATTGACATTGCTAGGAAATATATTACAAAAAAAAAAAAAATTTTTGAGCAAGGGTCTTAGTCAGGACCAGAATGCCTCCAAAACCAATAACTGTGTCATGTCTGAGCCTTTAATAGGAGCAGAAACATACCTTTGTGGCCAAAACCAATGAACCAATGCAGAGATAATTATGTTATGTATATGCAAAACAGTCCTGCAAGTGCATCAAGGGCGGGGCTTGATTTGCCAAACTTGCCTACACATAGTCACAAGTGCTCTGGTTGTCCTCTAGAATCCCTTATTACCACTCCTTTAGCAGTGAATAATATTTTTACTCTATGGGGCAAATTTATGAAGACTGGCGTAAAGTTCTACAGTCTTAATATAGACCTGGCTGGCGCCTCTTCATAAATCTGTTGGACGTTCCTGTGCCAGAATGGAAATTTATGGCAGATAGGAACTACCCTAGATTTCCATTGTAACGCACACTAGAAAGTAGGCGTAAGTTATAATAAATCTAGCTGCCTCAGTCTGCCCACATTCGCACAATATAGCAGGGGAGCCACGGAGTGGGGTTTTGTGGCGCAAGGTTCCTTAATATCATCCATCCACGCAAGAAAACTGGCATAGAGGGAAAGATGAATTCCCCCTCTGTCTGTATCGTGGCTGTACACAGCACTATTACAGGTTTGGGAGGCATTTTGGATCTGATAGACTAAATAGCTCAGTATCATTTTCTACCTATGAATGGTGCTTCCAAGATGTCAGAATGGCTTCTCCTCTTAAATCTCCCAGACAAGATGGGGATCAGGCTAGAGGCACGTAGATAGGGACTGGAAAAGAATTAAAATAAAAGGTTAGTTTGATCTGATATGTCTATATAAAACAAGGAAGCTTCACATTTGTCAAACAACTACAACCAACTGAGAATTTATAACATGTTCCCACAGCTGAACCCAAAACAGCAAGTCCCATAGATCAGTGGTTTTCTAGGTGCAGTACGCGTTCCCCTGCGGGACGTCCAACTATCCCCAAGGGTACAGACTGCGGTGAGAGTCAGCATTCCTGCCCCTAATGGTAATTTGTGGGGTCCGTCATCCATGAACTACAATTATACTCTGAGGATTGCTTCAGACCCTCACAGTATAATGGTCGGAGGCCCAGGGGAGGTAATTAAAAACAAAAATAGCGATACTCACCTCTACTCGGCTCCGGCACTGCTCCCCGTGCTCCTCTGGCCGACAGAGATAACCTCAGCTATTGTAAGTTTGTGTGTGGCAAACCTTCCCCCCAAAATGTCAGGTTCCGTCAGACCCAATATTGTAAGAAAATCCCTATGTATGTAGGATTTTATTAATGTAGGGGCCACTCGAGGACATTATACTATGTGGGGGCCACTATGGGATATTATACTGCATGGAGGAGCCACTATTGGACATTACACTGTATGACGCATTATACTGTATGGGGCATACTATGGAACATTACACTGTGTGAAGGGGCCAGTATGGGACATTATACTGTATGGAGACCACTATGGCACTGTGTGGGTTCCTATTTTACATGTGGAGGCACTGATGATGCCATTATACTGAGTGTGGGGACACTAAGGGGGCCATTATACTACAAGTGGGTGCACTAAGGGGGCCATTACATAATTGGTAACTCCAAACAAAGTCTTATTTTATTAACATATATAAGTGATCGCCACTTTGGGAGTACTCGGTTGGGACTTTTTCTCATTAGGGTGTACTTGGTATTCAATATAAATAAATAAAAATAAGTAAGCAAAATAAATAAATAATGCCCCCAAGTTTTATCATATAAAAATAAATTTTTCGGAAATTGATTATACTATAATTCTCCTCTACTATATTATCTATCAGTAACAGATTTATAATATTTATCCATTCACCAATGTCTAATGGATTGGCAATCTTAAATTTTACAAGTATTAGTCTTCTGGTAGTAAAAAGCCCTTTCAATGTAAACAATTGACTATACTTTCTACATTGATTCCTATAGCACAGCCCAATATACAAATTTAAAAAGGACCTTTCACCGACTCCTCCAACTCAAGCTCTTTTCACCCTTTAATAGGCTCCTCCCCACTGATTCTGATGCAGTTGGAATTTTTCTCTATTCCCCACCATTCCTGAGCAATCTGTGCAGTTAGGTTTGGTGCCTGATATCATTAACAAGATTATCTAATGTCAAGTGGGTGGTGTTAGGGAAGAAGAGACAAGGGGGAGTGACTCAGAGCTCCAAACAGAGGGGGAAAGAGTCAGAGCTCTGAGTGATTGTTATCTAAGTCACAATTATAGACAAGCGCAATCTGATGACAGACATATAACTGTTCTGTTCATGTATTTTATTGAACACACTGACTAAACAGCCACAGTGCGGGGAGAGAAAGTAAGTGAACCCTTGAATTTAATAACCCATAGAACCCCCTTTAATAGGAATCTATAGGTGCAAATGGGAGGAGGATTTTTTGACTATTCCTCCCTGCAAAAATGTTTCAGTTCATCAATATTTCTGGGATGCCTTATGTGTATCTTTCCCTTCAGGTCATGCCTCAGCATCTCGATAAGATTAAAGTCATGACTCTGACTTGGCCATTCCAAAACACAAGTCATCTTCTTTTATGCCCATTCTTTAATGGTCTATTTTTTGTGCTTTCTCCTTCTTTTGTTGTATTACACAGTCTCTTCAGGCCTTTACATTATCCTGTGAAATTCATTGTCACTTCAATGATAATAAGCATTCGGGCTCTGAGGCAGCCCCAAACCATGAAGCTCCTTCAGTCACACTTCTCAGTTGGGATGAGGTTTTGGTGTTGCCGTGCAGTGTTACTTTACCTCCAAACATAGCCTTATGCATTTGTGCAAAAAGTTCCATTTTCCTCTCATCTGTCCGGAACATTTTCTCTAAGCATTGTGCAACATCTGCGTGTGGCAAACACGAGACAATGTTTTTTTGGACAGCAGCGGTTTTCTTCATGGTTTCCATTCATGAATATCAATATTGTCCACTGTTCTTCTAATATTGGAGACATCAACAGAGGTCTTGTAGTTTCTAGCGACTTTTGTGGACCTTGGGTTCTTCCACCTCTTTTTGGATTGCTCTTGGAGTGATCTTAACACGACACCCACTACTAGGGAGAGTTGCATCAGTCCTGAATTTTCTCTACTTCCAGACCATGGGGCAGATTTATTAAGACTGGCAGATACGTCAGTCTTAGTAAAGGGCCCAACAGGTGCAAGGCAAGGGTGATTTATCAAGAGGCGCCAATCTGTACTCCAGAATGGAGATCTACTTCAGTCAGGAAGTGGCATAGATTTCCTGTAACTCACGCCAGAAAACTAGGCTGCAATGAACATGTCATAGTTGGACAATTATTTAACATCCAACATTATTCAACTATTTTCTAAAAAAAAAATTTAAGTATTTTGATTTTTTTAAAAATTTACCAGCCAGATATCCTGTCAAGTGGTTTTCTCCTTCTCGTTCCAGAATTCAGAGGCAGGTCACAAGCAGGCTGTAAAATACCCATTGCAAAAAAACTTTGTGGTTGTTATACACTATATACTTAGCCACTATTAGACTTAGAGTACTGAGAGCAAAAAAAGGCAAACACTACCTAAAAATATTTAGATTCCATTAATTCGTACCTGGTAAGATAAGGGTGAGTATGAAACTGCGGTGGAAATAATGGGCCACGTATCCCTGGTAGTGCCAGCATCAAGGAGGGTACAGGGCGTAAAGTGGTGAGTTCTGGTCGCAGTGCCACTCTGCTGTGTCCCAGGCTGATAACTGGTACGTGGGCGGGCAGTCCATCTGTCCCCACAGGTGCCCGCTTTTCATCCCTGAGGGGTTCAGAGGGTGAGGATGGAGAACTGGCTGAAGTGTCCACTGTGCTTTGGTGCCTGTCTGTAGAGCTTCCATCGTCCTCCATTGTTTCATATGTTCCGTCACTGGATACCCCTTTGTCATCAGGAGGACACATGGAAACATGGAACACCTAAGGATAAAAGAGTGCAGGTGTATGAGCACTAACTTCAGTTGAAGATATCACAATCCTTAAAGGGGTATTCCCTTTTTAAAAAGTTACTCCCTATATATGGAATAGCGGATAACTTGCAGTTCAGTAGGGGTCCAACCACTGAGGGTGCGTGCGTTCACATATATCCGGCGCAGCTGTCAGTTTCCCTATGGCTTGGTGCACACAAGCCAGAGGGAAACTGATGCCAGGACGGATACCATAGTTTTGTGTGTGATCGGTTTTGGCACAAGAGGCATCAGTTATAGCGCCGGATCTGTGCCTCAGCTGGATGGAAAAACGCTACCTGCAGCGTTTTTCCATCCGGCTTCCTTAAAATTTCATTAGTGCCGGGTGCTGCCGCATCCATCTTCTGCACAGTCTATGTACAGTAGTGAAGCAGGTAATTGCCGACTTCACTACTTTACCTGAGCGAATTGCTCAGGATCGGTTAGGGCTATAAAAAGGCGCTTGGATTCATTTTAAAATGATACCAAGATCACCATGATAGTCCTTACAGATCCTGAGCGATTCTCTAGTGGCATTGAAATCCCAAAGCAGATCTCAATTTCCGACATTGTTTTAACAGTGAATCGCTCTGAATCTGTAAGGGCTCTCATGATAATCTCATCTTTAAAATGAATCCAATTGCATCTTTGTGGCCCTAACAGATACTGAGGAGATATGGGGCTCTAAAGTGTCCCCCCTCCCCCTCCTGCCTCAGGCAGCATCTTAGAACTAAGGAAGGAGGGGGAGGAGGAGCTGCAGACTGCAGAGACAATGATAACTAATCATTGTCTGTGCATAACCTATATGTGACCCCAGGGGGGATAGCAGGGACTTCTGTCCATGTTATCCCCTCTCCTGTCAATCAGAGAGCATACTGTACTTTTGGTCTCTGATTGTCACATAGAGGGATAATGAAATACCCCTCTGAGCTTTACTAGAGGGGTATTCTTATGTAATACCCTTCTGAACATAACCAGGAAGTTTATTGGTGCTATGACAAAAGAGTTGCACCAAACACTTACACAACACATGCACAAAGTCACCAATAAAGTTTACATTTTTTTGCTGTCCCTGTCCTGTCCATACCTGATCTTTACAGAGTAAAATACACAAACCCCCTCTCTAGTGATATCCCTTACACACTAAAATAATAGTAATAACAATTGTTACTAGAGATGAACGTATAAAACATTTCTGTCAAGCAGCAAAGTTCCGTCAGTAAGATAATACATTTTTACCCATTGAATGTCACCATATAAAGTCCCAGTTTTTGGCAGTTTTCAGATCACCCACAGTACAAATGAAACCCCGGGACTTCCAGTAGGTCATCAGACTCTCTAACACCAGTAATGATGAACCGCAGGAACTTCAGAGGTTGTGTCCATAATACGTGAGCAATAAAGCGGTCGTGTTACACCAATCTGACACCAGCCCTAGTTATCACATTAGTTAGGGATAGGGATTATAATTATTCATTAGAGTTACAATTTTTATAGGGGGATAGAAAATTATATTCTTATGTAAGCCCCTATTTAATTTGCATGCACAGGGTTAAACTGGAGACAGATGGATGGGGACATTAACTGTGGGTGTAGCTGAAGGGGGACATTATATTGTAAGGCACCAATAGGGAGGCATTATACTGTGTTAGGGCCTCTAATGGAGCATTATAATTAGTGCAAGTCGGGTATTCCTAAATGGTTGTGGTGGGGGGGCCCACTTATGAAACCATTGCACTGAACCCACCAATGTGTTAAAACAGCCCTGCTAAGGAGCATATTGAGGAGGAACAATAATGGGGTATTATACTGTGTGGGAGCACTAATGTCAGTACCCACAATATAATGCCCCCCTACAGTATAATGCCACGTTAATTGCCCCCCACACCATGTAATGCCATGTTAGTTCCCCCTGCACAATATAATACTATGTTTGCCACCCCACACAGTGTAATGCCATGTTAGTGCCCCCCACAGTATAATGCCACATTAGTGCCCCATGCACAGTGTAATACTATGTTTGCCACCCCACACAGTGTAATGCCATGTTAGTGCCCCCACAGTATAATGCCACGTTAGTGCCGTCCAACAGTATAATGCCACGTTAGTCACTACCCGCACAGTATAATGCCACATTAGTCGCCCCTGATCTAATCCTTATTTTTCTTGTTTAAACCTGGGGTGTGTCATAGTCAGACGTGTCTTTTTGTCCGAAAAATACCGTAAATACTGGACGTGTCCAGCTTGGACCTTTACTTGATCCCGATCAATGGAAATTTACTAAAAGTAGTTGAGCACCCCTACTCTATTGGCCTTGGCAGCCCATCATGCCTTGCGGACCATCTTGATAAAAACTGATGACAGTTTATGGTTTTGGAGTAGAAATTTGTAAAAAAAAAAAAAAAAAAAGCCTGATGACAACTGATGCATTTTCACATCAGTTTTGGCATCAGTTGTAATGACTAAGGGACAAAAAAAAACTGATACTGATGCAACTGTGAACCTACCCTGAGACACCCATTGATCAGGAGTACAGGAGAGTTTGGGAAGGACGTGCACCGCTCCAATGATTTAAATGGGAGTGCCAGACATAGCTGTAGTATAGTGTTTGGCTATTTCTGGCGCTCCCATTGCAATTAATGCAGTGTTTTCCTAATCGGTGAGGGTGGAACCCCCACTGACCTGCAGGTTATCCCCTATCCATAACTTCTTAAGATGGGAATACCCCTTTGAAGGAGCACTTCAGTAAACTTCTTTTGCACCCTAAATTTGAAAATGAGCCTGTATGCAATGTAGTGTAAGTGAATAACATACCGACTGCCTTATTGTGAAGTTATGTGCTCCCTTGCAGAACACCGACCTCCTCTCTGCTCTAATGATGCACATAGTGTTTCCTCTATTAAAAGGATGTCAGACTCACGATGCAGGTCTATGGCAGTCAGATGGAAGCTCTAATAGACTTGCATTGTGGATATGAGTCCCTGTTCATACAAGAAACACCATGTGCATTAGAGGAGGAGGTCAGTGATCCAGAGGGGAGCACATAACTTCACAATAAACCAGGCAGTAAGTTATTCGAAAACTTTACACTTCACACGCGTTCAAGTAGGTGGGCCTTTACTGGAGTGCTTCTTTAAGGGAAAGGATTTTCTTACTGTTCATATACCACTGATAAAGAAAACTTTATTCTGTTTATAAAATTCTAAATGAAAGACTATAAATTGGCCATACAGTATGCCATTGTGTCAATTCTTACTTGGGGCATACACGATAAAGTAAAAAGTTGGTATACAACACATACAGAGGCAAAACAGGGGTAGGGGTAGAAGACGAGCATATAAGATAAAAGTATCTGTCAAGATTCATGCAAAATGAAAAAAAAAGAACAAAAAGAAACCTAAAGATCATAACTGAGTAAAGCACATTGTAAATCTGGTGATCGCAGAGGAGATGAGGAGGAGAAGGTTGAGTATCTGAAACATACAGGAGCATGGAGGGGGCTGGGTAAGGAGCCTTGGCAGCGGTAGGGGAATAGGTATGCTACTTACTTTACACTAGAAGAGACATAAGTGACAATGTGGTGAAAACATATAGTCTGCATAAAAAAGAGAGAAGATTGGGGTAAGAGTGAAGGTCTGTGGTCACCCTAGATTTGGCCGTAGATTCAAGATAGTGGTTTACCTACCCCCTCCCCCTACCCAAACCCATCTAGAAAAGCTCATCTCCAGAAAGGTCACCTATTGTGAAATCCAACCTGACAGTAGTCATGGTGAGACCCCCATATACATCAGACTGTTGGCAGATCCGCAGTGTTATCTGCCCCCTTTTCATTATCATATTGTGCCTCAATGTGGAGTTTTTCTTTGTTTAATTTATTTATTTGTTTTACAGATTTGATGATATTTGAAGGGAAATGGAGGAATGAATGGACGAGCGCACGTAGCCAAACATGAAAAGATGATATTGTCTTGGCAGCCTACCAAATCCTGCTTAGACAAAGGAGGAGATGTGAGAACTCACACACTCATTTTTCTGATTTCACTTTGCATACACCCAGTTATTCCTGCACACACACAGAAATCTAGGACTAGAAATATTAAAAGGGAGATTTATCACAAGGAGAATGTAAGTGAGTTTTGCTGGCATCCGCGTTGATCATAATTTGCGCCAAATTTATCAAATATCACATGAGGTTTGATAAATTTGGTGCATCTTTGAAATAAACAGTTCTGTCCTGAGATTTTAATCCCCTTTCTATGCCACTCTCTGGAGTGAGATTGTGACAATTTTTGCAACCAAAAAGTTGCATTTGATATATCATTGACTAAATCAGACCCACTGAGTGTATAGTAGCCTGTGATGTTACTGCAGCTCAGCTTTCATTGATGTCAATAGGAGCTGAGTTGCAGTAACGCAGCCGGCCATTATATGGTATATGGAGGTATATGCCTCTGGTTCCTTACAGTGTATAGTACAAGCATCGGGCACAGCCCAGAAAATCTGATCCGTGCAAGGGTCGCCTGACAGCCTATCACCAATTAGATGTTTATGGCCTATCCTAAGATTAGGCCATAAAAAAAGAATCCCCAACATGTTACATCCACACAATGAGACAGATTTACTATTGAGGTTGAAACTTGACTTTGCAACAGTGTTATTATCCAGCATGAGCCACTGTGATAAATCTGACCTGTTTACACTTTTTAGCAAATGTGGGCCATTGTCTTTATTGCAACACTGCACTTAACAGAACTCAGAAGACATGTTATCAGAATCTCTCCTTCCTGTACCATGAAGCAATCATAACTGTAAAGTAACATTAAAAAACATATTCTATATTTTCACTGAATTACTTTTACAATATACTGTAGTGCAGCATTGCTGTGTATTGTACTAGTGATCAGCGTTCAAGACCACTAGGGGAGCTAAAAATAAAAAAGTTAAAACTATAAAAATAAATTCTAAAAGTTCAAATTAACGCCTTTTACAAGAGCAGAAATAAATGTGAAAAACAGACAAACGTGAGTTATCCCCATGTCCAAAAATGTCCGAACTACACATATAAAAATATTTTTCCCATGCTGTGAATGCTATAAGCAGAAAGAAAATAAAAAGTGATCAAAACATCAGACATTCCCCAAAATGGTATAAATAAATGTACATCTAGCCCCGTAAAAAAGACGACTTACACAGTCCCGTATACGGAAATATAAAAACGTTACAGGTGTCAGAATATGGAGACCCAAAGAAAAAAATTTTTCAAAATTTTTGATAAGATGTTGAAACATACAAAAGGTCTTAAAATTTGGCATGGCAGGAATATAAGTAACATTTTATTCTGGCTGCAGAGTGAACAACGTAAAATCAAAACCCTTAAGAAAATGGTGCAAATACAGTTTTTCTCTACATCCCCCCATTCTGAATTTTTTTTTCCAGCGTCCCAGTACGTCATATGGAATATTCAATGGTACCGCTTTGAAATACAATTTGTCCCACAAAATAATAATCCCTCATGTAGTTGTAGGAACAGAAAAATAAAAAAAAAAAGTTATAGCTTTTGGAAGGCGGAGAGTAAAATAACGAAAATTGAAAAACAAGAAATAGTTGCAGCAGGAAAGGGTTACATTTTTCTTGCAGTAAGTGTAATTTGTTTCATTACACACCACGTCTGTTTTCATACACATATTTTCATTTTACATAAGGTGTTGGCATAAATCCTCTGTTTATTTATACAGAAATAATATTTTCGGTACAGTTGTACAACCCACACAAACACAGGGAGAATGTAAAAAATTCCATGAACATGGAAGACGATGCAAAAGCAGACCATGTGACACTAGCTAGATAGTAAAGGGATTAGTAGTGAGGGATATGGCGCAGCTCCCCCCAGCAGTGAGAGGTGATAGTACCTGGAGTGGTTAACGCTAAAGACCCTAGAGGGCAATAATAACTGCACACGAGACCAGTGTGGGACAGGGGTGTCTAGTAAAATTCATTCTGGGGCCCACTCTACAGCTACATGCATAATATAGCCTGCTCCAAGACACAGTAGTAGATTCGTGCCTAGTCCCTGCCTCACATTGTGTCAGTATCCTTATGGGGGTCCCAGTAGTAACCTTGTACAAGGCCCCCTTAGCTCTGTGATCCAGGAATATGTTCTCACACAGCAGTAGGCCTCAGGCAGCAGCCAGACTCTGCAAGATGCTTGGTGACTGGGGAAGGGAAGCCCAGGGTGGGAAGACACTGGTCAGCCTTCCTCTGTGCCTAAGCGTCATTTCAGCCACCCAAAGCATGTATATGACTTACATCACTTGTGTGGGGAACTGGATGTCCCTGGGTCAGGGGTCCCCCAGGGTACACATTACCCATAAAACAACTGCTGGAACAAGTTATAGTAAAACACGTGCTGTGGAGAGGTGTCTCTTGCTGGTGTGGTCTGCATACCCCCCTTTGTACTGTGCAGCGTACCTGCGCTGTGCCATTTATTTAATTTAATAGTCGGTGTATATTCTATATTCACACTGTCCATTGATGCATGACTTGATCTACATTACTATAGTTGTTGGGGGTGGAAAACTAAGACAGGGACCCTTCTATCATGGGTAGTGTGTGCCTGGTTTTTATGTCATTCCTCACTGTATATTTAAATAAAACATAGATGAATTGTACAGGGAGGTTCACCGGAAAAAGGCCCTGAATATTCTCCAATAACTCTCACTAGGATGAAGCAATCTGAACAAAACAACGTGCAATGTGCTCCTCAGTATATGGAGTGATATATAGATGATCTGTGCGGGGTCTGGGTGCCAGACCCCCTCCTGTGAATTGGTCATCAATGTGACAATTTGACCTGGGACCAGACAACCCCTTTAAGATATATTTTGTTTGGTGGTCTGGGATACTGTAAAGGTTAAAACCAGTTTCCCTGCTGGTCTAGTATATTGAAGAGGTTAATGTCTAAGGTCATGGATGGGTTAATGCCACCATTTGCTGGGGGTGTTGGTGAGTCCCCTTGTCTATTGTCCCTGACTGATATCCAGGGCTGTGGAGTGGGAGTTGGAGCCATCTTGGTTGAAGTCGAGAGTCTGAAAAAGCTACCGACTCTGGTTTCAAAATCAAAAAGATTAATTATTTTTAACTATATTATACAATTATTAACATTCTGTCTCTATGCCTCTTCCCTTATAGATTGTAAGCCCTTGCGGGCAGGGCCCTCTATCTCACTGTGCCAGTCGGTCACTGTTAGCATTATCTGTTTTGTATATCTGGTGTACCGTATGTAAATCCGCAAATGTAAAGCACCATGGTGCTATATAAACAATAATAATAATAATTGTATAATTAAATAGATCCCTGGTTTATTGCATATTTACTTTCATAGTAATTTAATCATCTGTTTTCTAGAGGATCTTTACTGCTTCTGACTATCCGAGGCTGTCAGCTATTTGTGAAGGATTCGCAGTTGGGCTATGGAAAAATAGGAGTCGTGGTTTGGCCTAACAGATCCAGCACCCTGCTGATAACCTGTATGAATGAAGGAAATTATGGCTAGGTTTCTAACAAATACCAGGCCATAGAAAGTTCCTGCATTCATGGTCGTATCCATTGGCAACCGATGAAGAAAATAGACTGTCACCACTAAGATGGTTAGAGGAAATCATTAAAACTCTGCAAACTTATTACTTATATTTGCAAAAATGTTTTCACTTTTAATTGTTGGCAAATTTAAATATGGCTATGTTCACGGGAAAACCCCTTTAAGGCAAGGGGTAAACACACTAGCATTCAGTCATATTTCTGGAAAGAGCTACATCCACATTTGCATTGCCCTTCTGTCCGTATAAAGAGCAGGCAACATGGGAGGGAGTAATATGTAAATGGTAGATTAGACTACACAGGGTTTGCTTGTAGTCTGTTACCGTGGGAACACAGGATTTTTTTTCATCCCTATTTGCAGAGCTGCGTAATTTTTCATTTCGGATGCGCTGAAGCAATTGTGAATATTATTTTATTTTACTGGTATCTAGGTAGTATCATTTCTTAAAACCAAAGCGACTTGCACACTAATGTAGACCTCATTCACATGTCAGATGTGAGATGTCCATGATAATCATGGCTAGCACTCCACCCTGCTTGTTTGTGGATGGTATGCTGTCTGTAATTGATCAGTTTTTTCAGTTCCGATGCTCTTCTATGTCTGTGGGTCACAAAAAACGGATAACATCCACTTATTTTTATAAACTTTAATTGGTGTGATGCATCCATGCTGCATTAGCATCCGTGAAATAAAAGACGTACTTCTGTTTGTTGCGGACCAACTTTTTTTCGCAAACGGCACACATAGATGAAATGTGGATGTGTAAATAAGGCCTAAACATTCTAGAAAGTATAAGAATTTTCTCTGCTCAAATACATGAGCTTCATCCAGTGATTCTGCAAAGTCTCTTTAACCCTTTTCCCAATGTCAGGTTGTTAAACATGGCGATATCTGCCAGATAATACAATGTATAATACAGGGGAGACCTGGCAGCAATGGCCATGATCAGTGCCGGAAGCCTGTAACAGATGGATTTTGCAATACATTGCAATGTATTAGCATTGCAGTGTATTGTATTAGCGACCAGACCCCCCCCCTAAAAATAAAAGTAAAAAAAAAATTATATAAAAAATAAATACAAAGAACTAAATATTCAAAAAGAAAATATTCATTTTCTCTAGAACACATAAAAACATTCTGAATTTTTTTCCAACTTCCCAGTACATTGTATAGAATGTTAAAAGATACAGTTTCTCTCACAAAGGATAAACCCTCATGCGGCTCTATGAAGGGAAAAATAAAAAAAACTTATGGCTTTGGGGTTTGTTGGATATTGGGTGGTTTTTTTTTTTTTGCATTTTTATCAGGCGAAGCTCAGTGTCCAGATGTTACTCGGGAGTAAATCGGAAAATATGTTCTCATTTTAGAGAAGTAAAATTATTAGGAAACTGCAGTGTTACAGTGAAAATCTGCCACAGACAGAATTGACATGCTACAGATGAAAATCCACACTGATACTGCATCGTCCTGCAAATCTAAAGCAAATCTACCACCTTACATTTCACCGTTTCTCGCTTTTTCATATTCACCTTCCATGTCCCATAATTTTATTATTTTTCCATCGACATAGCCATATAAGGGCCTGCTTTTTGCAGGAAGAGTTGTATTTTTTAACGGCACCATTTAATATACCATATAATGTACTGAGAAACTTTTAAAAATGTATTTGTGGGGTGACTGGGAAAGAAATGCAAGTCCACCACTGTTTTTGGGTTTAGATTAATAGGGATTACTTGGTGGTAAAAATGTACCATAGGTCTGTATGGTCACAGCAATATCACATTTATAGAGTTTTTGTTGTGTTTTACTATTTTTAAAAAAAATTTTAATTGAAAAAAATATTTTCTGTCATATTCTGAAACTCATAACTTGTTTTATACTTCTGTTGACTGAGTTTGGTCTATCAGCTTGTTTGTGGAGGGAGTTATAGACTTTATTGGCACTATTTTGGGGTACATACCACTTTTTTTTATTGAGAAGTGAATTGACCAAAAACAACAATCTGCCATGTCTGGGATCTCTGGGCAACCAGTTCACATTCACAAGGGTCATAACAAGTAACCCTTCATCTTTTTGTGCCTCGTGTCTGGTTTTCTAGTATTTACTTCCGTGATTTTCACACCCAAAGGCCCTCATGGCAAAAACCAACATGGCTAGAGAGTGGGTGTGGGCCTAGCTGCTTGCACTATAAGGCTAAGGCCACACGTAGCAAGTCACAGCCGAAAAACGCTGAGGAAAAGATCGCGGTGGAAACATATCGCTGTTTATTCCGCAGCGTTTTTCTGTCTCCATTATACCTATATGGAAAACGCCAGCATTTCCTTAGGTATAACTGACATAATGCGATTTACAAAAACACAAGCGTTCTTCTAATCGCAGCATTTCTGCTGCAGATTTTTTTGTGCAATGTGTGGATGGGATTAGCCAGAATCGCATTCACTTTGAATGTACTGTGAAACGCAGCGGCCAAAATGCTGCATATTTGCAACGTAGGGCCCTGACCTAAAGGTAATTTTCTACTAAATGCTTGCACAGGGAAGCCATTTTACCTTACCGCTTTACTATTGTATGTTACGCAGCTTTAAAGGGTTGTCCAGGATTTTACCAAATAAAGCTGACAGCAGATAATGTGATTAGGGCTGAGGCCCCGCATTGCGAAAACGCAGCTTTTTTTGTTGCAGATTTTGCTGTGGTTTTTTGAGCCAAACCCAGGAGTGGCTAAAGTAGTAATGGAAAATATATAAGACGCTCTTATACTTCTCTCTTCTGCTGAATCCACTTCTGGCTTTGACTCAAAAAAACACAGCAAAATCTGCAACACAAAAAGCAACTTTTTCGCAACGTGGGGTCTAAAGCAGTTATGGCACAAGGATTAGTTATCCTCTTTCCATAGCATAATGGATAAGTAGCTGATCAATGGGGGTCTGACCGCTGATCCTTAGGACGAGGGGTGGTATTTGGTTGTGAATTCAGCCAGACTGAATGTAGGCATGCCTGTGCTGGTCTTCAAAGGTTGGCTATCTCCAACATTCCCACTGAAGTGAATGGGAGTGTGAATGCGTTCCGTCCAGCATGGGCAACACCGACATTCAGCCAGAAGCTGGATCAGTGGGTGCCTCATCAGTCAGACACTCACCGATAAAGTATTTATCCTCTATCCTATGGAGAGAAGATGAATATTCTTCATGGTATAACGTCTGTTACATCCTCTGCTACTCTGACGGAGTCCTCTAGCCTTGGTTTACTTTGCTGCAGCATACCGTACATCCATGTGACTGCTGCAGCCAATCACTGGTCTCCGCACTAATGCTCGCATGTACAGTATGAGATTGCTAAGGTCAGTGAATGGGGTTCACATGGATGTACATGACGTCATCACCGCAGGCCAAGTAAACAAAGAGCGATGAGGACACTGGAGCGCTGGTGCTAGAGAAGTAAGACACTTAACAGGCAAATAACAGTTAAAGGGGATGTGCTGTTATGGACACTTATTCCCCATCCACAGGACAGAGAATAAGTGTCCGATCCCTGAGGGCCCAACCACAAGGTCCCCAAAGGATCAGGAGAATGGCGGTCCTAAATTCCCCTAAAGCCTCCTTTTGAATGGAGCGCCAGTGAACAAATCTCCATGCACATCTATGGGGCTGCAGACACTGCTGGAGATTACAGTCCCGGTAGCCACATAGCAGTGAATGGAGTGGTCATGCCACTGGCGCTCCATTCACAAGGAGGCTTCAGGGGGACTTTTGTTCCCCCATTCTCCTGATCACTGGGGTACAAGCTGTTGGACCCATGTTCCTTGCTATTAATCAAATGTTTTTAAATTCCTGGACAACCCCTTTAAGCCCGCTTCTGTAGCCACGTGTGACTGGTGACTAGCACTTCCACCTATTGTCTCATCTCCTCTGAGGACTAGGCCTCGATGTCACGCCTAACGCAGCATTTGTCAGGTTTAATCCCTCATAAACAAGTCCTGCTAGGTGCCGAATTATCAAACATTCTGGAGAAGTGGATGGAGACAGAAAACTGTATAAAATGTAGTTCAATAACTTTGTTATTGCAGTTAACCCTCCTGCGCCTGTTTTTGTCAGATCCCGGATTATTTTGATGATCTGGACATATTCTGGATTATAGGACGACAGTATTTTACTTCCTCTTTTTCCTCTGATTATATTGCATAGTGTTATCTGTTATGTAACTATACACGTATAGCATGGAGAATTGTATGCCTGTCAGCCAGTGGTAGCATGTACACTGCCGAAGTGTGATACATGTTTGTGTACAGGGTTAGTGTCACTCTGAAGGGTGTGTGAAGTGGTTAATTCTCTGCACACATTCGACTTCCTCTCTCACAGTTCTCCTTTCCACTAAGAATAGATGTGGCCAGGCTGACACATGCTGCAATCTTTCAGATATTGTGATTTCAGTAACTGTGTGTATATACAGCATACATGTACTAAGTAGTGTGTAAGTGTGTGTAGAGTATGTGCATAAATGTCATCGTACACCAGAAGGATAGAATAATACTACTTGGATAGGTAGACTGTATATAAAGGCTGTGCATATGGTATATACAGTGCAAAATACAGATAGATCAGATAGACTAATAGATTAAATGTATAGATAGTGACTAAAAAACAGATAGATAGATAGATAGATAGATAGATAGATAGATAGATAGATAGATAGGAGATAGGTATGAGATAGATAATATGAGAGAGATAGATAGATAGATAGATAGATAGATAGATAGATAGATAGATAGGAGATAGAGATACAGAGATATGAGATGGATAGATAGATAGATAGATATGAGATAGATAGATAGATAGATAGATAGATAGATAGATGATAGATATGAGACAGATGGAGAAATAGACACACAGATAACTACATAGATATGAGATAGATAGATAGATATGAGATAGATAGATAGATAGGAGATAGCGATACAGAGATATGAGATGGATAGATAGATAGATATGAGATAGATAGATATATATATATGAGATAGATAGATAGATAGATAGATAGATAGATAGAACTGTAGATAGATTGATAGGTATATACAATAGACAGATACTGTGGATAAATACATAGATAGGTAATGTAGATGGATAGATACTGTAAATAGACAGATACTGTAGATAGATAGGCATATAGACAGATATATATGTGTGTGAGTAAAGATTTTATATATATATATATATATATATATATAAACTGTATAGGTAGATTCTGAAGATAGGTGTCTAGATATTAAATAAATATCTGCAGTATGTATCCATCTGATATCTATTTATCTAATATATTTACACCTATCCACAGGATCTGTCTATTTCTAGCTATATAATATCTAGATTGATCTATCTAATAATTATCTAGATATTAGATACTTAAATAGATAGATATGAGATAATATGTTTAGATATCAGACAGATATATAAAATAAATAGATTCATAGAAAATGATACTAAAAAGTACTGTAGATGTGAGATCATTATGGTAATGTGATAGATAAAGAATCGGATAGATAGATTTTAGACAGATAGATTATAGATAGATAAATACATAGGTTATAGAAGCCAGATAGGTAAAGCTATCGACAAATAAATATGAAAGACACAGATAGATAGATAGACACAGTATTCAGACACCATAACACGTGGATAGAACATACAGACTTACCCGTGTCACGATACACACACAACAGGCAGTATTTACGTGATCCTCCTTTCTTTCTAGTGGGGGTTAAATGTCATCTCCAATTAATCGGGTGGGTGGGATGTCTTGTATAGCAAGTTTATGGGGGTCTAGCTGAATTTTTGTTCATGGTCTGTGTAAGTATACAATCCACTTTGCAACTGGAAAGGTGGAGTTACTCTACAGTAAGGGGAGGGAAAGTTAGGGGAGACCAGTACATGGGGGGGGGGGGGGTTTCCTTCTCTCCTTGGTCAGAGGAAGTCTGGGTCTATAGATAAGAGACAGGGGTCCGGTCTGTCCAGACTGATAAGAACAAACCTTCAAATCCCTCCCTCCATTCCATAACTGGGAAATTTCATAAATTTGTTGTATTATTTGTATATTACATTTTATTTGCCCAGATAATTGTCAAGATTTCTCTCGTCACATTGAGGTGTACACCTCAAGCCTATCCATCTGTTCTCTTTATTCATAGTCTATACAGCAGGTAGTTGAAAATGAACAGAGAGTTTACAATCTAAAAGTGACCATACACAAGATAATGTGAACTATTGTGTTGTAAAGGGGTTTCAGCTGGCACAGTAGCCACTAGTTCTGACCCTGAAAGCTTGGGGTCAGATTAATATTATATTCTTGTACATACAACGCAGTATTATAGTAGTTATATTCTTGTACATAGGAGCAGTATTATAGTAGTTATATTCTTGTACATAGCGGGCAGTATTATAGTAGTTATATTCTTGTACATAGGAGCAGTATTATAGTAGTTATATTCTTGTACATAGCGGGCAGTATTATAGTAGTTATATTCTTGTACATAGGAGCAGTATTATAGTAGTTATATTCTTGTACATAGCGGGCAGTATTATAGTAGTTATATTCTTGTACATAGGAGGCAGTATTATAGTAGTTATATTCTTGTACATAGGAGGCAGTATTATAGTAGTTATATTCTTGTACATAGGAGGTAGTATTATAGTAGTTATATTCTTGTACATAGGGGCAGTATTATAGTAGTTATATTCTTGTACATAGGAGCAGTATTATAGTAGTTATATTCTTGTACATAGGAGCAGTATTATAGTAGTTATATTCTTGTGCATAGGGGGCAGTATTATAGTAGTTATATTCTTGTACATGGGGCAGTATTATAGTAGTTATATTCTTGTACATAGGGTGCAGTATTATAGTAGTTATATTCTTGTACATAGGAGCAGTATTATAGTAGTTATATTCTTGTACATAGGAGCAGTAATATAGTAGTTATATTCTTGTATATAGGAGGTAGTATTATAGTAGTTATATTCTTGTACATAGGAGCAGTATTATAGTAGTTATATTCTTGTACATAGGGGGCAGTATTATAGTAGTTATATTCTTGTACATAGGAGTAGTATTATAGTAGTTATATTCGTGTACATAGGAGCAGTATTATAGTAGTTATATTCTTGTACATAGCGGGCAGTATTATAGTAGTTATATTCTTGTACATAGGAGGCAGTATTATAGTAGTTATATTCTTGTACATAGGGGCAGTATTATAGTAGTTATATTCTTGTACATAGGAGCAGTATTACAGTAGTTATATTCTTGTACATAGCGGGCAGTATTATAGTAGTTATATTCTTGTACATAGGGGCAGTATTATAGTAGTTATATTCTTGTACATAGGAGCAGTATTATAGTAGTTATATTCTTGTACATAGCAGTATTATAGTATATTCTTGTACATAGGAGGCAATTTTTATTAAAGTAAAAACAAACATAAATACAATTAAACAAAAGTTCTTCCAGTAATTTCAAACATTTTGTAAGTACAAGGAAGAATCAAACAAGAAAATAATTAACGCAAAATCAACCTAAAGAGTCCACACCTGTTGGAGAAGAAAATTTAACGAACATACAGTAAAACTAAATAGATCAAACTTAAAACAGATCCACTTTCTTCCATTATAGATCAGAATCAGAGCTGTCCTGCTGTTTCCATGTCTGATTCAGACTGCACCTCAGCTCGGCGGGGTCTCCTTTTAGTAGGAGGATCGCCCTCTGGTTCCTCATCATACTCTGCCATCATTTGTTGAATTTTCCTGTCTAGTTCCTCTTCTCCGTCTGACTCTGATAGGATATAGAATCTATTTGCCGTTGCTGTGACATCACCAGTGCTACCTATTCTCATCCTAGTTGGTTTTTTGACAGTGGTCCACTCACCCTCAGGCTTACGGCTGGATCTATCTTTCTTTCTTCTCTTAGTACTGGTGGGTGTTGGGGCAGGAGAAGAGATGGCCACTGAGGGTTGTACAACCTGCTCGAGAACCTCCATGGTCGCCTCAATGGGTCCTGACTGGGCTTGGTCTTTGGTGGTATCACCTGTATCTGTTTGGGGCTCTGACTCAGTGACTACTGACCCTGACAACAGCGCCTCCTCCTCCTCCTGTATGTCATCAGCCGCTGCCAGCAAGTCCTCATCAGGGATATCCCTATGGATGTTGTGCCAAGCGTCAGGACAGTCCCTGTGGGGGTGACCCATCTTACCACACAGATTACATCTAATGTTTTTGCAGGTAGCGCTCACATGGCCCATTTCATTACACAAGTTGCATTTTACCATGGTGCACACACTCGCTATATGACCGGCCTTTCCACACCTAAAGCATCTGCGTGGCTGACCCGCATAGAAGCAGATGCCTTTCTCTTGGCCAATGAAAAATGAGTTGGGCAGATGTTGGGTTGTGTTGTTGTTCTGACGCAACTTAACCAGGACCTTCCACCCACCAGTCCAGACCCAGTCTTCGTCCCTGTTTTTAGTTAGATCGGACATGAGGTCGCAGTGTCTCCTGAGCCAGATGACAATGTCCTGAGGGGGAACGGCCTCATTCCAGAATACAATGGTGACATTTGCTGTATCTGGCCTAGAGATGGGGATGAAGCTGAACTTATTCCAACCCTCAGTATCTCTGAACCTGGTGAGATTAGCCCAGAAACGGTCCAGATCAGACATCAGCTTAAAGCTGACATCATACCCCTGGCGGTCAGGAAGGTTTATCACTGCCAGGATGTCAGTCGGCAGGAAGCCCATCTGGGTACATAGGAGCCCTCTGACCACAAACCTTCTATCAGGCAGATCTTCCTTGGCACCTCTGTGCCTAAACCTGACTACATTCCTCCTCTTGAAAGCCTGGCCTGTATAGTTCGTGCCTGACGTAAAAGAAGGAGCACCGCGGCTCCAGGCATTCCCAGAGGAGGCATGGCCAGATCCGCCATCTTGGCGTGTCTGTGGGCGCTGTGTGGGCTGCTGAGCACCTGCACTACAAGGTTCTGCTACTACATTAGTAACTAGAGGGGGAAAGTCCTGTACATTGGACTGTGCTGTGTCCGCCCCACCATCAACCTCTATGTCTGCAATATCACCAGACTCCAGAGACTGGACTGTAGAGGGGTCTGACGCCATAGATGGTGAAGGATCCCCCCCCCAGAATGAGAAACACTTTCCCCTGCTGCACCATTATTATATACAGGATTATCTATAATCTCAGACACAGATGGATAGTCAGCGGCAGCAGAGTCCTGCACAGCAGAGTCCACAGTGTTATTATAGTCACTATTGGTGACTTGCACAGCAGAGTCCAGACTGTCCCACACACTCACAACCTGAGACCTCAAATGTGCTACTACCCCAGTACCTTCAGGTAAGAGTCCACAGTCCTGCTGAAATGACCTGCCTCCTGGGACTTGTAGTGTCTGCACAGATGCTACTTCAGGCAGGGGTCCATGATCTTGCTGTAAAGTGCTGCTTGCTGGGACTTGTGGTGCCTTGCCAGGAACTGCTGCAGGTCTTTGCTGTGGCTTGGCATTAGCTGCTCCTTCCCCATACAAATTCCCTTCCTTAAAAGGGAAGCTTGCTGGCTGCAGAATGGGTTTTGCATGGGACTGCTGGCCGCCATCTTGAGAGGGTTCAGACCTAGAGCGAGATGATGGTGACTGCCGGTATTCCTCAAATCGCTGCTGGTTTCTGTATGATTCTCCCACCGGTCCCATTTGCTCCAGTACAGTCTCGGTCTCCTGTACGTTATCGGCGAGCTCTTTCGCCAGTGCGCTCAGCTTCTTGTCCACTAAAGCCTCTACCTCAGGTCTAGCAGCCCTTACTTTGTAGGAACAGTCAATCTGTCTCTGCAGATATATTTTACCCGCGTTTAATGTCTCCAGTCTCTTGACCAGTGCTGGGATCTCGTCTGCCAGGCGCAGTTCAGGTGCTCGCTCCGCCATTGTAACAGTCTGCCCATTATTAGGTAGTTTTGCAGGCTGGTTACTTACAGTATGGCTTCTGGTCGGTGTAGCCTGTGACTTCTGGCCTGCTGCGGCTGTTGTCACTGCCATGGGGCCACAATCTGCAGGTTGGGGACTATGTCCCGGTTTGTTCCCAGAGACCGCACTACTGGTACCATGAGGCCTTCCTGCTGGTCTCACTTTGGTCTCATCCACAGCCTTCACTACAGTTTTGCAGTTTCCACTGCCAGATCTTGTCCGCTCAGACCGTATCAGTACAGGCCGCTGCAACATGGTCCGTTTCTCCAACATGGTCCGTTTCTCCAACATGGTCCATTTCTCCAACATGGTCTGTTTCTCCAGGGACGTTCTCCTCTGTCTGCAGGAGGGAGGAGTGGACGGGACACCTGTAACCTGTAATGGCGTCTGCACAGGCTGCACGGCTTGCTTCTTCTTACAATCAGGCATTCTGTCTGGATGCTGCACAATTACTTTGGTAGGTTGTTGCACCGTACCTCTGCTTGTTTCTGTTACTGCTTTCTTTGCAATAACTTTCTTCCCATCTTGACTTGCACTGGGACTGCTGACACACTGGACCTTACTTCCATTCCTAGAAACTTTGGGATTTTCATCCACTTTCTCAGTTGTCTGGGAGTTGTTCCCCAGAGTAGGCCTTGGAGCCTGGGCCTTGCTAGGGGAGCAGTATTATAGTAGTTATATTCTTGTACATAGGAGCAGTATTATTGTAGTTATATTCTTGTACATAGGAGGCAGTATTATAGAAGTTATATTCTTGTACATAGGAGGCAGTATTATAGTAGTTATATTCTTGTACATAGGAGCAGTATTATAGTAGTTATATTCTTGTACATAGGAGCAGTATTATTGTAGTTATATTCTTGTACATAGGAGGCAGTATTATAGAAGTTATATTCTTGTACATAGGAGCAGTATTATAGTAGTTATATTCTTGTACATAGGAGCAGTATTATAGTAGTTATATTCTTGTACATAGAAGCAGTATTATAGTAGTTATGGTCTTGTACATAGGAGCAGTATTATAGTAGTTATATTCTTGTACATAGGAGCAGTCTTATAGTAGTTATATTCTTGTACATAGGAGTAGTATTATAGTAGTTATATTCTTGTACATAGGGGGCAGTATTATAGTAGTTATATTCTTGTACATAGGAGCAGTATTATAGTAGTTATATTCTTGTACATAGGATTAGTATTATAGTAGTTATATTCTTGTACATAGGGGGCAGTATTATAGTAGTTATATTCTTGTACATAGGAGCAGTATTATAGTAGTTATATTCTTGTACATAGGGGACAGTATTATAGTAGTTATATTCTTGTACATAGGGGGCAGTATTATAGTAGTTATATTCTTGTACATAGGAGCAGTATTATAGTAGTTATATTCTTGTACATAGGATTAGTATTATAGTAGGTATATTCTTGTACATAGGGGCAGTATTATAGTAGTTATATTCTTGTACATAGGAGCAGTATTATAGTAGTTATATTCTTGTACATAGGGGCAGTATTATAGTAGTTATATTCTTGTACATAGGAGCAGTATTATAGTAGTTATATTCTTGTACATAGGAGCAGTATTATAGTAGTTATATTCTTGTACATAGGGGCAGTATTATAGTAGTTATATTCTTGTACATAGGAGCAGTATTATAGTAGTTATATTCTTGTACATAGGGGGCAGTATTATAGTAGTTATATTCTTGTACATAGGAGCAGTATTATAGTAGTTATATTCTTGTACATAGGGGCGGTATATAGTAGTTATATTCTTGTACATAGGAGGGTAGTATTATAGTAGTTATATTCTTGTACATAGGAGCAGTATTATAGTAGTTATATTCTTGTACATAGGGGGCAGTATTATAGTAGTTATATTCTTGTACATAGGAGCAGTATTATAGTAGTTATATTCTTGTACATAGGAGCAGTATTATTGTAGTTATATTCTTGTACATAGGAGGCAGTATTATAGAAGTTATATTCTTGTACATAGGAGGCAGTATTATAGTAGTTATATTCTTGTACATAGGAGCAGTATTATAGTAGTTATATTCTTGTACATAGGAGCAGTATTATTGTAGTTATATTCTTGTACATAGGAGGCAGTATTATAGAAGTTATATTCTTGTACATAGGAGCAGTATTATAGTAGTTATATTCTTGTACATAGGAGCAGTATTATAGTAGTTATATTCTTGTACATAGAAGCAGTATTATAGTAGTTATGGTCTTGTACATAGGAGCAGTATTATAGTAGTTATATTCTTGTACATAGGAGCAGTCTTATAGTAGTTATATTCTTGTACATAGGAGTAGTATTATAGTAGTTATATTCTTGTACATAGGGCAATATTATAGTAGTTATATTCTTGTACATAGGGGGCAGTATTATAGTAGTTATATTCTTGTACATAGGAGCAGTATTATAGTAGTTATATTCTTGTACATAGGATTAGTATTATAGTAGTTATATTCTTGTACATAGGGGGCAGTATTATAGTAGTTATATTCTTGTACATAGGAGCAGTATTATAGTAGTTATATTCTTGTACATAGGGGACAGTATTATAGTAGTTATATTCTTGTACATAGGGGGCAGTATTATAGTAGTTATATTCTTGTACATAGGAGCAGTATTATAGTAGTTATATTCTTGTACATAGGATTAGTATTATAGTAGGTATATTCTTGTACATAGGGGCAGTATTATAGTAGTTATATTCTTGTACATAGGAGCAGTATTATAGTAGTTATATTCTTGTACATAGGGGCAGTATTATAGTAGTTATATTCTTGTACATAGGAGCAGTATTATAGTAGTTATATTCTTGTACATAGGAGCAGTATTATAGTAGTTATATTCTTGTACATAGGGGCAGTATTATAGTAGTTATATTCTTGTACATAGGAGCAGTATTATAGTAGTTATATTCTTGTACATAGGGGGCAGTATTATAGTAGTTATATTCTTGTACATAGGAGCAGTATTATAGTAGTTATATTCTTGTACATAGGGGCGGTATTATAGTAGTTATATTCTTGTACATAGGAGGTAGTATTATAGTAGTTATATTCTTGTACATAGGAGCAGTATTATAGTAGTTATATTCTTGTACATAGGGGGCAGTATTATAGTAGTTATATTCTTGTACATAGGAGCAGTATTATAGTAGTTATATTCTTGTACATAGGGGCGGTATTATAGTAGTTATATTCTTGTACATAGGAGGTAGTATTATAGTAGTTATATTCTTGTACATAGGAGGTAGTATTATAGTAGTTATATTCTTGTACATAGGAGGTAGTATTATAGTAGTTATATTCTTGTACATAGGAGGTAGTATTATAGTAGTTATATTCTTGTACATAGGAGCAGTATTATAGTAGTTATATTCTTGTACATAGGAGCAGTATTATAGTAGTTATATTCTTGTACATAGGAGCAGTATTATAGTAGTTATATTCTTGTACATAGGAGCAGTATTATAGTAGTTATATTCTTGTACATAGGAGCAGTATTATAGTAGTTATATTCTTGTACATAGGAGCAGTATTATAGTAGTTATATTCTTGTACATAGGGGCAGTATTATAGTAGTTATATTCTTGTACATAGGAGCAGTATTATAGTAGTTATATTCTTGTACATAGGGGGCAGTATTATAGTAGTTATATTCTTGTACATAGGGGGCAGTATTATAGTAGTTATATTCTTGTACATAGGGGGCAGTATTATAGTAGTTATATTCTTGTACATAGGGGGCAGTATTATAGTAGTTATATTCTTGTACATAGGGGCAGTATTATAGTAGTTATATTCTTGTACATAGGGGCAGTATTATAGTAGTTATATTCTTGTACATAGGGGCAGTATTATAGTAGTTATATTCTTGTACATAGGGGCAGTATTATAGTAGTTATATTCTTGTACATAGGAGCAGTATTATAGTAGTTATATTCTTGTACATAGGGGGCAGTATTATAGTAGTTATATTCTTGTACATAGGAGCAGTATTATAGTAGTTATATTCTTGTACATAGGGGCAGTATTATAGTAGTTATATTCTTGTACATAGGAGGTAGTATTATAGTAGTTATATTCTTGTACATAGGAGGTAGTATTATAGTAGTTATATTCTTGTACATAGGAGGTAGTATTATAGTAGTTATATTCTTGTACATAGGAGCAGTATTATAGTAGTTATATTCTTGTACATAGGGGCAGTATTATAGTAGTTATATTCTTGTACATAGGAGCAGTATTATAGTAGTTATATTCTTGTACATAGGGGGCAGTATTATAGTAGTTATATTCTTGTACATAGGAGCAGTATTATAGTAGTTATATTCTTGTACATAGGAGGTAGTATTATAGTAGTTATATTCTTGTACATAGGGGCAGTATTATAGTAGTTATATTCTTGTACATAGGAGCAGTATTATAGTAGTTATACTCTTGTACATAGGAGCAGTATTATAGTAGTTATATTCTTGTACATTGGAGCAGTATTATAGTAGTTATATTCTTGTACATAGGAGCAGTATTATAGTAGTTATATTCTTGTACATAGGAGACAGTATTATAGTAGTTATATTCTTGTACATAGGAGGCAGTATTATAGTAGTTATATTCTTGTACATAGGAGGTAGTATTATAGTAGTTATATTCTTGTACATAGGAGGTAGTATTATAGTAGTTATATTCTTGTACATAGGAGCAGTATTATAGTAGTTATATTCTTGTACATAGGGGCAGTATTATAGTAGTTATATTCTTGTACATAGGAGCAGTATTATAGTAGTTATATTCTTGTACATAGGAGCAGTATTATAGTAGTTATATTCTTGTACATAGGAGCAGTATTATAGTAGTTATATTCTTGTACATAGGGGCGGTATTATAGTAGTTATATTCTTGTACATAGGAGGTAGTATTATAGTAGTTATATTCTTGTACATAGGAGGTAGTATTATAGTAGTTATATTCTTGTACATAGGAGGTAGTATTATAGTAGTTATATTCTTGTACATAGGAGCAGTATTATAGTAGTTATATTCTTGTACATAGGAGCAGTATTATAGTAGTTATATTCTTGTACATAGGGGCGGTATTATAGTAGTTATATTCTTGTACATAGGAGGTAGTATTATAGTAGTTATATTCTTGTACATAGGAGGTAGTATTATAGTAGTTATATTCTTGTACATAGGAGGTAGTATTATAGTAGTTATATTCTTGTACATAGGAGGTAGTATTATAGTAGTTATATTCTTGTACATAGGGGCAGTATTATAGTAGTTATATTCTTGTACATAGGAGCAGTATTATAGTAGTTATATTCTTGTACATAGGGGCAGTATTATAGTAGTTATATTCTTGTACATAGGAGCAGTATTATAGTAGTTATATTCTTGTACATAGGGGGCAGTATTATAGTAGTTATATTCTTGTACATAGGAGCAGTATTATAGTAGTTATATTCTTGTACATAGGGGCGGTATTATAGTAGTTATATTCTTGTACATAGGAGGTAGTATTATAGTAGTTATATTCTTGTACATAGGAGGTAGTATTATAGTAGTTATATTCTTGTACATAGGAGGTAGTATTATAGTAGTTATATTCTTGTACATAGGAGGTAGTATTATAGTAGTTATATTCTTGTACATAGGAGCAGTATTATAGTAGTTATATTCTTGTACATAGGAGCAGTATTATAGTAGTTATATTCTTGTACATAGGGGGCAGTATTATAGTAGTTATATTCTTGTACATAGGGGGCAGTATTATAGTAGTTATATTCTTGTACATAGGGGGCAGTATTATAGTAGTTATATTCTTGTACATAGGGGGCAGTATTATAGTAGTTATATTCTTGTACATAGGGGCAGTATTATAGTAGTTATATTCTTGTACATAGGAGCAGTATTATAGTAGTTATATTCTTGTACATAGGGGCAGTATTATAGTAGTTATATTCTTGTACATAGGGGGCAGTATTATAGTAGTTATATTCTTGTACATAGGAGCAGTATTATAGTAGTTATATTCTTGTACATAGGAGCAGTATTATAGTAGTTATATTCTTGTACATAGGAGACAGTATTATAGTAGTTATATTCTTGTACATAGGAGGCAGTATTATAGTAGTTATATTCTTGTACATAGGGGCAGTATTATAGTAGTTATATTCTTGTACATATACAGTAAGGCAGCATTATTTTAGTAATACAGTATGTTATATCTTGGGACAGTATAATAGTAGTTGCACATAGGTTAGATAGGTTAATGATTTATGATTATTAGGATACATTGCACAAATCAAGAATTCTGTTTTGCCAATTTAAAGGAATAATCAATTCACCAACTGAAATTTATGAGCTTTGTAATCTACAAAAAAAATCATTGAATAAAGTGATTTTCATGCCCACAGGAAACAGTAATATAGTAGTATAGGTGCAGTAAGCATGTTCTTAGCTTCTTAGACAAATAGCTGAATCCGCTTGAAAACAGCCTACCCCTTTATAAAATCTACAATGTGTATTGATCAGTTGTCCTTCATCTTCCTCTCTTCTTTTATCAACACTCACTGGCAGGCACATAGGAAACCTCCATCCAGCTTGTAAAGAACTGTGATTCATCAGGATGGGACTAACATGGAAGTAAAAAAAATATATCTTCCAAAATGTGTATAGACACAACCCTTTTAATAAGGAGAATGGCGTCACTCTATTCATAGATTTCTAGGAGGAATAACAGAAGATCCTTTCAATGTATATTTTTGAGAAAAGATGCGCCAGAATTGTTATTTCATGGGGAATGCAAATATTTACTAAAACAGACATGTCAGGAGAGGTGAAAGGTCCCCTTTAACTGTGTCAATACAAATATCCCACATGTCACAAATATTTAAGTAAGGTCTTATACAAATGACGGTGAAAAACCGCCATACAATGGTGTTTTTTTGGAACGGCATCACTCGGCCATTTTAAAAACAATGGGAGTGAATGAGAGTATTCTCACGTCCGTTCTTTTTGTTGGATAGAAAAAAACAGTCAGTTAAAAAAATCGGCGTGTTCTATATTCGTCTATTTTGATGGACACAAAGACCCAGTAGAAATCAATGGATTCGGATGTAAAACGGATTGAAGAATGAGTCAAAAAAGTAAGACCAGTGAAATTCACTATCTGTTTTTTAACAGCCCATTAAAAATGGAGGCAAAACGCTGGACGCTCAGCTGTGCAAAATAGAAGACAAAAGTGGATTTATTGTAGTCTTCTCAGTCTGATGTCTGTATGTGCTGCCCTTACTGTGTTACACTTCTTGTAAGATGTTGGATAGCCCAGGGCTACATTCCCAGTTCTTCCCATTGCTATAAGGTCAGGTCCAGGCTGGATTTAATGCAGAGTTACGGTATGTACACAAATCTGCAGCAAATTACAATGGAAGTAGATTTGCACTCCAAAGACATACTGATGGGAAATTTAGAATGTGATCCCTATATGGGACAGTGAGCACAATATCTCTAAAGCGCTGCGGAATATGACGGCACTATATAAGTAAGCAAAATAAAATATCAATCCCATCCTAATGTTCTGGTTATACTCCACATGGACATCCGAGCATACTGCAGATTGTGAATCACCATGGAGTTCACCCTTTGCAGTGTATATGATAAAATCGGTGGCAAAATTTTGCATCACAATCCACCTGTTAGACACAGATTTTGCATTAAATTTGCTGAGTCTCTGCTGCTTTGCTTTTTCACCCCTCATCCCACTATACAGGGATAGATAAAATGTACCAAAGCAGAATAGAAATGACAGGAACAAGCTTTGTGCAGACTCCAGACCAGCAGGGAACGGTGTGACTTTTATAGAGGACCTCTCTTTATTCCTGATGTGCATTTTTCAGTAAATATTTGTTTTCCCCCATGATTTAACAGTTCTGGGGCAACAATCTGGGACCTCCCACCTGACTATAAATAGCCTAATTAGCATATTGGGTGACAAATTAATAGCAACAATTGCTCAGGAATGGAGGGGACTAGATAAAAAATTACTTCTATTGATTGATGTGGAGCTGGAGGTGGTGAAAGGTCCTCTTTAATAATAACTATGGATTTATCTGTGGAAAAGAATTAGTTATAATACAGTCTGTAATTCAGGATGGGTACAAGCAAAGTATCTACAAAATCACTCCATATTTTATATAGATCATATTTGTGCTTTGTAATATGAAGTTTAAAGGGGTTGTCCAGGTTTTAGGGTTTTATGGCCTATCCATAATATCTGAAAGGTTGGGGGTCAAAAGCCGGCCCTCAGACCAATCAACTATACGGGGCTGGAAGTAGTTGACGTCAAAGGTAGCTGAACTGCAGTACCAGCCCCTGACCACTATACAGGAACCAGAGCTATCTGCTTCCGTCTCTGGATTGTGTATGGTATGTGCATCTGAAGTAGCCCTGTATACCTGATTGGAGCAGGGGCCAGCTGTCGGACCCCCACTGATCATATATTTATGGCCTATCCTAAGGATAGTCCTATATACTGGACAACCCCTTTAAGGTTGAACCTGCACTACAAGCATCAGATGTCATGTATATAGGAGTATATAGGACTATTTTTAGCTTTGCACGATACGGTTCATCATATGACTGAAGAGGTAAAATGTTTTGTTTTATGTTTAGAACTGATATCCTGTTTTGTAACCTTACTTGTGGTCCATGAGTTGCCAGGTCTGGTAAATCCTCTGTGTGAATGTTCTATTACTGCTTCTTATTTCTTTCTTTCCTCATTGGCCACCTAATGCTCTAGTTTTCTACTCTTTCTGGTCTTGCCATCTGGAAACAATGTACCAAAACTAAGGAAATGCTCACAATTTGTGTTTAATAAAGAAGTGATTTCATTTACTTACCTGCTGTAGTGGAGCTGTAGTAAGGTGTGTCTGCCCTGGCCTTATAAGAGGCAAGTCTGCAGCAACTCCAGTGTTTTATAGAGAAAACTGCATAGGATTATGGGAAATGTCTATGATATAAAAGGATTTCATTACCCAGCAAGCTGGGTTGTTGTTGTTGGTGGTGGAGTTGACATAATGGGAAATCTGTGAGACTACAGTAGCCTGAAAGGCAAGGATTCTGTTGTATGCATTATGGATATTTTCTGATGAAATATTTTCTCTGTTAAAATTGGACTTAGAATAAACTCCTTTTGGATTTCTTTGCATCAATCAAGGTCTGATTGTTTTTTGGAAAATCCCATGCCTCACAATGACCTCATGCGCATGATCCTTTAAATACTGCTGAAATGGTGTTGTGAGCAAAATGGGCCTTGTGCATTCCCGATTTACCGAGTGTGTAAGGATAATGTAAGAAAGAGTGTGTGTATCTTAAGATTAAGAAAAAGAGCACAATGCTTACAATATAAGCGACAGACTCTCCATCTGTACATTAACCTCGCTCTGTGATTCTCCAGCACTCTAAGTGTTAAGAGCTTTGTGTCTGTATCCAGCGCAGATGTGATAGTTAATCTATCTGTGCCCCTTTCTCTTCTGTCACTGAAGTAAAGGTATCCAAATGGGGTCATTAGACTTTAGCACGTAACACTCCCTGTCCTTGTCCCTCTCGCAGATCCCCTGCTGGTAGGACGTGATGCCAGTGCAGAAAGACCAATACATACAGGTACAAGCAAATATATTGAACATCCTAACTCAATAACCCTTTAGAGGAAAAAACTCGTTTTCAGAAATGTCAGTCGCTAGAAAAGAGCAAGCACAAACACTCATGAGAAAAAAACTAAACAAAGTCCACCCTCTTTTCTACAGTTTTACATATCGGGACATAATAAAAAAACATCTGAAGATTTTAAAATTAGGTAAATCCAACCTCAGACGGACAACACAGAACAGATCATTATTTATTTAACAAAAATGAAGCCAACATGAAAGAGTCATGTGTGAAAAATTAAGTGCCCCCCATGAATCAGTGGCTTGTAAAACCAAGTTTATAGCAGTAACTTGTAGTAATGGTTTTCTGGAAGCCGTTATCAGTCTCTTACATGATTCTGGAGGATTTTGGCCCACTCTTTACAGCGTTGCTTCAGGTCATTGAGGTTTATGGACATTCGTTCCTGTAGAGCTCTCTTATGGTCCTGCCACAGCATTTCTATTGGGCTGAGTTCTGGACTATGACTATTACAAAACCGCAATTCTTTTTTTGTTCAGCCATTGTCCTGTTACATGACCCAGGTTTGGCGAAGCTTCACCTGTTGGATAGAAGGCCTGACATTTGACTTTTTAGCAGAGAGGTTCATGGATGACTCAATGACTGCAAGGTGCCCAGGTCCTGTGGTTGCACAATAAGACCAAATCATCACTTACTTGATCGTTGGTATGAGATGTTTGTATAATAATGTTGGGTTTAGTTTTTGCCAAACATGGTGCGTTATGGCCAGACATTGTCCCAGAAATCTGGGGTTTGTTCAGCTGTAACTTTGCAAACTTAAAAGAGGACCTTTCATGTCCTTGGAGATCAGCAGTATTATATACCGCTACAAAGCTGACAGTGCACGGAATTCAGCACACTGTAAGCTTTGCCGGTATGCACTCGGGTGCCCTTAGTGGAGGGATATTGGTGCCGAAACTAACGGCACCGATATCTCCACCACTAGGCGCATAGCGGCAAAGCTGACTTCAACGCACTGTCAGCTTTTTAGCTGTACAACACCATGGAATTATTATGATAATGTCAAGCACCATGGGATTAATATAATAATGTCCGGCACCGTGGGATTAATATAATAATGTCCGGCACCGTGGGATTAATATAATAATGTCCGGCACCGTGGGATTAATATAATAATGTCCGGCACCGTGGGATTAATATAATAATGTCCCGCACCGCGGGATTAATATAATAATGTCCCGCACCGTGGGATTAATATAATAATGTCAAGCACCGTGGGATTAATATAATAATGTCCGGCACCGTGGGATTAATATAATAATGTCCGGCACCGTGGGATTAATATAATAATGTCCGGCACCGTGGGATTAATATAATAATGTCCGGCACCGTGGGATTAATATAATAATGTCCGGCACCGTGGGATTAATATAATAATGTCCGGCACCGTGGGATTAATATAATAATGTCAAGCACCGTGGGATTAATATAATAATGTCAAGCACCGTGGGATTAATATAATAATGTCAAGCACCGTGGGATTAATATAATAATGTCCGGCACCGTGGGATTAATATAATAATGTCCGGCACCATGGGATTAATATAATAATGTCAAGCACCATGGCATTAATGGTGCTCTAAAAATGAATAAATAATAATAATAATTACATGCTAACCGAGGCCTGTAGCTTCTGAGATGTAGTTTCTGGCTGTTTTAGAGTTTACCTGAGAACTGCAATTTCTGACTTTTGCTTGAATTTGCCAGGCCATCTACTACTGGGAAGATGGTGAGCTGTCTTGAATGTTCTCCACTTGTGAATAATCTTTCTCACTGTAGAATGAGGGACTCTAGATTTCTTGGAAATGGCCTTATAACCCTTCCCAGAATGATGGGTAGCAAGTGTTGCTTCTCTAAGATCATTGCTGATGTCTTTCCTCCTTGGCATTGCCTTAACACATACCTGAATGCTCCAGACCAGCAAACTGCCAAAATGCCTGCTTTTATAGATGTGGTCACACTTGGAGTTGATAAATGATACAAGGGCATTTGATTAGCAGCACCTTACTGCTACTTACCCTATTCATTCCTTTGGAAGCAGTAAATAATGACACAATATAATTTATCTCACTGTGCCCCATACATAGTTTGTTCATGTGTTTAAAGTGCTGCGATCCAACCACAAAAAGTAGGGTTCACCTAACTGCCCTACTTTGCCCCCACCACGCACCAGTCCCTCAAAATGATTTTCTACTGTCCTTGTGGTCTTTTGTTCAATTCAAGACCAATGTATGCCATACTTCCAAAACTTCCATTACACCTCTGGGCCACTAAGTCCACGTTTAGTTCCAACCGGCCCCTTGATGGTTATTGATCACACAGACCAACCTTCATGACTACCTGACCTTGAAGAAAACCTCACCAGCAACATGGACAGGGATCATTTACTGTAAGAGCATTGAGACTATGGAAGTCACTGCCATAGGATGTGGTGATGGGGGATTCATTGTCCAAGACAGGCGTCGATGCCTTTCTTGAATGGAAAAATATTATGGGTTATGGGTTTTAGATTTTGGTAAGGACAAGTTGTCCAGGGTTTTATACTGATTTCTGGAGTTGGAGTCGGGAAGGAATTTTTCCACTGACATGGGGCAATTGGCATCAGCCTCATGTGTTATTTTTTTTTTTTGCCTTCCTCTGGATCAACACTGTAGGGTTATCGGTCGGACTTGATGGACCTGTGTCTTTATCTATGTAACTATTATTTATCTATTTATTATGCTTACTTGTATAGCGCCATCATATTCTGCAGCACTTTACAGACATTGACAGTCACTGCCCCATATAGGGCTCACAATCTACATTCCCTATCAATATGTCTTTGGAGTGTGGGAGGAAACCGGAGTACCCGGAGGAAACCCGCGCAAACAAAATGTTATTTCTGGAAATCAGACTTAGAAAAATGATCTTAAAGTATAGGAAACAAGCCAAGTTCTTAGTCATGGGTGATTCCTTGATGTCTTGTCTACAGTTAGAGGGGAGGGGGACTGTTACTGTGCTGTGACGGGAAGCAACGTGACAACACAGACACACAGAGGAAATTATCCATGGAAGCTTATATGAAGTCAGGAGCTCTGGTAATATAGTCTGAGGATGTGATATGTCATCCAAACATGGCAGCATGACATCAGATCTGTTATGGTTAATGTATATAAACTGGACATTTCTAGTAGCATATACTATGAACAGTCTTTGGCATCCATTGCTATATGCAAGTCAGTAAGATATGATATATCATAATAATAAAAAATTAGCAACAAAAATACAAAAAAAAAAAGGCTACTTCATGCTGGGAATTTAGAAAAGGCTTGGTAACAATGAGAAAGAAGAAAGCTGCTACCAAAAATGTCTATTACTATGGAGGACTGACAGCTTATTCATATCATTGGGCACCATGTAATGCTCCATTTTCCCTAAGAGCTCTATATTGGAGTTGAATCCTTGATGCCAGGTTCCTTCTCAGGCTAGGTTCACACTAGTAACTGGTTTCTGTCCTTAGGGTCCGCATGGGGACCCGAAAGACCGAAACCCTGTGCGCTTTAAAAAGTGGTGATCCGCGGAACCCAAAGATTATAATGGGGTCTGCCAGGTTTTCGCCCAGTTTCTGACAATTTTACACTGAAATTGGTGGAGAGAAAAGTCCTACTTGCAGGACTTTTCTTTCCGCCAATTTAAGCAGAATCCTAGACGGAGGCGAGCAAACGCTAGTGTGAACCTAGCGTCAGATAATATTATTATTATCTACATCCTGTCTGACGTCTCCACATACACTTGCACTAACATGCAATACACTCTAACAACCTTACTTATTGTCCTAGTGATCCTTAAGGCCGGTTGCAGACAACCATACTGCAACAGGCCGGCCATGAATTAAAGGCACGGGCGGCACATGGGGGACACGGGGATGCCGCAGCCAAAACTCTGCATTTACGCAACGTGGGGCCCTGGCCTCTACATTATAAAACCTGCTAACAATGGACCCAGAAAAACAAAAATGTAACAGTAAAGTGAGCAGAGCCGTACTATTGTCTAGACCCTGTAACCTGTTTTTCTCACTCACTGACCTCATTTAACCTTTACAGATCCTAGATCCTGTTCTGCAATCCCTCTGATGTTCCTGCACTGACCTCATTTGCTTTTAGAAAACTTAGATCCATCTTACCCATCTGTTTGTGTTCACACTATGAATGGTGTTCACCCTTAGAATGACTTAACAGGCTATGCACCAAGCAATTTTTTTTAATGTTTTTCCATTATCACTTTTTTTTTTCTTCGATATAGCTGTATGAGCACTTGTTTCTTGTGGGATGAGTTAAGTTTTTGAGTTGCACCATTTTAGGGTATATAAAAAATAAAATTGATGAACTTTTATTTTTTTCTTGGGGAAAATAACCCTGCAATTTTTTTGTGCACAGTGCAGTAAAAGTACTTCTATGACTTGTTATAAATACAATGATACCAAATAAGTATTTTTTTTTTTTTTTATGTTTTAGTTTTGCACAATAAAAATGTTTTATGGAAAGTGATTTTGTTTGTAATTCAGTTTTTATTAAGTCTTTAAAGATAACATGAATAGCAAAAAAAAAAAGTCATTTTTTGGTGTAGCCGCATCCCAAGCATCATAGCTTTTTGATTTTCCTGTCAACATAGCCATATGAGGGCTTACTACTACTTTGGAGTACATCACTTTGTTTTCTTTTTTTTTGTATGTAATACTGGTGACTGAGGGGACCCTTATGTGGGGTTACTTAAGCGGACATTAAATTATGTGTGGGGGGCCCACTTAGGAATAGTTTGGGCCCTGGCAGTAAGGAGGAACAAGGGGTTAGGGACCACATTCTAGTCATAAAGGTATCATCTATCCTGTGGACTGGTAATACAGTGAAGCTTCTCCAAAGGGATACCACTTTGAGAAGACTATCCTTTTATCTAGACCAGATTTCCTGTAACAGATTTTCAGTTCCTCCATGTATTATTCATCTTCATTGAAAAGACCACCAGCTTTTTGATTTTTTTTTTTGCCCCTTCTAGTCTCCTATAATTTTAATTTTGTTTACCAAAGTAAAAAATATCTTTAAGTAATAAAAAAAAAAACTCATATAAAATGTACCCCCTGTCTACCTAACCTAAGATCACAGAGACATCAACATGGGAGAACCCTTCACAGGGAGATTCACAAATGGCAAGTTGCCGCAAAAGTGGGATGGCCTTTAAGGGGCGTGGTCTTTATAAAAGTACACAGTTACATATATCCAGACCTTATATAATAATATTAGACCCCAGAATGTTACTGGTTAATTAAAATAAACAATTGCTTCAGTTTTATTTACGCCATTTAGTGATCACTTTAAATATTTTTTGGCGATACTATATATATATAATATACCGTATGTGTGTGTATTAATAATCATTTAATAATAAAAAAAATTGCTAAAGCCTTATTTTAATAATTTTTTTTATTAGGTAGGTTTTTTTCCCTGATGCCAATCTTTTCTTGTCCCTGCATATGTATGATATATAGAGAAATCTCTCTATATACCAGTACATTGTAAGCTTAGAAGATATATTATTAAGTATACAAAGTACTGGCATATAGATTAACATATATGAATACTTTATGCAAGCACAGTACAATACTGTTGTAGTTTCTTATGAGAAAAAAACCTGTATTGAAAGTAATAGAGCTTGTGGCTCAGTCAGTAGAGTAACAGGGGTCATATGTACTCAAATAAATAAAAGTTACAGGATCTCCTGGCAACCTCCTCATTAATATTCACTGCATTGAGGTGACATCACTGTGAATACTAATGAGCCAGCAGCCAAGTGAAAGAGGGCTATACATCAGGTGACCAGGTGAAGGGGCCTGAACACCCGGGAGTCTTGTGAGTTGGCAGGTTTCATAACCTGACATATCATTCTCTATACACATTTTATCAAAGAGATTAAAGTATACAAAAGATTTAAGTCTAACACAATCCAGCCAGACTGAGCGGGAGGTTTCAGAAATCCAGATCTTCTTGGAGCCTATGGTGAAGGATAATATCTAGCTATTAGTTTTCTAGCATAAAACCAATTTCCCATTATAGCCATTTGGTCTGAGTACCTGGAAATCTGTAACCCCAAAATAACAATAAATCCAGAGTTTCATGATACCTTGCACATTACAAGCAAACAAATGAATATGATGCAGTATGTGTTCCCAATATGTCTGCAACTTAGGGCATTGCATGTTAAATGTACCCAACTGGCATCAGGCCCTGTGCACTTAGGACATGCAATCTCCTTCTTCCAATCTATCACTTTTTTCTAATCTGTTTTGATTTTCTTTTTGTAGATTTTTATTCTATTTTCTGTACGTGACGATGGGGCAGCCATCTTGTCTGAGTTTCTCCTCTGCTCTGTTAGCAGCATTTAGTGATATGCTTTACAGCATAGTCATGGACATAGGCAGCAAGAGACTGAAGCCGACTCATTGATGTCTGTGGGAGAGTTTATAGCCATGCTCTGTGCAGGAGGGGGTGATGATAATCTGTCTATTGTCAGTAGTGGATGTAATGATGGGTCAGTGGTGTTATATATAAAGGTGATATCTTCTATTGTAATACTGTCTGTGAAGTAAATAAAGTGGCTGCTGCAAAAAAAGAAAAAAAAAAAATCCCTACAGAATTGGCAAGTGTTGATCTGTTATTAAGCATAGTGGCCAGAGTAAAAATTGCATGTTATGGTACTTTAAAAAAAAAAAAATATATATATAAACAAAAAAAAGTGTAGCAGCACTCTGACACAGCACAAGGGTATATAGAGAACAGAGATAGCATTACTGCTATTATTGGCACCTACAAATTAATATGGTGTATAAACTAAAATTTTGAGGTTCTTAGTTATACATATTTGATCAAACAGTAGGAAGCCCACCTGCCCCGACAAGGCGACCTCATTAAGGTGGGACCCTATACTAATACCTCTACTAAACCCAAAATAAATCTACAATGTGAACACAGGGCAATAACATATCTCTCTTGGACCCAGAACAGGTCTACAATGTGAACACAAGGAAATAACATACCTTCTTGGACCCAGAACAGTAGCTTGCACCTGTTCACATTGGGATGTGCTGTCTGAATCTTTTTTGTGTGTGTATTACATGGCGGGTGTGGTTCCCTCTAATTGGACTTGCACTCCCATTTAATTGCACGGGTTTATTTAAGTTGAATAGAGGATATTTTTCAGTTCCCCATCTGCCCCTAGGCTATTTTAAGTTGAGTATGCTCTGGATCCTATTTGCCCTGTGTTTACATTGTAGACCTGTTCTGGGTCCAAGAGAGGTATGTTATTGCCCTGTGTTCACATTGTAGATTTATTTTGGGTTTAGTAGAGGTATTAGTATAGGGTCCCACCTTAATGAGGTCGCCTTGTTGGGGCAGGTACAGGGCTTCCTACTGTTTGATCAAATATGTATAACTAAGAACCTCAAAATTTTAGTTTATACTCCATATTAATTTGTAGGTGCCAATAATAGCAGGAATGCTATCTCTGTTCTCTATATACCCTTGTGCTGTGTCAGAGTGCTGCTACACTTTTTTGTTTTTATACATTTTACCACATATGTATATATATATATATATATATATATATATATATATATATTTACACATGGTGATTGTGACATGGAAAATTAAATATAAAAACATCAAAAAAAATTTATCATTAAAACTTGTTTTAAAAAGGCCATTTTTGGTGAGACAGTTCCTAATATACATCATTCCATAACATGAATGGCATTTCCACCTGTATATCTACTTATTAATTCTAATTGATCCCAGTGATCATCCAATCATAATCTCACAGATTGTCAAAAAATAAGACATGTCCTATTTTTGTTTGTTTTCACAGATCAGTCCGCAGACTCCATGATGGATCTGTGAAAATGGATGCTAAACGGCCGTGACTAAAGCTGATGGTTCGTCTGATTTTTACAGCCATTTTTTTTCAGTGCTCATGTGAATGAAGTCTAACGGGATTTGGAGTTTGTCACAAAAACGGAGCCCTGACCCCTATAAAGATATAGTAAGATGAACCAGCACAGAATTTTGGACCTATTAATATTAAATGACGTGGACACTTGAACCTTCTGATCTTTCTGCTGTTCCAGGACTGACTCTGCTCACTCTACAACATCTACCCGTCACTTAGTGATCCTACTCTTCCCATATTACACCTTATCCCGCTCTGTAGCGTCACAGCTTTCCTACACAAATCCCACTCATTCGTTCCCTAAATTCTTCCTTGCTGTCCTTAGTTTGGGGTCACTCTTTTGATCATTATTATTATTATTTTTTTAGGGAACTAGCCATAGATCTCTACAAGAGGAAAAAAGGTAAAGGAAAACTTCATCCTATGCCTCTTTTTAGATTTTTTTCCCCGCTTTTTTGTAAAAACAAGTGCAGATCATGAGTGAAGCGGCTGCTGTGTGAGCCCGTCCTTACACTGACCCTCCTCATCTCTCTCCACTTGTCTTGCCCACTCTGATTCTCCTTTCCACTCTGCTACATAACTACTATTCCTGCACGGATCCTGAAATGTCACGGGCCGATCTCTCCACACCACCTGCCCAGTTCTATGCTTCCTGTTTGCAGTATGCAGGAAGACATGGAGGAAACAGATGCAGCAGCTTTCACTGCTATTACTGGGGCCAGGTGCATCCTATGAGTAAAAGGAAGACAGAAAAAGATAGAAAGGGGAGACACACTCAGAAGTGTACCCCACTATGAAATACCCCCTGGTAGGGGATAGACGCTTACCCCCCTCACACCTGGCCTATGACACGATCTTCACTCAGAAGTCAAAAATAGCAAAAACATGGTCAACCCCAAATGGCCCTGACCCAGTGTGGCGTTGCCTGGTTTTTTTAAGCTCCACTGGGTATCTGACTATATACATTGTGGGGGGGGGGATAAAAGTAGTTTTGAAAAATGGCACCATATTTATAAGATGAATTGGACATAATTTTCCCTTCTAATGATACGGCAATATTTTTATGGACGAAACCAAATATGGCACAGACTAGCTGCTCTTTATATGGGGCTTGTACTATTGTGTAAAATAATCCTGGCACCTGTAAACATTACAAGGGTTCTTATAAAATGGGGTGTAAAAGTCGTATGCTGGTGTAACAACCATTTCTTTTGCTTTGAAGTATTTTGCACAGTGGCTCAGTGGTTAGCGCTGTTGTCTTGCAGCGCTGGAGTCCTCCGTTCCAGTGATCAGGAGGACAGGGGACCAAAAGGACCCTAAGGCCTCTGTGTGAATGGAGTTCCAATGCACCATCTTTTTATTTATTTATTTATTTTTTTATTAATTGTTTATTTAAAGGCGTTGTCCAGGCTAAAATTTAAATTTATAGGCCAGGGGAGGTGAACAAAAATAAAAAAAACATACTCACCTGTCCCCAATGCTCCAGCGTCCTTCCAGCACGGTCTGATCCTGCTTTATTTATTTATTCTTTCTTGTATAGCGCCATCATATTCCGCAGCGCTTTACAGACATTGTGGTCACTGTCCCATATAGGGCTCACAATCTACATTCCCTATCAGTATGTCTTTGGAGTGTGGGGGAAAAACTGGAGTACCCGGAGGAAACCCACGCAAACACAGGGAGAACATACTAGGAACATACTGCTGCTAGGCTTTGTTCTTTTGCAGTAGTCCTTGCCGGCTGTGATGTCCCGGGTCCCTTCCGCTGAGGCCACTGATTGAAAGGGACCCGGGGATGTCACAGGTACTGATGTCCCGGGTCCTTTGCTGAGGCCATACATGTGTGGCAGGGACTACCGCCAGAAAAAAACAACGTAACTGCAGACAGGACCACGCTTGAAGACACCGGAGCACCAGGGACAGGTGAGTATGTTTTTGTTTTTTGTTTTTTTTTTTTTACCTCGCCGCCCTAATTAAAAAATAAAATTTTAGCTTGGACCCCTTCAAGTTTTTAATAGAAACAGCATGCAAATACAAAACACAAACAGAGTGGGGCAAGAAAGGTCAAATAGTGCAGAAGTAATCTCCTGGCGTAGCGTGGGATGGAGGGAGTGCACCGCCATCTTCTAAAATCCATATCCTTTTTTATTTTTCCACTGACAGCACTAGTTATGGGCATGTTATTGGTACTTTTTTATTGTTATCATTCTGCAGTACATGTGACTTTTTGATCACTTTTATTGCATTTTTTGTAGCCAAAGTGAGCAAAAAAGAGCATTTCTGGAGTTATTTTTTTACTTTTTTCACCCTAAGGGATAAATAACAACCCGTTATATAGTATGGGTCATTAGTGAAGCAAAGTGAATGAGAGTCGGGTTAAACTGGTTAAATCTGGTTCATAGACTGTAAGCCCTTGCGGGCAGGGCCCTCTATCCCACTGTGCCAGTCGGTCACTGTTAGCATTATCTGTTTTGTAGATCTGGTGTACTGTATGTAAACCCTCAAATGTAAAGCACCATGGAAATAATGGTGCTATATACAGAAATAATAATAATCTCATCCACGCATTTTGGGGCGAAAAAAAAAGATGTAGAAAAGCTGCGTTTTTCAAAAATGTAGCATGTTAATTTTAGCTGCAAACACAGAAAAACGCAGCAAAAACAATGAAAAACTATGCAAAAAATAAAATCCTATTCGTTTCCATGCCGTTTTTTTAGCCGTGTTGGGCTTAGTCTCAGTGCTGACTGTCAGAGTATTAGGTCCTGCCAAAATCAGGGTTAATGATGGCTCTACTGGAGGCCGTGATCAGGCCTTAGACTTTCATGGTAACACAATGGCACCCCCTGACTGCAGTGTGGGGAGCCAGTGCAGGGGATTGAACCACTGGGCACTCCTTAGTTGCTTTTGACAGCGGCATCTATAGTGTTAAAGGGGTATTCCCATGACCATAATCATTTTTAAATTTGTAGACAATTAAAAATTAAACATTTTTGCAAATATAAGTAATTAAACATTTTGCAGAGTTTTAAAGATTTTCTCTAAATGTCTTGTGGTCACGAGCTGTTGTCTTGATCGGTTGCCAGTGGATACGACCATGAATGCGGGACCTTTCTAAGGACAGAAAGTCATCCATGATTTCCTTATTGTGGCCAGAATATCTTCTGATACATGTAGTGCTCCTGCCTGATAACCCAGCTACAATAAGAAAATCTTGGCTGGGTTCCTGACAAGTTCCAGACCATAGAAAATTTCTGCATACGTGATCGTATCCATTGGCAACCGATCAAGACAACAGACGTCACTACTAAGATTGTTAGAGAAAATCTTTAAAACTCTGCAGAATTTTTAGCTACTTATATTTGCAAAAATCTTTAACTTTGTATTATCTACAAATATAAATATGATTATGTTCATGGGAATACCCCTCTAAGCAACCAAGAACAGAGTCATCTCTCTGTTTATGGTGCTGGCTCAAGTTGATGCCATGTCCAGGACATAGCAGTATGGCTGGTGCACTTACTTGCTACTTGCCGTACAATACTGTTATGGAAGGGATGCAACATTGTTTTTGGTTCAAGGGTCATACTGTTAAACTGTATTACTCCCAAGGGTTACATTACATCCCCACATGTGACATTTCTGTCATTGACTACCTAGTGTCCTTTTTTTCTTGAGTGAAAAAAATTTGTAGATATACGATATATGTCACAGATGGTAATATGACTTTAAAAGGGGGGGGGGGAACAGAGTGAGAAAGAGGTGCAGACAGGGTAGAGACTCCCAGTGCTGGATTGACCACTGCTCAGTACTTCTCTGTAATGTCCTCCATGCTGCTGCTTCTGTGCGTTTCATAGAGTAAGAAGAACAGAATCTCTTCTTCTCTGTATGTGCAGTGTATAGGAGACATCACAGCGGCTAGATGTAGATTTCCTATTATCACATGAATACTTGGGACACACTGCTGTCGATTTGAGACAGACGGCAAGGAAACCAACTATTAGTTATCAATCCCTCCTCCTGACAGGTCCACTTTAATCCCCCCTTCCTGTCCCTTTACTACTTCCTTCATTCAGCAGTTTGCACTATATTGCAGGAAGCGCTGTGCCCTCTCCAGTGTAGCACATTATATATTTAGTGCATGTTTGCTATTATTTTATGATTAGGGTAGGGTGAGCTGGATGGCCTGGAAATGACAGCAATAAAATGTAACATTATTGGAAACAACTGCAGAATGTGAATAATTTCCTTAAAGGGGTTTGCCTACCTTTACAACTTAACTCCATCCTCAGAACATCTCAGGGTGTCCAACCAATGGTACCGCCACTGATCATGAGAACAGGGGTCACCTGAATGTTATGACATGAGGCACACTGCCACTCCATTCATCTCTATGGGCCTACCAGTGATAGCCAAGTTCTGCACTTCAATGGGACTGGGGCACACTAAAGTACTTAAAAGGAGACTATGGGGCACATTTATTAAGACTGACATATCGTACGCCATTCTTAATAAAGGCCCCGACTGGCGCAGGGCACAGCTGATTTATGAAGAGGCTCCGGCATGTGCCCATACGTCAGAAAGGAGATCTACTCCAGTTAGGAACTGCCATTGATTTCCGTAATAACTCATGCCTGTAATATGTTGGACTGAGGTATCTCCGGCCTGCCCACTCTACCCACATTCACACAACGTGGCGAGCGAGGAGCATGACGGGGGTTGTGGTGCACTTTTGGTACAAGAAAGGGCCTTGTGCTAAATGTGCACCACAGTATCATCCCTCTACGCCAGCATTTAGTGGCCAAATCACATCCTTAAATTAAGTGCCCGGTTAGTGTGCACCCTCCCTATCATGTTGGATGTCCACCAAACCCCAGTACCCAGACTTCACCAATGCTCAAGAAACTACACTTTACCAAACCAGGGCAGCCTGCCCCCCAGACCCTTGCGCCAAGCGTACTGCAAATCCCAGTCCCCAGATGTTTCCCACCTCATTTAAAGAGAACTTTCACCACCTCCATCAATTCCAGTTCTTAGCATCTGTTTATAGCCCCCGCTCCACTGATTCCTTCGCATTTAAAATTTTCTCTCTATCCCCCACCATCCCTGAGCAATCATTGCTGTTAGTTTTGGTACCTAATGTGCTATGTAAGCTCTGTAGTGTCAGGCGGGGGGGGGGGGGGGTGGGAAGAGAATAGTAAGTCAAACAGTCACATTATCTCCTCTGAGAACAGAAGAATCAGACATGCAAAATTCAACATGCCCGATCCTTCTTCCCTCTGAAATCATCTGTCCGAGGAAAGTCAAGTCACTCCATATATATCAGGATCGGTCAACTGTACTGAAATTGGCAGGTTCCGCTGACACTATCTGATGTTCATGGGCACTTTAAGACTTTCCACAGACCCCAGAACCTGGCACCCAGACGTCACCAGATCCTAGTAAACAGAACTCTCTAAGTAAAATTATCAGTTAATAAATGCAGAGTTATGGACGGCATTATAATGGTAATGGTCATTATTAGAATAATTCATTTTTGTTTTGCCAACTATTCATTTTATTGGATTTACATAAAATGCTCTTCTGAAATGACTTATGAATAGAAATAAATAAAATACAAAATTGAGTAAATCTTCAGTCATTTACTGTTCTCAGTAATTTTCTAGGTCTCCAGCAGAGGGCGATAGAAACCACAGATTACAGTTTTGTACAGAAAATACTGTCATCCGGTGATGAGTTGTCACAGACCAGACCTAGAAGGCAGTAAGTTAGCTATGCTCAGTGTAAACTAGCCAACCTCACCAAATATGGCTCCCTCAGAATAGACTTTGCATGGAACAGGGACACATGAACCAAATCTAATTTTTTGTGGTTCGGTGGAATTTTCCTTGAACCAGCAGATTTATCAATTCCTCTATGCAGTGGTGTAACTAAATCCTTGTGGGCCCCACTGGAAACTGCAAACCCCCCTCCCTACAGCGAATTCCTGACAGTGACGTTTACAGGTGCTGCAGCTATATATCAGACACATGTAAGGGATACAACTATAGTACCCACAACTGCAGTTATCAAGAATATGACGAGTGAGCAGCGCAGCGCCTGGCATGTAAACAATACTGGGAGCTGCGTGCTGTGGGAAACAGCTGATCTGCAGGGTCCTAACAGTGTAAGCAATGTGAGAGATCAGTGTGGGGTCCAACACCCGAGGCCCCTGCTGATCAACTGTTTGAAGTTACTGTGGTGCTTTTGCGAGTACCCTCATCCCTTCACTGTTTATATTGCACAGTATCTGTTTTATAATCACCATGCAATGTTATTACAGCCTGTAATAATAGTGCACAGCTGCTATAAAACAGATGGTGTGTGATGTGAATAGTGAAGGGGCCCCACACAGTATAATATGCTTCACAGTGTCCCCCACACAGTATAATATGCTTCACAGTGTCCCCCACACAGTATAATATGCTTCACAGTGTCCCCCACACAGTATAATATGCTCCACAGTGGCCCTCACACACTATTATATATATCGGCCTGGCCGCTATACAGTGGACAGAGCTTTCTGCTTCCAGCTCTGTATTGTTCATAGGACATGCGCTGGATGCGGCTCAATACAGCTTATTGTTCCGTATAATTTAATAATGCCTCAATAATAATAATAATTTAATAATGCTCAATTTATTTATACATTTTTAGGAAGAGGAACCGCACAACAAAGAGTGCCATGAAAAGATGCTCAAGTATTGTTATTTCATGTAGAATATCTGTAACACAGACACATCAGTACAAGAAGTGGAAGGTTCTGGCTAGAGAAGGCCGAGCGAGACAAATATTTGTGAGGGTCAGGATCATATTTGTTTTGGGCTGAACTTGTTCAACATGAATCGGAAGTGCTATAATTAATATATAATTAACTCACTTCCCCTTATATATAATTATAATATAAGGGGAAGTGAGTAAAAATAGCAAATAGTTATACTCACCTCTCCTGGCCATCCTTGCAGTCCCCCAGCATCCTTTTCCGACCTTTGGCTGACTCCATGTGCCGCAGGATCATCACTAAGGCCTGTGATTGGACCTCATTGGTCACATGTGAAACACTGACATCATGAAACTTTGACCCAGTATAATGATGTCAGTGCGCTCCACATGACCACTGAGGCCCAACCACAGGCCTCAGCAGTGACTCTGGGGCACATGACATTCTCCAGAAGTTGAAAGGGACACGGGTGGAAAACCAGAAGTCACAAGAATGACCAGGAGAGATGAGGCAAGGTGAGTATGACTGATATTTTTTTTTCCTCATCTCTCCTGGGCATCCACTTATTATACTTTGGGGTCTCAGGATACCCCAGAGTATAATAGTGTTTTTTAGGTGACGAACCCCAAAAGTTTCCAGTTTGGGTCGTATCTGATTGATACAAATTGGTTCCCACATCCCTAGTCCTGGCGTATCCTTAGGATAGGTCATCAGTATGAGATTGCTGGAGACCAAAACCCAGCACCTACACCGATCAGCTGATTGAAGAGGCTGTGGCTTCTTCTTTGTATACCAGATACAGTGCCATACATAGTGTAGTGACTGTGTCTTGGTCCAATTACAAAGACTCCCACCAATCTAATGACCTATCCTAAGGATGGTCCATTAACATAAAATCTCTGGAACACCCCTTTATATGCTGATCTGCAGCCACCACTAGGGGGTGCTCACTGCATAACGATTTCAATGGGAACTGATAAACCTAGAGACATAGAAACACCTTTAAGTGAAATAAGCATTCAACAAAGCACTGAATTTTCCAGTGAAGAAAAAATGGATGGTAAGGGGCATAAAACCCAGGGTGCCCGGACAATTCTCATTGTGGCACTGGAGTGAGACATAGGACTGTAGTAGACTCTATAGCAGGGCTGGATCAGACATGGCAGGCCCTGGTTCTAACAAGACCCAGTCACACGGGGACAGCCCAATTAGCTGATAACTGCTAATAAACCACTGATATCCGAGGTGTCCCTCAGAATGAGTCCCGTGGTGCAAGATATTGTATCTGACAGTGATCTGTGTAGAGAACAGCTTGGACATGAGTCTTATCTCAATCTTTCTGTGCATGTCACCACATTATTTACCATTGTGTGACCTTTCAGCCCTGATGTTTTTCCCATCATGTGACATTTTGTTGTTTATCTTATCGTATATGGTTTTGCATATTTCAGTTCCTCATATTAAATGCTATGGTCAGGAACTGTATCTACCTATTTATCCAGTCGTATGAATGTATAATATATTTCATGTGCACTAGGTGGCGGTAGGCAGGAAACAGCTGGCCTGTTCTATGTGGCTGTATGGCTCCTGCCCTCACAATAACAACCTGGGGTGTAGCTATAGGGGGCGCTTTCTATGTTGTAGGGGGCCCAGAGACCTATCTACAACATAGAAAGACACAAATATCATAGATAGCACATGATAAGTGGGGACCCGTTACATATTTTGCAGTGGGGCCCAGAAGCTTCAAGTTACTCCTCTGATAACAACCACCCCATCCTTTTTATTATAGGGGCGTCCATCTTGCCTGACCTGTTATACCATTTAGATATGACTTACAGCAGCCACATTAACTATAACAACCTGTAGTGTGGAGATGACTCACTTACTTCTATGGTAGAGTGTTGTGGGCATGCTCTGTGACCTGTACAGAGGTCACAGTGCAGGGAGGGGGAGGAGGTGAGCTGTGACCATCACCTATTGTGAATGGTAAATCCTGTGTTATCTATATCAGGATGATACCTATCATTGTAGTCCTGCCAGAGATAAGGAGACAATACCTGATCTCTACAGAACAGGAAGTCTGAGACTATTGTGAAGCTCAGTTTTCAGTATGAGAATTGCAAGATTTTATGACTTTTAATATTATAAAATATTCAAAATGACAAAAACACCAAAACCTCTTTAAAAATAAGTTTAATATAAAAACTTGATTTAGATTATTTACCGATGTCACTTCCCTAAAATGGCCCTTTGAGCTCCTGATATATCTGCACTGATATCTCTCCACTGTCAGAAGGGCGGGCCTTACCGCTCAGTGTCATAGCCTTGTACTGTCAGTGGGGCGTTCCTCACAGCCCAGACATGAGGCTCAGCTGTAAGGCCCGCCTTTCTGATAGAGAAACTTATGGCACCAACATCTCCAGCAACTGGGGAACATATCGGGAAAGCTGACTGTAATCTATCTAACGGTATATAATACCGCTCATCTCTGAGGACATGAAAGGTCCTCTCTAAGTTGTCCGAGACCCATAGGTCATCAGTATCAGATTGGTGCAGGTTCAACACCCAGATCTTACACTGATCACCGATTCAGCTGCTGAAAGATGTATACAGATGGTACTGTGTATACCACTGTCACAGTCTACATCTCCATACACTGTATACAGTTTCTAGCTCTGTACACTGTAGTGGTGGCTCCAGGAACTGCAGCTTTGCTCCCATTCACTTTAATAGGAGCAGGGCTGCTGGATGTACCTTACATATGGCTCCGGCAGCCAAATCAGGTGTCAGACCACCATGGATCTGAAATTGATGTCCTATCCTATGGTCAACCTCAGGTTTTGGCTTCAGAAATACACATCTGATATTGGTGCTGACGTGTGAGCACAAGGCCAACGCCAGACTATGCATGTGCAGCAGATCAGCACAAGGAATACCCCTGTTGCCATTGGATGGGGCTAATCCTTGGCGTCTCCATGCTACATGTTTCTGTGGCTTCCTTTTTTTCTGTGGTGCAAACATAAATCTGTGCTGAAATTGTCTGTAGCTGGAGTGTGGAACTCCTATATATAGGATACAGCCTGATGTCAGATTACCACTTCAGCGTGGGATCCGTTCCAAAATCGATAGAAAATGGAAAGTGTAAATGAACCAACTTAAGCTGGCCATGCCCATAAGATTTCAGACTGTCTGCTGATGGTTCAGTTTGCCCCACATAACCAACCATCAACTAAAGTTGGTCAGAACCAAAATTTGCTGTGTTGGATTTTTCTGCCATGATCTGTTGTATGTGGACTAGACTGACAGACCTGTGTGAGATTTTTGTATGGTGCGCATGACTTTGTACCACTAACACACCCACAAAGTGTCCGTCATTTCCTGTTTTCAGGACTTCATTAGTATTGAATGACTTTCATGGTAATTTTCCAAGTGTCTGGGATAATGGAAGGCCCATTGGAAGGTTCATGGTTGTTCATGTATTTGGGACAATTGGTTGTACGAGCTTAGAGGAGAGTGTGCAGACCTGGCAGGACTAAGGGGAAGGCGGACTTCAGACTCACGCTGGCCTGGGCGTTGGTTCTAATCTGAGAGGGCAGGAGAATGATATATTGTTGTCACTCCACTTGGGTTCGGCTTGGCTAGCCATTGTCATGTTCTTGTGTGTCGGGCGCTGGGTGGCAGAGAAGTCTGTGGGCTCCTTGGACTATGGGGCCTGGTCACAACTGCATCCCCTATAGTTATGCCACTGCCCTGGGGCCTCCACCACACTTAATCCAGCCCTGTTTACAAGTCACATCTTACTCTCAACTCCTTATCTGTTATGTACAATGTTGGCAAACAAAGGCAAAGTTATGTTGTCCTGACCTTTTACCTATGAGCCTTACATTGGCCACGTTACTGAAAGGTTGCACTTGTACCCTATTACTTCTACTGACTTCATTGAGTTTGCTGAGTTGACATTTCACAGTAAGATGTTTTGATGGTTTGGTCTTAAAGGCACCAATATCTCCGGCACCTGGGCACGTACCGTCAAAACTGACACTGATGTGAATTCAGCACACTGTCGGCTTTCTAGCAGTATATAATACCGCCAGAGAACGTGGAAGGTCCTCTTTAAGTGTCATAAAGATGTCATTTTTTTTTTTTGTTTTTCAATGAAACTCATGGTTGGTCTTGTGTCTCAGGGCTCTTTGGATCACCGGGATCAGTCTCAAACTCCTGTGGCAATTAGTTATCCAGATGAGCCTGATTAAAGGAAACCTAGTTAAGAAGGACGTTCCACATTATTAAGCAGGCCACAGGTTTCAAGTAGAATGGGGAAGAAAAAGGATCTCTCTGCTGCCAAAAACCGTCATAGTGCAATGTCTAGGACAAGGTATGAAAACATTAGATATTTCATGAAAACTTAAGAGGGATCATCGTACTGTGAAGAGATTTGTGGCTGATTCACAGATGGGTTCATGCAGATAAAGGTATAATAAGGAAGGTTTCTGCCAGACAAATTCATCAGATCGAGAGAGAAGCTTTGAAAATACCAATACAAAGCAGCAAACAGGTACTTGAAGCTTTATCAACCCTACACCAGGCGTCTTTGATGATTCATATTAGGGGTCCCCATAAGAGGAAACATTATTCAGGGTTCACCCTACAGTAATAAGTATGGGGATCACTGTCTAAGGCTACTTCCGCATTGTGCCGATTCTTCGTTGGAGACTGTCACAATGTCTGCCTGAAGTTGGTGGACAAAAAAGTCCTGCAGACATAGCTTTCAGTTTTAAAAGGGCAGACACCCGGCGGACCACATTATAGTTAAGGGGTCCGTCGGGCTCAGTATGTAACTGCTATTTAACCGGTCCATTGATCTGTTGTTCTGAACCTCCAACAGACTAGAACAACGGACAGCCAATGCTAATGTGAACTTATCCTTAGACTCAGGTTAACCTGCACCAACACGAAGACGGTGTCCTGTGTCTCTACCCAAACACCAGACTGCAGATCCTAAATATAGTCATGTGGCAAAACTGGAGCCGAGTGCAAACCTCCTGTAGAGTCCTGCTATTTGGAGCTATTCAAGGCCACATATGGTGGCGGGGGAGGGCAGGCTCCATTGCATAACTTTCCTTCTTACCTTTCCAGTTGTCCCTCTCTGTGTTAGGCCTGGTATTCAGAACTGTACAGAAGGAATCCCAAATCCAAAAGTCTTTCTTGGTTTTCTTTATTTTTATTTATAAAGTTGGGATAAATTTCATAAGGGTAAATTATACACTTTTTTTTTTTTTTTTGTTCACCAAAACAGGGTAAGAAAAATCATATCTTTTCCTTTTCATACTAGTTTTTAGCAAAATAAAAACACAGGGTTTTCTGTTGTACGTGACTATAAAAAGTTACATATTTTTGCGCAAGTTGTGTTTTTGTGCAAAAATGTGTGACTATTTTTCTAGTATACCTGAAAGGGGGCACGGTGAGGGGCATAGTTTTTAATATAAGGGCAAAATTTATTAATGACTTACATCAGTTTACTTACAGCTGGCATAGATTTCAGCGCAGGCGCTCGGGCCTCCTCATAAATGAGGCGTACCTTCTGTCGGATCAGGGGATATCTGCCCCACAGAGCGTACAATGCGCAGCAGCCAGTGATCAGGGACCCTGAGATAGAGCCTCCTCTAAGGCCGGATTCACACATCCCTCTATCGCAGACAGCACGAGGTTTTGTCCATTGTTTGTTTTTTCACAAGAGCAACGGACATTACATGACCGATACAGACAGAGCCCCATCCGTCCATCTGCATTCACTCTAATGTAAAAAACACGAAGGACGCGCTTTCTTTTCTGTCATGTTTTACTTTTCTGATGGAAGAAAAATAACCACACATGGTGGAAGTCAGCGTCCATCATGTTGTTTACATTAGTCAATGGGATCACAGACCGAGGGGGTCCATCTATATCCAATACTCTACTACTATTACCGTCCTCCTAGGACAGATGACTGAGGACAATGGACTGTAACATTGGTTGTGTGAACCTACCCTTAGGGGCCATTCACATGTGCTGATTCACCCCGAATCAGCAGCAGATTCTGTTTTTTGATTGTTTTAAATAAGAGGCAAAAATCGCAGCAGGACTCTGAAAAAATAAGCATCCTGCTCGATCTTGCCGTGGCTTAAGCCCCGATCAGCAACTGAGAGCCGCGACTGAATGCCAATTCCTCTCTATTTTCCACCGTGTGAACAGTCTCTTAAAGGGAGTGAAGCATATTAAACCAGTAACACAGGCTCCACGTAGCGTCCCGCAGCGGTTTTTCCCGCAGCACTTTTCACATAAAGTCCGCAGAGGTTTCCTCTGCTTCAATTATACCTGTAGCGATACCGCCGACGTTTCCATAGGTATAATTGACATGCTGCGGTTTCCAAAACCGCAACAGTTTTGGAAATAGCAGTGTGTCCGCTGCGTGTTTTTGTCTGCAGTGTGTGGATGGGATTCACCATCCACTTTGCAGGGATGTTTACGCCACATGGGGCCCTGGCCTTAGATAGATCAGGATCACCTGAAGGTAAAGCTTTTTTCCCCATGCCTCCGTTGCTGAAATATTAATTTATTTCATAATATACAAATGAGCAGACTGGAGCACCGAGGGCGGCTCTATTGCTCCAAACTGCTACACCCCACATTGCTCTAATATGCCCTCCTTCCTGAGTGACAGGGCCGGGGAGCACTACTAAAATCTTGCCTGGCCCTATGTTCTCATGTTTGCACTGGCGTATTAGAGCAACAAGCAGATTTTCTTGTGGAATTTGTGAAATTCAATGTCAGATTCTGCATCGACAGAAAAGGAGTATTTACTGCCTCCCGTTTATTTCAGTGGGAGTTCTCAGGCGGAAACCACGTGAAGAACACTTATTTTTCTGCTAGCTGAAAAAAATCTGCGACTTTCTCCCTGATTTTAGGCAGAATTTACGGAGGATTCAAATTCAATGTCCAATGCCTACATGTGAACACCCTTAACTGTGTTTCTAGTTTAATAAGCACCTGAACCGAAGCTTTAAAAAGAAAATGTAAAGAGGTTGTCTAGGATTAAAAAAGGTCTACTTTGTATGTTTTCCTAACATCAGCGCCACTTCTGTCCCTGGGCTGTGACTGGTACTGCAGCCCGGCTATATAGTGGCGTCTAGTCACGGACTCGTGTGGTTACTTGTTATGACAACACAATGGGCTCACCACAGTTTGCTGGTGAGCAGCTATTCGCTTCCTGAATGCATTCTGACCAAGCCGCTTCTGTCCCAGCCATAGTCATCTCTCCGCTGCCTTGTTCTGCTGGGTAAGCACTTCATTAACTTTTTGGGTCAGCAAAATTATTATTATTTTTTTTTTTTTTTTTGCATGTGTTGATGAATGTAGAGTGTGTATTAGTGTGTGCGAGGCTGGAGGAAGGGCTGGTGTGTCCATCCTGATAAGACAAGTAACTTGAGAAGGAGGGGTGTGGGGTTAGGTATTGTCTGAAGTGTTTAAAAGAGGGCAAAGGGGTCAGGACAGTAGAGACCAGAGGAGCTTGTCGGCAGGGTGCGAGGTAAGGACTGCTGCTTTATACCCTTATGTGGATCTTATCTTGTGTATTTATGTATGTATGTATGTATATATATATATATATATATATATATATGTGTGTTTAGTTATTGAGATGAGTGTGTGCCTCACAAGTTTCGATATAAGAGGCTATGAAACTACAAGTGCTAGTAAACCACACCATGTAGATCTATACTAAGCCAGTTACATGTAGCTGAAGTTTACTAGAGCGCCTCCTAATGATATAATATACAGCCTGTACTGTACCTTTAATGATTACAGGGGGGTCTCTGGGGTCACTGTAGGGTTATACTTTATATGTGCACATGCGCTGTAATATATAATATAAGACCTCATGCACACTGAGTGTATAGGCCAAGTGGGTGCCTTCTGTGCTATATTATTTTCTATGGGGGTTCAATTCCAATCACATCTCACAGAAAAGAGCTTCGGAGTCGCCTTTGTGTCCATGAGGCTTACCAGAGATATATCAAAATGGGTGCAGAGACCATGTGGGGCAGTTGTCAGCTGCAGTTGTCTAGCTTCCATACGCTGCCGGCGTGTAGTTTTGATGTGGTTTTTGGTACCGTGTCTTAATTTTCCAGGTAAAGCACTAACTTAACCTGTTTCACCTGGAAACTGAACCAAAAACCTCATTACAAAACCAAAATTGCATGCAGTATTTCCAAAGCACTGTGTGAATGCTCCCTAAAAGCTGAGACCTGATAGGCTGCTATGGCCATTTCCTTCTAGTAATTCGGTGCCATTTGGGGGATTGTGACTGTATTTGTTTATGTACATTGTAAATGAGGAGGAAGGTGAATACAATAGAAGGTGGTAAATCCACAGAATACACACTGCTGTAAATGTGACTAATGTATTATACTGCAGACATGACTCAGCACATTGTACTGCCTGATATATAACAGGGTGACCTGGTTACTTTGTGTACCTTGTCGCCCCACCTGCTCACATGACACTGTGTACAGTCATGGCCAAAAGTTTTGAGAATGACACAAATATTATATTTTCACATGATCTGCTGCCCTCTGGTTTTTATGTGTGTTTGTCAGATGTTTTTATCACATACAGAAATAGAATTGCATTCATATTATGAGTAACAGAAGCTTATATTGACAGTTAGAATGAGTTAATGCAGCAAGTCAATATTTGCAGTGTTGACCCTTCTTCTTCAGGACCTCTGCAATTCTCCCTGGCATGCTCTCAATCAACTTCTGGACCAAATCCTGACTGATAGCAGTCCATTCTTGCAGAATCAATGCTTTAATTTTGTCTGAATTTGTTGGTTTTTGTTTGTCCACCCGTCTCTTGATGATTGACCACAAGTTCTCAATGGGATTAAGATCTGGGGAGTTTCCAGGCCATGGACCCAAAATCTCTATGTTTTGTTCCCTGAGCCATTTAGTTTTCACCTTTGCTTTATGGCAAGGTGCTCCATCATGCTGGAAAAGGCATTGTTGAGCGCCAAACTGCTCTTGGACGGTTGGGAGAAGTTGCTCTTGGAGGACATTCTGGTACCATTCTTTATTCATGGCTGTGTTTTTAGGCAAGGCTGTGAGAGAGCCGATTCCCTTGGCTGAGAAGCAACCCCACACATGAATGGTTTCAGGATGCTTTACAGTTGGCATGAGACAAGACTGGTGGTAGCGCTCACCTCTTCTTCTCCGAATAAGCTGTTTTCCAGATGTTCCAAACAATCGAAAAGGGGATTCATCAGAGAAAATGACTTTACCCCAGTCCTCAGCAGTCCACTCCCTGCACCTTTTGCAGAATATCAGTCTGTCCCTGATGTTTTTTCTGGAGAGAAGTGGCTTCTTTGCTGCCCTCCTTGAGACCTCCTTGCTCCAAGAGTCTCCGCCTCACAGTGCGTGCAGATGCACTCACACCTGCCTGCTGCCATTCCTCAGCAAGCTCTGCACTGCTGGTAGCCCGATCCCGCAGCTGAAACACTTTTAAGAGACGGTCCTGCCGCTTGCTGGTCTTTCTTGGGCGCCCTGGAGCCTTTTTGGCACCAATGGAACCTCTCTCCTTGAAGTTCTTGATGATGCGATAGATTGTTGACTGAGGTGCAATCTTTCTAGCTGCAATACTCTTCCCAGTTAGGCCATTTTTGTGCAGTGCAATGATGACTGCACATGTGTCTTTAGAGATAACAGAAGAGAAACAATGATGGCAAGCACCAGCCTCCTTTTAAAGTGTCCAGTGGTGTCATTCTTACTTAATCATGACAGATTGATCTCCAGCCCTGTCCTCATCAACACCCACACCTGTGTTAATGGAGCAATCACTGAAACGATGTTAGGTGGTCCTTTTAAGGCAGGGCTGCAATGATGTTGAAATGTGTTTTGGGGGATAAAGTTCATTTTCTAGGCAAATATTGACTTTGCAAGTAATTGCTGTTAAGCTGATCACTCTTTATAACATTCTGGCGTATATGCAAATTGCCATTAGAAAAACTGAAGCAGTAGACTTTGTAAAAATTAATATTTGTATCATTCGCAAAACTTTTGGCCATGACTGTACATCAGCAGTAGTCGGACGTCTCTTCCCCTTTAATAACACCCATCCTTTACACAACACCTCCACTTCTGCAGAGCCTCACATGAACACGTGAACAATGCTGTATCGTTGCGATCGGATATTCTGGGTTGTCAGATTGCATGTAGCCTTCACCTTGAAGGAACTTTAAAACCTGCCACTACGACTTCACAGAGGAATTTCCGGAGTCTCTTCTGCTCATTCTCACCCTGTGAAATTCTACATTATATCACACCTCTGTTCTCAGGCTTTGTTCACATGTGGTGTTTGTTTCCACCGCTCTGCACCTTCATGTGAACAGAACAACAAAGACAATGCTCATGCTGGAATTGTCCCATGGCTTATTTCGATGTAGGATGACGATCAGCCCCGGAGGAATGGGGCTGATCAGTGGAGGTCTCAAGCCACAGACTTTGCAGCAGAGTAAGCCATGAGATCTATGGTGAGATTGGGCAGGGGGGCTTACTTTTTTTTTCAGAGTCCAGCTCCAATCTCTGCCTCCCATTGAATACAATGGGAGGCAGAATCCGGGTGGAATCTATTGCTGATCTTGGGCCAGAATCCATCTCAAAATCAGCAACAGATTCCTCCCTTATGCTGGCAAAATAAATGATATATTTCATACTGTCATATTCATCAGTCACATGGCCTGTTTGCAGCTCAGCCCCCATTGAAGCAAATGGGGCTGAACTGCACTACACAATATATGGTGCTGTGCTTGATAAGCAGTGAACAGACTCTTCAAACAGCTCATTGGTGAGGTGCGGGCTTTCAATATTGTAGTCCCAGAAACCCCTGTAAGAAAAAAATCCCTTACTCCCCAGGTCAACCTTAGGAATTCCTTTAGTTTGCTGTAGGTGTGTCTGGCATCTGTATAACAATGGGGGATTAGTGAGATGTCCTGACACCATGCAGGGTGTAATACATGTAGCCCTATTTGGGGGGGGGGGGGGAGTATTATCCCTCCCGCAACAGACTCTGGCGCTGACCTGTGTGTATAATGGGACCTGAAGCCTTCGCTGAAGGGAAGAGTGGGAACATATATGAAATATATCAGTGCCTCCACCCAGGATAGAGCCTCTGTATTACAGGGAGGATCTCTTCCTGGGACTTACCCATGAAGTACAGTTAGTAGCCTTAACAAGGATTACTGTACTAATCTCACAGTCTGAAGAATACATACAGATACCACATAAGGTTATAACAGTAGCTTTATAAGTATCAACAGGGTAATAATACATACATAAAATATACTCAGAAGACAGCAATACTACAACAACCAGCAAGTCCTCAACCGTCTTAGGTTATATACCCGGGTATATATATAAATATATAGCAAGAGTCCAGTGCACAATACCTCCAGGCAACAGAAGAGATGCAGGGGCCCCTGTGGATGACTGTGGATCCTCGGATTCTTCCAGGAGATGACAGACAGCCGATCAGGAGATGATGATGATGATGGTGAGATTCTTCACAGGCAGCAAACAGGGCGACGGTGACGGCAGTAGATGCAGGCCTGACTACCCTAACACTGAGTCCTTAACCTGCCAGCTAAACTACTAGTGCCACCGGGCCTCTAACTAGCTAGTTGGCCTTCGGAAGCCTAACCTATCACTGCCCTGAACTATATATATATATGGATCCCTAACTACGGTTACTAGCTAGGTCCTGTGAGTATATAGGGGGTAACACATACCTAACTATATACTGTGAAGTAAAGAGGAACAAGTGGCTCTTAGACTCCCCCAGACATAACATGTCTGTCTCAGCAGCTCTGCTCACATCTCTCCCCCCAGCAGCTCTGCCTCACATGTGTCTGACTCACTGTATTTACAAAACAAAACTTGCACTAAATGCCTGGGGTCTCTGAAGCCAAACTGCAGGGGCAAAGAAGCCAGATACATTATATACTAGTAGAAATGGCAGTTCCCTACACTCTCCCTCTGGTGAAATCTTTACGTCACGTCAAAGACATACAAAGTCATAGTATACAGTCAACATTACCAATGACAATATCAATATGGTTGCTTTTGCATTTACAGAGTCACAACAGGTTAATAGGTATACATGCCAGCAGGAGCGAAAATTGGTAACATATTGACCAAAGTGGACACTGCACCCACCCAAGCATGGTATAAATGAGGCTGAGTAGTAAATCTGGGGTCCCCCAAACTATCATATGTCAGCATAGGTGGAGGGTGTCTAATTCTCTCTCCTCTCCGTACCTCTCTCTGAGGTAAACTAGCATGTCCAGGCCCTAAACTAGGGTTGTCTGCCATGGGAGGGGATGGTGCTGGTGGCGTAGGAGAGCTAGATCCCTGCTCATCTATAGACACAGATCTAGGTACGAATTCTGGAGTTTGAGGGTTCATAGGTCTCCCTGAAGGAGAAGATACTGGTGATCTAGGAACGTCAGGAGCCACAGTCCAATCACTCTCAGGAGTTTCAGGAAGGTCAGGTGGAATATCGGCTAAGGACTGTGGAGAATCGCAGGCCGAGCCATCATTGGAGATATCCATACCATCAATCTGAGGTACAGGCAACAAATGATTTCTATGCCAAGTCCTGATCCTCCCGTCCCGTCCTTTTATCTTGTAGACTGGTATTCCAGGCAACCGATCTACCACTGTAAAGAGTTCACTCCGCCATCGATCAGCCAGCTTATGTTTTGCAGATGCTCCCAAATTCCGTAGCAGAACATGGTCCCCAGGGTTCAATTCTCGGTATCTTACTCGAAGATCAAATCTCCTTTTATTTCCTTCATTCACTTTGGCCGCATTTTCCTCAGCCAGCTGATAAGCACTCTTAAGCGTTTCTTTCAAACGTGCCACGTATCGGTAATGATCTCGATGACTGATACCATCGGTAGAGACTCCCAACAAGATGTCAATAGGTAGCCTAGGCTCTCTTCCAAACATCAGAAAGTATGGTGAATATCCTGTGCTCTCGTGCCTTGTACTATTATAGGCATGCACCATAGCCTCCACTTTTCGACTCCAGGATCGCTTATCCTCAATTCGTAAGGTACCAAGCATATCAAGTAAAGTCCTGTTAAATCTTTCAGGAAGGGCATCTCCCTCTGGATGGTAAGGCGTCGTCCGACTTTTGCGGATGTTCAACAACTGAAGTAACTCTTTGATCAGGTTACTCTCAAAATCCCGGCCTTGATCAGAATGCAACCGGTGTGGTAAGCCATAATGGATAAAATACTTTTCCCAAAGCACTCTTGCAACAGTGACTGCTTTTTGATCCTTAGTCGGAAAGGCTTGAGCATATCGTGTGAAGTGATCAGTCACCACCAATACATTTCCAAATCCTCTGGAGTCGTTGTCAATACAAAGGAAGTCTATGCAGACAAGATCCATGGGGCCCGAACTCTTCAAGTGTCCCATGAAGGCCGCTCGAACCGGGACAGTCTTCCTCTGCAAACATCTGCGACAGCACCTACACAGACGAGTCACGGTATCTCTCATTTTGGGCCAGTAGAATCGGTCTTGTATTAGGCCATAAGTCTTCTCAGGTCCCAAATGACCATGATAATCATGCAGACTTCGGAAAATCATCTTCTGAAAGCAGCTTGGAATAACTAGTTGGCGCCTTCCAGGGTGATCATGATACAGCACCACACGATAAAGTAGGCCATTGTCTATTTCAAACTTCTCCCAATCTCGTAGAAGTTGACTGCATTCAGAGGGTAGGGATGTCTTTAACATTTCTCTGTCTTGAGAACTCACTGCTTGATAAAGAGGTCCAATTAAAGGATCAGTCTTTTGACTCCAGATCATTCGCTTTGAAGATATAGAACAACTCTCAAAGGATCCTAAAGCGGCAGGGTAGGCAAACATGTCTGGTACAGCTTCGGGACCTCCCCCAATAGAGTCAATAAGCCGAGTTTCAGAAAAGGCTACTCGGTCTTCAACTACAGCAGCCATGGCACACAAAGCTCCTACTCCAGGACTTGGCACTTCTTCCCATTCATCCACTACTTCCGGACTAGGTAATCCAGGCCGTCTTGATAGAGCATCTGCCCCAATGTTCTTAGGCCCCGATTTATACTTGAGTGTGAATTGGTAGTTGGATAAAGCTGCCAACCAGCGATGTCCTGTAGCATCGAGTTTAGCGGTTGACAAAACGTATGTCAGTGGATTGTTGTCTGTTCTTACTTCAAACGTGGCTCCGTATAAATAGTCATGTAATTTATCAACAATGGCCCACTTGAGCGCCAAAAACTCCAATTTATGTACTGGATAATTTTTCTCGCTGGGAGAAAGGCTTCGACTTATGAAAGCTATGGGCCGTAACCCGGCCGGGTATTCTTGGTGCAGCACGCCACCTAATCCTTCAAAGCTGGCATCTACATGTAGCACATATGGCTTCTGTGCATCAGCATAAGCCAGAACGGGAGCTTCTGTCAATTTCTTCTTCAACAACTTAAATGCTTCTTCACAATCCGCAGTCCACCTATCGCCAAAAAGGCTTTTGGAAGACCCTTTCTTCTTTCCCGGATCTCCTGCATCACTCTTCAACAGGTCGAGGAGGGCTCGAGCAATTTTTGAATATCCTTCCACAAATCGTCGATAGAATCCACAAAACCCCAAGAAAGATTGCAACTCCGTAATATTTTGCGGTCGGGGCCAATTCACCACAGCTTCAATCTTACCAGGATCGGTAGCAACTCCTTCAGCAGAAACAATATGACCTACATAAGTGACCGAAGATCTACAAAATTTGCGTTTGTCAGCCGACAACTTCAGCCCCTCTTCTTTTAAGCGATGGAGTACTCTCATGAGTCGTTCTTCATGTTCTTCCAGCGTCTTTCCAAACACAATAATGTCATCAAGATATACAAGGCATTCCCGGGGCACTAAATCACCTAACACTCTTTCCATCAACCTTTGGAACGTTGCTGGCGCACCTTTTGTACCTTGCGGCATACGAGTGAACTGAAAGAAACCCAAGGGGCATATGAAAGCTGTCTTTTCCTGATCCTCAGGTGCCATTGGGACTTGATAGTATCCCGATCTTAGGTCCAGCACTGTGAACCAACAGTTTCCATTCAGAGCTTCCAGAGCTTCTTCAATTCTCGGCAGTGTATACTGATCAGGTAAGGTTCTCCGGTTCAGAGTTCTGTAATCCACACATAGGCGAATTGCTCCAGATTTTTTTCTTACCACTACAATAGGTGAGGCATAGGGGCTCTTACTGTCCACAATGATCCCCTGACCTTTCATTTGCTGTAGAGTCTGTCTTAACTCATCAACATCCTTTGGAGCAACTCTCCGTGGTCGCTCCCGGAAGGGAGTAGAATCGGTCAATCGGAAAGTGTGTTGAGCACTTTTAGCACAACCTACATCCATATCATCCATGGAGAACACTTCCGATAATTCAGACAACTTCTGTGTCAGTCGCTGATTCCAGGCCTCTGGTAAATGTGGATCACTCAAGTCAAGATTGAGATTAGGGATTGCATCTCGGATTTGAATCCTGCACACTTCAGCGTATGGATTTACTCCAAGCACAGGGTAGCAGTGGGCCACATTCTGGTATGGTCCAATTACAATCAGATGCGGTGAACAGTTCCTCACTGTCACACAGGTAGATAACTCCACTTTATTTCTCCAGTCCTTTCTCTCTGGGATCACCATCCAGCCATTCTGGTTAATCATTTCTTCAGGGGTTTCCATAAGGACATAACTCCCCCCTTCAAGCAAATCGGGAGCAATGCTGGAGGCTACTCTCAGAATTCTCTCCCCGCCGGCAGGAACTTCCACGGTTCTCTCACCGATATGATATACCATTCCATGTCGATAGCCAGTAGACAGGGCATCACAGAGTTCTCTAAGATCAGAAGATATATTCACCGGCTGAGCTGCAGGGTTCCAATCTCTTCCAAGAAACTTCTGAAAAGCATAATGCACTGCGGGACAATTAGTGCCAAGTATCACAGGAGCTGCACAAGAATCCCCTGTATCAGGACAGACAAGAGCCGTAATCTTCATGGGAGCGACACTCTGATCTTCTAATTCAGGGACAGCTATAACTACTTGTAGGCTGCCATCTACAGGATATGATCCTGAATTAAGCCCCCACAATTTCATTTGTCCTGTAGACTGAAGAGGTATATCCCTCAGATACTTTTGGTAGAACGAGCGATAAATCAGGGTCACTTGAGATCCTGTATCAAACAGGGCAGGAGCGGCATGACCATTGACAGTGACTTTGACAACGGACCTGGAGCCCGCGATAGCGCCTCTGGTATTTACTCGGCCCGCCTTCCTTCGGTGTCTTTGATTCTGAATAGAGAAGACAGCACTGTGTCTCAATCCCTCACTGTCCTCCGTACACTGTCTGGCACTATGGCCCGTCTGACCACATTTATAACAGGTTCTAGCATCCTTCCTCCATTGAGTGGCAGTGGGTGGAGTGGCGGACTGTCTAAGTTCTGACCGCTCCGCTGGTTTGTCCTTGTTTGAATTAGGAACAACATCTTCTTTAGAGATGCTTTTCGCTTTCTTAGGGGTACTAAAACTAATGTCAGCTTCTTGTTTCTTCACTAACTTCATTAAGTCAGGAAATGGAAGGACTCTATCAGATAGTAAGACCTTGAGTACTTGAGCAAGAGGATGATGAGGTTGTAACCCTCTCACCAACTGACTGGTTCTCATAGCGTCTACCTCTGAAGTAGATATAGCTGCGTGGTACACCAGACGTGAAAGAAGTAGCTGGAAACGGTTAATAAAAGTAGAGACATTTTCCCCTTCTTTTTGACGAACCATTCGGTAATCAGTAACCATCTGGGCAAGGTCATAGTATGGCTCAAAGTGATCAGACAGTACTTGTATATAGTCCAATGCACTCACTCCTTCATGAGAGTCTCTGTACAAGCGGATCAATTCTGCAGCAGGAGACCGCAAACTTTCACTGATACGCTGCCGCTTGCCTTCTTCAGAGCAAGACCATTCCTTCAGGCATTGGAGAGTATGTTCTTTCCATATCTCAAAGTTTTCCTCCCCTTGTGGTACTGGGACATTACCAGAGAATACTTTTAGTTTCTTGTAGTGAGTGGCCTGCAGGCCCTGAGCTAACATTTCAGTCAGCCTGGCTAAAGTGCTAATAGCACTGTCACTAGAGGAACTGCTAGCGACGGCCATACTGGGGGGGGGTAACTGGCTGAGCGGGGTTCTTCCTTTACCTGAACCAGGGGAGGAACAGGAGGTCGGTAATCCCATGTAGTAGCTAGTGGGAGGTTCCCCTCTGAGCTATATCGCTTCTCCATATCAATGACTATTCCCACTTCTAAATCTCAGCAGTGCCTCCAAATGTAGCCCTATTTGGGGGGGGGTATGAGTATTATCCCTCCCGCAACAGACTCTGGCGCTGACCTGTGTGTATAATGGGACCTGAAGCCTTCGCTGAAGGGAAGAGTGGGAACATATATGAAATATATCAGTGCCTCCACCCAGGATAGAGCCTCTGTATTACAGGGAGGATCTCTTCCTGGGACTTACCCATGAAGTACAGTTAGTAGCCTTAACAAGGATCACTGTACTAATCTCACAGTCTGAAGAATACATACAGATACCACATAAGGTTATAACAGTAGCTTTATAAGAATCAACAGGGTAATAATACATACATACAATATACTCTGTATACAGCAATACTACAACAACCAGCAAGTCCTCAACCGTCTTAGGTTATATACCCGGGTATATATATAGATATATAGCAAGAGTCCAGTGCACAATACCTCCAGGCAACAGAAAAAAAAAAGGGGGGGGGGGGGGGGAGATGAAGGGTTGATTGTTTAGAAGAAGGAAGAGAGAGGGAGAGAAAGAGAAGAAAATAAAGATGAGAGGGATTATTTAGAGAGACAAAAAGGGGGGGGGGGGGGGGGGAGATGAGGGGGGGACAACACCACCACAACACCGTTTTCTTCCCCCCAAAAAAATAATACGAGCCCCCCCGCCCCTACAGCTAGTGGGCCGCGGGGGGCGAACCTCACCCACCCCCCCACTAAATTTTTTTTTTTAGGTTCCTACCACCGGTTCTTAGGGGGGGCTCTGTGGGTTTATAGGGGGGAACACATCCCTAACTATATACTGTGAAGTAAAGAGGAACAAGTGGCTCTTAGACTCCCCCAGACACAACATGTCTGTCTCAGCAGCTCTGCTCACATCTCTCCCCCCAGCAGCTCTGCCTCACATGTGTCTGACTCACTGTATTTACAAAACAAAACTTGCACTAAATGCCTGGGGTCTCTGAAGCCAAACTGCAGGGGCAAAGAAGCCAGATACATTATATCCTAGTAGAAATGGCAGTTCCCTACATACACATTTGTTGTATTGTCTATTCCTCCAGCTTTGTCTTTCTGTTTGTAGATTTACAAAAGGAAAAAAATGCACAGTGTGAACACCGCTCCTCCTCCTCCCGCAATGTGTATTGGGCCTAGTGGGCTTCTGTTAGTTTTATAGTTCCCTCTGATATAGCTGTGCTCCTGATGGGTCCCCCAATCTGGTTTTGGAGGTGCCTATTGATAACAATTAGATATTGCTTTAAAGGGATCATTCGGGGTTAAGGTTTTTATGACCTTGCCTTAAGATAGGCATAAATACCTAATCATTGGAGGGGAGGCAACATATGTATTGTGTATAGGACTGGCACTGGAAGCCGATCAGGTATTTATGACCTATCTTAAGGACAGGCCATAAAAATCTTAACCCCTTTAAGGCCTTATTCACATGCAACCCCCATTAGCTAAACATTTGTTCACTAGGTATTTGAGGAGTGTTATAATCCAGGCACTGTATAGTCACATGATGGTGTTTGTAAAGCTGACTGATAAGAAATCCTGCCCTAGTCATGTGACTGGATAACAGCGGGGGGCTGGGGGAACCAAAAGACCTTGTGTCAGGGTTATGGGCCGCAGCCTTACCTTCAGCAAATTCACCAGAAAACCTCATGGAATCCATAGTAATACAGAAGTGTTATATGGGTGTAGACTGCCCCCTATCCTGGTGACCTGGTCACTGCTCATAGACGCCGACTAATCTCAGGGATCATCCTACATGCCAAAACACGATGGGGGATGTAGTACTGTATCACACATGATGGGTTTAGATACAATGATTCAGAAGCACAGTGTTACCAGGGTTGGCTTAGATCTAGCGCCTCAGCAAACAGTGTTATAGAGGATAGGCTTAGATACAGCGGTTCGGTACAAACTATTGTGAAGGATAGCCTTAATACAATGGTTAAGTATTACAGTATTACACAGGATCTGCTTAGATACAGAGACTTCACACACCATATCCACAGGATAGGCTCAGATATAGCACCTTAGCAGCAATCCTTACACAAAATAGGCTTAGATACACTCACTGGCTGAGCACACGGTATTACACAGGACAGGCTCTGCTTAGATACAATACAGCACCTTGGCAGCAAGCATCCCAAATTCTAGGCTGAGATACAGTGGTAAAGAAGCACAGTATTACATAGGATCAGTTTGGATACAGAGGCTCGCACACTGTATCACACAGGGTAGGCTCAGGTATTGCACCTTAGCAGCAAGCAACATACAGGATAGGCTTGATACACTGAGGGTGCACACAGTATTACACAAGATGGGCTTAGATACAGCGGCTCAGCAGGAAGTATCATAAATGATAGGCTTAGATACAGGAGCTCAGTAGCACATTGTCTATGGAGATACATGTATTATGTGCTTTATGTAATTCTTTATCTTAATATTCTGCCTCTCCTGTTTCCCACACAGATCCAAAATGGAGAAGCTTATTGTCCTCCTGACCTTTCTGCCATGTATAACTATGAACCCCCTGAAAGACAGTGTTCCCTCTCTTCGCTTTGCTGTGTTTGGTGACTGGGGCGGACAGTCCGATGATTCCCCTTACACCACAATGCAAGAAAATATGGTTGCTGCCGAGCTTGACAATACCGCATCCAACTGGGGAATCGACTTTATCTTAGCCCTGGGTGACAACTTCTATTATTATGGTGTGACCGATGTGGATGACCCAAGATTTCAGGTAAAGAAACAAACGTATCACTGGCTGTAGCTAGAAAACTACATAGCCTCCCCCCCACAGGGAGCTGCAGTAGCACAGCATGGTCACTACACAGTATATGGGTGTCTGACACCATATTGAGTGTCTAACCCCCCATGATCAGATAGTGCTAGGCCATCAATAACTAGTCTTGGACCATCCCTTTATTCCTTTAATATATGTTTATAGTGGCAGGGAATGTTTTTTTTTTCCCATACAGAGTTCCACAGTTAGGTGAGAAATCTGGTTGCCTGCAGCCACCACTAGAGGGAGCTTGCTGCATACTGTTTTACTATTGAGTTCAATGTAGTAAGCTCCTGAGCTCCCTCTAGTGATGGCTGCAGGAACCAATATGTTATCATTTAATGCAATATTCCTATGTATATGCTATAAATGTATGACGTGACTACTCTTTATAACACTATGGTTAAAGAGAAGATTTGGAGCTCTGTCTCAGAAATAAACTGAGTTACGACCACTATCAAGAAATATTAAAGCGTACCTCCAAATATTAATCAACTTTGCATAAATGAATAGTACAGATGAATATAAGAAACTTTGTCATATACAGTATCTTATTTAGGAAATCTATTGCAGACATTGGCCCCATTGGGAGGCGTTTCAGCTACAGTACGTGTATCCATATCCTAACAGTAAGGATAAGGCCCACGCAGCGAGCCACAGCCAAAAAACGCTGTGGGAAAAACCGCAGAGCTTTTCACAGAAAGTCGGCAGAGTTTTCCTTTGCGGACTTTCTGCTTCAATTATACCTATACGAAAACCGTCAGCGTTTCCGTAGGTATAACTGACATGCTGCGATTTACAATAACGCAACGGTTTTGGAAATCGCAGCGTGTCCCCTGCGCGTATTTTTCTGCAAGGTGTGGATGGGATTGGCCAAAATTCCATTAACTTTACAGGGACTGCAAAATGCTGCAGTTTTGTATTTGTCCCAAATACATCCAATTGTGTTGAGAGATAGATAGATAGATAGATATATAGATAGATAGATAGATATATAATTTTATTTTTTAGTTCTTTTATGTTTTTACTCCCATCATAAACAAGAAGGCCAATTCTGTTATATTAGTTATGGGTCCTAGAAGGGTAACGAGATTGAATTGTACCCCTCTCTCTGGCCTCGTGACCACTGTTCCCTCTAAGTTGTGTGCTCTGGGAATGATAGAGTTAAAAAATCCAATCCTTGCAAACAGGTAACCCCGCGTTTGGGCTGGTTAACCACCTTAGTATGTCTTTCTTTCCCAGAGCACCCACCTTAGAGGGAACACGGCTGGTCATCAGGACAAGACAGATAAACTGGTTTACTCAGTATGTTAATACCATGCAGGGACTCCACATGCCCCTTCCCCCTCCAGCTAGTAAGGAGCCACATGCCTTGCCCCACCTCCTGTTCATTACCACGAATATAATGAAAATGCCCAAACTATAAAATCCATAGACTGTATAGCTGCAGGTATATATAATATATTCTTTTAAATGTATGTATAATATGATGTTCAAATTCTACTGGTTGCCGTGGGAATCAGACAGCAGATTATCTCCCAACTGTTGTCAGTCATGTGACTTAACAGCTGAGCTGTAACTGTTATCTGATCTCCCACAATGCATTGCTCTTTAGTAACAGGAAATCAGGTTTCTGACACTTTCTCGTAACTCAAGATAAGTGAAGCAAAGTGGCTACAAGTGACTCCAGAGGTTTTGTGCCTTATGTAAAGCGTAACCACTGTGTAATGGAAAGTTCCTAAATTATGATCCCAACTGACCAGGAGGATAGGGGTCCCAGAGATAGTTGAGTGTATTTTATTTGTGGTGCTCCTGCTGAAATGAATGGAGTGGGCATGTACCTCCCTGAATGGTGGGGTTCTGAGTAGTGGGTATAACTTAAGATGGGAATACTCCTTTAAGTGTTTCCATTCCTCACAACTGCATTCACTGACAGCAAGCCGAGACTATACACAGCTGAGCAGAGTCTATGGTCAATATAGCCAAATCCTTGTCCTGTCCTGCTCTTATCTACTGATACATTATAAAGCCCTGTAAGCTTTGAGGCGGATGTGTACAGCAAGCAGTGATCCTATAATATAATATATATTATATTATTTTAACCTTATTTTCCATCTAGGAAACGTTTGAGAATGTGTTTAATGGGAAGTCGCTTATCAATGTTCCCTGGTATGTCGTCGCTGGCAACCACGATTACAAAGGAAATGTCAGAGCTCAGATCGAGTACACCAATGTGTCTCCTCGCTGGTAATGTTAACAAACTGTACACGATTTTATTTCTTGTGACTTGTAAAGGCATCTGCACTATCCATGTATGAAAATGTTTTCCAATAGGAAGGATCGTTTAGGCCGGGGCCCCACGTGGTGTAAACACTACGGCAGAAATGCCGTGGAAAATAACGCTGCGTTTTACAGTCTACAAGATGGATAGGATTCTAGCAAATCCCATCTACACCTTGCAGAAGAATACACGCAGCATACATTCTGCGATTTCCAAAACTGTTGTGGTTTTGGAAATCGCAGCATGTCAGTTATACCTACGGAAACGCCGGCGGTTTCCCTATAAGTATAATTGAAGCAGAAAGTCCCCAGAGGAAACCTCTGCAGACTTTCTGTGAAAAGTGCTGCGGGAAAAACTGTGATGTTTTTCCAGCAGCACTTTTTTGCTGCGGCCCTCTGTGGGGGCTTAGCCTTAAAGGGACTTTCAGCCCCAAATGCAGTTTTCATACTGATGACCTTTGCTGTGGATAAGGATTTGATCCGTGGGGGTCTCATACCAGGTGCCAAAAGCTGGTGCAGTGGACAGGGAGTGTGTGCAAGCTTTCCTATTCAAATAATAAGAGCGGTACAGCAGCCGGGTCCGCTGTATAGCGGTGGTTCTAGACAATTACAGCGTCCCTTCTATTAGATGGATGGGAGCAGCCTGCCCATGCTCCCCATCCACTGCACCAGGTTTGGTGCCTGGTGGCGGCCAAAACAACCTATCCACAGGGTATCCTGGACAGATCAGCTATCAATATGAAAACTACATTTGGGGCAGGAGAACCCCTTATAAAGAAGTGTTCCTATGAACATAACCATATTGAAATTTAGAACAATTAGAAGTTAAACATTGTTGCAAATATAAAATAATTAAAACTTTGCAGAGTTTTAAGGATTTCCTCTAACCATCTTAGTGGTGACAGTCTCTTGTCTTGATCGGTTGCCAATGGATACGACCATGAATGCAGGAACTTTCTATGGTCTGGGAATTGTCAGAATCCCAGCCATGATGTCCTTATTGCGGACAGGTTATCAGGCAGGGACACTACATGTATGAGAAGATAACCTGGACACAGTAAGGAGATCATGGCTGAGTTTCTGACAAGTCCCAATTTGCAAAAAAGAAACTCCAGTAAAAAAGTGACCTTTTCTGGAGGATTTTTCCAATTTGAATATGCTATTGGCTGGCGAGGGGATTAAAGGGTTTTCCCATCTGGGACATTTCTGGCATATTAATGACATATGCCATAAATGGTCAATAGATGCCTGTCTGATGTCTGGGATAGGAGTACCCCTTTAAGGTCTAGAGTATTTCCCTAATGTAATTGAGGGATGATTGTAATAAGAGTCCCTCTACAATGCTCTCATGACACTATTTCTGCCCTGCCCCACAGGAAATTCCCAGAGCTCTACTATGACCTCTCCTTCAAGATCCCAAGCACCAATGTGTCTGTGAGAATTCTGATGATAGACACCATTGTCCTGTGTGGGAACTCTGAGGACTTTGTAGGGGAACAGCCATTAGGCGCAGCACACCCAAAGTTGGCAAACAAACATCTGGAATGGCTGGAGGAGAAAATGAAGACTTCTAAGGATGACTACTTACTTGTGGCCGGGCATTACCCAGTGTGGTCGATAGCAAAACATGGGCCTACCAAATGCCTCCAGGAGCATCTCGAGCACCGGCTGCACAAGTACAAAGCGACCGCTTATCTGTGTGGCCATGATCACAATATGCAGGTAAGTGTCTTCACTGCATAGTAGTACATGCTTACTGACATTATGAATTCCAGGTGCGGAATTTGGTGAAGTGGAAAAATTTAGCTTCAAATGCCTGAAGCTGAATTATTCAGCTAGGAAAAATTCTGCTGTGTGAACATGTCCTTAGTGTCATCTGCACTGTATATATGGCAGATGTGTACAGGGACAATATGGTATGGACCCTATACCTGCCTGCAATTAGTCTGATTCCATCAAAATTTTTTTCTTTTTTTTTTTTTTGTTTAAAGGGGTTTTCTAAAATGTAAATATTGAATAATGCAGCTTTAAAATTTTAAAAAACAAATCTAGAAAACTTTTGGGGGAAATCAAAACTAAATAAAATAATGCCAGAATTGCTGTTTGGTTACGCCCCCCCCCCCCAAAAAAAAAAAAAAAAAATCAAAAAGGGAAGGGGGTGGATGGAAAAAGAGGGGAAAAAAAAAAAAAAAGGCTGTAACCTTAAGGGGTTAATCACAGGTATGTTAAACCTATAGTTCTTCTTAGTATAACGTGACTACAACATGCCTGTTTTACTTTTGCAGTACCTGCAGGATGAAAAAGGCGTCGGATATGTATTGAGCGGAGCAGGAAACTTTATGGACGACTCCCGCAAACATGAGTACGATGTTCCCGAAGGCTACTTGCATTTCTACCAAGGTGATAAGGAGATCATGGGGGGCTTTGCGTATTTGCAAGTCACAGCTACAGAAATGACTATAACATATATACAGTCAGGGGGTAAAAGTTTGTTCCAAACTACCCTATATCCACGTAGTGTATAGGCTCCTCTGCCCGGCCTCCACTCCACGATGGGCATTATATACAGGACTCCATATCCAGGTACGGCTCTCGTCTCTGATGGAACAAACTCTTGATTTTACATTATGGGCCATTCAGAATGAACAAATCTCGTCTGTATTTGTGCCAGTTTTATGGTTTAGTGTTGGTTTTAACATTTTAGCCTCTCTTGTAAAGTTTACCTGCTCACTATTGGTTGCAGACATTTTAAAGGCGTTTTCAAGGCTTAATTAATTGATGACTTATCCTTAGGTCATCATTTGAAGATCAGTGGGGGTCCAACACCCGGGACCCCCATGGATCAGCTGTTTGAAGCTGTAGTTTCACTGCCACTTCATTGGTCATGTGAAGCCACGTTCATTGGTCGCATGGCCTGGTTTGCAGCGCAGTCCCATTTAAGTGAATGGGGCTTAACTGCAATACCAAGCACCGCCACTATACAATGTAGGGCGCTGTGCTGTGCTTGGTTTTCTAAGCTGTGCTTCACATGGCTAATTTGGGGGGAAACTGATTGGTGCCTGACCCCTTCCGATCTTCACATCCAATGGATAGGTCATCAATTAATAAGCCTGGAAAACCCCTTTCTAAGGACTAGCCTGCAGTGGTGTCCAATCTGTTGCAAAACTACAACTCACAGTACAACTACTCTGGCCTGTGGACACACTGGGAGTTGTAGTTTCACCGTAGGTGGCAAGTTACAAGTTGAAGACCCCTGGGCTAGAACCTCGCTGGAAACATCACTAATGCCAGTCACAGGCGGCTGGGATACATTTTTGGTCCATGTATCGGGTGTGCTGAGTTTAGTTCAGCTTGGCTCCATTCGGACTGGTCACTCAGGCTACATGAACTAGTTTTCCTACCCAGCCATGTGACTGTGACAAAAATGGTTGTCTGCAGCCGTGACTTAGAAATCTGAAAAATCTAAATGTTCTAATCTATACCAAGTTATTCTGCAATCTGTAAAAAATTTAAGTGTTTCAGTAAAAAATGGGGTATCATTTATTGAAGAGCCTTTGATCAGGTGACTTTATGTGGACGAATCTGATTTGTTAGAATAATCTGGTATTAGGAAGTCGTGGACTTTCATCTGCTATGAAGAAGAGCGTGTCCAGCAGTGATCGGCACATATTGTATGGTCTATATTGGATAAGTTCTTGCTGTTTGTAATGTCTTCTTCCTTGTTGAGGTTATGTTTACAGACTTTTATTATTTTACAGTTTTTTTAATTGTACAATATTAAAATGTTTCCGTACTTGACTTATTCACTTTGCCTATAGAAGAGGGAAGGTTGGGAATGCCGCTGCTGCTTCTCCCTATGGCCAAGGCCACACGTTGCAGAAAAATTGCATCTTTTCTTGTGTCTGTTTGAACCAAACCAGAAGGAATAGAAATATAAAGGAAGCCCTTCTGCTAAATCCATTCCTGACTTTGCAGAAACTTTTTTTTTTTTTTTTTTGACATTTTGCAGCTTTTTTTTTTTTTTTTGAGCCAAACTGTGGTCTCAGCCTAAGGCCTTATTCACATGACTGCCATTTTTCTCCTAACGTCTGTGATAAACAGCTGTGTTAGTCTGTTCAAGTCCACGGACATGTCAATGAATAATGGAAGTTAAAAAAAGGCTGTCATTTTTCACTGTTGTGTGAATAAAGTCTTTAAGGCTAAGGCCCCATGTGGCATCCCGCAGCAAAAAAGCGCTGCAGGAAAAACCGTGGCGGGAACACATCGCGGTTCTTCCTGCAGCGCTTTAGGCAGAAAGTTCGCAGAGGAAACCTCTGCGAACTTTGTTTCAATTATACCTATGGGAAAACCGCCGGCGTTTCCGTAGGTATAATTGACATGCTGCAATTTCCAAAACCACGCCAGTTTTGGAAATTGCCGTGTGTCCGCAGCGCGGTTTTTACCGCAAAGTGGGCATGGGATTCGCTTGTAGCCTATCCACTTTGCTCTGACTGTAAAGCGCCGCAATTTTTTTCCACCACATTCACAAGACAAATAATTAAAAAAAAAAAACACACTGCCGATTTTTTTTAAGTCCATTAAAATGGACTGTTAAAAAATAGGTGATCTACAGTCATATGAAAAAGTTTGGGCACCCCATAATCTTAATCATTTTTAGTTCTAAATATTTGGGTGTTTGCAACAGCCATTTCAATTTGATATATCTAATAACTGATGGACACAGTAATATTTCAGGTTGATGAGGTTTTTGTACTACAGAATGTGCATATGCATTAAACCAAATTTGCTGGTGCAAGTATGGGCACCTCAACAGAAGTGACATTAATATTTAGTAGATCCTCCTTTTGCAAAAATAACAGCCTCTGTCGCTTCCTGTGCTTTTATCGTTCCTGGATCCTGGTGGGTTTTTTGACCATTCCTCTTTACAAAACAATTCCAGTTCAGTTGTTTGTGGTCGCCGGCTGGCAGCCCGCTTCAATTATCCCACAGATGTTCAATGATATTCAGGTCTGGGGCTGGGTGGCCATTCCGACATTGTATTGTTCCTCTGCATGAATGCCTGAGTAGATTTGGAGCTGTGTTTTGGATCATTGTCTTGCTGAAATATCCATCCCCGGCGTCTTCATTCGTCACTGTTCATGTACATTATTCTCAGATCTGCTGATACTGAGTTGAATCCATGCGACCCTCAACTTTAACAAGATTCCCGGTGCCGGCATTGGCCACACGCCCCAAAGCATGATGGAACCTCCACCAATTTTACAGTGGGTAGCGTGTTTTTCTTGGAATGCTGTGCTTTTTTGCGCCATGCATAACGCCTTTTTGTATGACCAAACAACTCAATCTTTGTTTCATCAGTCCACAGGACCTTCTTCCAAAATGGCTGGCTTGTCCAAATGTGCTTTTGCATACCTCAGGTGACTCTGTTTGTGGCGTGCTTTCAGACAGCTTCTTTCGCATCACTCTCCCATACAGCTTCTCCTTGTGCAGTGTGCTGTATTGTTGACCGATGCACAGTGACACCATCTGCAGCAAGATGATGCTGCAGCTCTTTGGGGTGGTCTGTGGTTGTCCTTGCTGTTCTCACCATTCTTCTTCTCTGCCTTTCTGTATTTTTCTTGGCCTGCCACTTCTGGGCTTCAGACTGTCCCTGTGGTCTTCCATTTCCTTACTATGTTCCTCCGTGGACTGACAGGTTAAATCTCTGAGCAACTTTTGTATCCTTCCCCTGCAACTATGTTGCATCTTTGTTTTCAGATCATTTGAGGTTGTTTTGAGGAGCCCATGTGCCACTCTTCAGAGGAGATTCATAGGGCAACTTGCAATTGGCCACCTTATACCTTTTCTCATGTTGGATACACCTGGCTATGGTTCAGCTCAGTGAGGTTACAAACCATTTTGTGCTTCAGTAAGTCAGTAAAAGTAGTTAGGAGTATTCAAATCAATAAATGATAGGGTACCCAAATTTTTGCACCGGTCATTTTGGTTTAATGCATATTGCACATTTTCTGTTAGTACAATAAACCTCATTTCAATCCTGAAATATTACTGTGTCCATCAGTTATTAGATATATCAAATTGAAATGGCTGTTGCAAACACCCAAATATTTAGAACTAAAAATGATTAAGATTAATAGGGGTGCCCAAACTTTTCATATGACTGTATTTTTACCAGTTTTTACAGATCACTTGGTTAGAATTAAAATCTTTGAATGATCTGTGAAAACGGATGCCCTGGATGCAAACCGTGGTGTAAAAATGTCCCTTTTTCACAGCCGTTTGTACCTTAGCTGTGTGACTTGTGTCTTGCAGGTCCTTGTGCCTGTTTGAACGGATGTGAATAAAATATTGGAATGGAAGCGCAGAAGGCACTCGGATAGCACTGTCTGCGCACTTGTGTGCATGAAGCCTAAGCCTAGATTCACATGACGGAGTTTCTCCCGTGTAACTCAGCCCCATGTGTTGGCTGGATTTCCCGTCCTGAGCAGTTTGCTGGGAGAGGGACTCCTAGCAGTACAGTTATCTGTGATACTCGCAGTCCCTGCCTCCTAGAGATATACTGTCCCATAGGAATTATGGGATGTATGTTCTGTAGACACGATGCGCAAAACTACCCTATTTCCCTGAAAATAAGACAGCGTCTTATATTAATTTTTGCTCCCAAAGATGTGCTGTGTCTTATTTTTAGGGGATGTCTTATTTTTTTTTCAATGAAGAATTCACATTTATTGCTGAACAAAAAAATTAACATTTATTATATACGGTACTGTACAGTAGTTGTCATCACAAACCAGCATAACCAGACAAACTGTGAATCTATCAAGAATTTCTTACTACTACCGTACCATTATTTCCATGTACAACAATTAACAGTATGGTACATTTACCAATATTTACGGTATGAATAGAAAGTAAAATTTATTCAATGACAGTTATGTCATCATCTTCTAGGACATCATCAAAACAATCCAAACCATTAATTTCCCTGCACACAGTATCATGTCCCATAGTGGCCCCTGCACACAGTATCATGTCCCATAGTGGCCCCTGCACACAGTATCATGTCCCATAGTGGCCCCTGCACACAGTATCATGTCCCATAGTGGCCCCTGCACACAGTATCATTCCCCATAGTGGCCCCTGCACACAGTATCATTCCCCATAGTGGCCCCTGCACACAGTCTCATGCCCCATAGTGGCCCCTGCACACAGTATCATGCCCCATAGTGGCCCCTGCACACAGTATCATGCCCCATAGTGGCCCCTGCACACAGTATCATGCCCCATAGTGGCCCCTTGCACACAGTATCATGTCCCATAGTGGCCCCTGCACACAGTATCATGTCCCATAGTGGTCCCTGCACACAGTATCATTCCCCATAGTGGCCCCTGCACACAGTATTATTCCCCATAGTGGCCCCTGCACACAGTCTCATGCCCCATAGTGGCCCCTGCACACAGTATCATGCCCCATAGTGGCCCCTGCACACAGTATCATGCCCCATAGTGGCCCCTGCACACAGTATCATGTCCCATAGTGGCCCCTGCACACAGTATCATGTCCCATAGTGGCCCCTGCACACAGTATCATGTCCCATAGTGGCCCCTGCACACAGTATTATATCCCATAGTGGCCCCTGCACACAATATTATGCCCCATAGTGGCCCCTGCACACAGTATTATAGCCCATAGTGGCCCCTGCACACAGTATTATAGCCCATAGTGGCCCCTGCACACAGTATTATAGCCCATAGTGGCCCCTGCACACAGTATCATGTCCCATAGTGGCCCCTGCACACAGTATTATATCCCATAGTGGCCCCTGCACACACTATCATGCCCCATAGTGGCCCCTGCACACAGTATCATGCCCCATAGTGGCCCCTGCACACAATATTATGCCCCATAGTGGCCCCTGCACACACTATTATATGTCCCATTGTGGACCACCCATGCACAATTATTATACTCTGGGGTCTTTTCAGACCCCAGAGTATAATGATCGGAGACCCAGGAGAGGATAGAAACATAAAAAAACAACGTTGCTTACCTGTTCCTCGCTCCGGTCCACTCCCTGCTACTTCGGCCTTCTTCAATGTTGGGCCGGCGTCGTGATGCAAAATGACGTCCACTGACGTCACGAAACAGGCCTGAAGCCTGGAGAAGCGTAGGAGAGGTAAGTACTTTGTTTTTTATGTTCCCTCACCAACTCTGGGCCTCCGATTATTATACTCGGGGGTCTTTTCAAAGACCCCGGAGTATAATGATAGCAGTGATTGTGGGGTTCGGCCCGCAGCCTCATATACCGTATGTTCTGTTCGGGAACATACGTCTTACTTTCGGGGGATGCCTTATATTGGGCAATTCTACGAAACCTCTCCTATGTCTTACTTTCAGGGGTGTCTTATTTTCGGGGAAACACGGTATGTATTTTAATAGGCAGAGAGTTGTGAAGGCCACACAGTTTGCTGCTGCTCTACATATATCTACAGCAGACTTGTCAGTGTTTTCTATGGCAAGTTCCGGGAGCCCCAGGGTGTAATTTATTTTTAGATCACCATCCTTTCCATTACTGTACATTGGAGGGTTTATAATACTAATAGTGCCCAGCTGGTACAGTGGGCTAGAGGGTCCTGTCCGCAAAGGCTTACAATCTATAAGGGTGTGACACCTGTTGAGAAGATTTCTTGGTGGCCATGTCCACCTTTAAGTGAAGAAATATCCCTTTATGTTGCAGGTCACACTCCTTTTTGTGTCGTGACTGGCACATAAAAGTGCCCACGTCGCGTATACTATGACTGAGAACATGGCAGATGTGGGAGCGCCTTCTGTCAGGCCCAGGAGATGTTCCCACTCCTCGGGACTCCACAAGATCACCCCTTTTTGCAGTAATTTAGTTGTGCGAGGAGGGTTGGCAAGCATGGGGTATTCTTGTGACTAGTTGCACCTACAGCGATAGCTTATGGTAACTTTCCAGTGAAATCCCTTTGAGGAAGGAGCTATATGGGAGCAACTGGAGAAGAGCCAGTGCAGGGTCTGGGGCAGCACGATGGCTCAGTGGTTGGCACTGATACCTCTCTGGAGTCCTGGGTTCGAATCTGACCAAGGGCACTCTAGTTTCCTCCCACATACCAAACATATACTCCCTGTACAAACAGCTGATCCTAGAGTGCCTGTATGGCAGCCACTCACTCCCCTAGCCCAAAACGCTCCCTGCGCTTTGAGTCTCCATGAGAAAGACTCATTACAAATGTTTGTCATTACTGCAGCTCAATCCCATTCACTTCAATGGAGCTGAACTGCAGTTCCAGAAACAACCCATGGACAGGTGTGGCGCTTTTTCAGACAGTGGACTCGATATAAATGGTCATTTAACCTGAGCCTAATATTTTTCATAACCTCTTTGCACAATGTAACATACAGGGGCAGATAAACTAATAAATGTGCACCAGGATTCTGCTGTAACTTGCGCCATATAACCGATGTGCCTGGTTTACACCTCAGTTTCTTTTTTTTTTAATTGTAATTTTTATTAAAGTCTTTAATCCAAGACACAATGAGAAATAAAAAGGTGAAGGATATTCAATGACCATAATTGAGACAAACGGGGGCGACACACTACAAAAGGAGTAGCGGGCACCGAATTCCCATAGGCCACAGGTAGGTTACTCAGGTGATGGGGGACAGGAGAGAAAGATATGTCCACAATGTATCCCACGGCTCCCATATGGCCTGAATCCGCTCCTCTTCACACCTCATTTTCTATGTGTTTTCGACACTTTGTAGCAGTTTCTGCGCCTTGTATGACATGTAGGTGGGGCTTATTTAAAAGGGGTGTGTCTTAATCGGCTAAACTGTGAAATGACACCATTTTGGAAATTTTGACATAACCTAAGCCAACTAATAAGTGGTGCATTAAGAGGCCCATAGTATATAAAAGGATTTTCCAAATGGCTCCCTGTAGGAAGAAAAAATACATTTACTAAGGGCTCATGTACACGACCGTGTGCGAGCCGCCAGCCGAGACCGATCAGCACGGGCAGCACACAGATGTCATCCTTGTGTCGCCTGTGCTTACGTGGCTGCATCATTGGGGCCAGCGATCACTGCCGCGAAACACGACGGGAATAGGACTTGTCCTGAGTTTTACGGTATGGACTGTTGCCCGCACATGGATCTATGGAAATCGCGGTCGTGAGCATGGGGCAATAGAAATGAATGGGTCAGTGTGTTATCTAGGAAAAATCTGGCTAGCACACTCATGTGCATGGGCCCGAAGTCTCTGCTTACACTTGATGCTACGTTAAGACTAGTGTTCGGCTTTCCGGTCCACTTAGGATCCGAAAAAAGGGAGACCTAATCTGCTTAAAAAGCGGTTACCCACAGACCTCATAGACTACAATGGGGTACGCCCAGTTTCCACCTGAAAAGTCCCAGTTGCAGGGCTTTTTTCTCGCCATTTTTCAAGCAGAGTGGGGGATGGAAACCCTCAATGGAGACCGAGCACAGGTGTGAATCTAGCCCGAGTCACGGTCTCCTAAATAAATAAAAAAAAAAACCTTTATATACAGGAGGCTTATAAACAGAGCAGCTTATATTAGTCACAGTATGTCTGTCCCCGAGATACTATCTCCACTACAGCCCAGGTCTAACCTCATGCTCTAGGCCTCCTTAGCAACCCATGACACTTAGCAACGACGCACACGCTTGACGTACACTCCATCCAATCAGCGACGTCTTCTCGCGGCTCTCCGCCAATCACATTCCGAGTTCTATACCAACTGATTGAAGAGCCGACTGGACGTTCCCCAATCGGAAACTAGAGGAGGCGGGATAATTTGTGGTATGCGTCAGCTGATTGGCTGCTGACCGGAAACAGGAAGTGCAGGTAGTGGGGGGGGGATTTCTTTTTTACACTCATTACTGATCGGAGCCGTGAGGGAGGGGACACAAAGTATCAGGCGGGAAAGCTGAGGTGATTATTACTGCTTGTTATGGGCTGTGTTATAGCAGTGCGAGGAGGGTTAATGTTTACGTGCCGTGTCCTGGTGAGGTAGTCCGTGTTCACACCTCGTGTATTACAGCGCAGCACATGGTATAGCAGCATATGGCGGAGGTATCGGCACTGTATACAGGCAAAGTCACTTCAGCCCAGTACATTTATTTTATGATCCTCTATTAAAGGAGTGTTCTGGTAGTCACTAGTTATATAAGGGATAACTGCTAGATTGTGGGGTTACTTTCCTGGGACCAATATGGGGGTCCCATATGTCTCGTATAAAGGAGTGGTGGGTCAGAGCACTGCTCTATTCTCATACCTGTCACATGGTGGAGGGTCCTAACAGCCGGACCCCCATGGTCAGATAGTTATCCCCTCTCTAGCACATCCCCTTTACATAGTTAAAGGAGTGTTCTACTAATAACAAGCCATACCCTGTATATTGGATAAGGGGTAATGGCTGGATCAGTTGGGGACCCCACATGATCATGAGGAATAGGGGTCCTGAATCCTGTGTTTGAGTGGAGAGGTGGGTGCGCCAGGGGCTTTTGGGGAAAGGGGTGGTTATATCTCTGACCTATCCTTAGGGTTGGGTATCAGTATGAGATTGTACGGGGTCCCCCAGCTGTTCTCTGCTCAGTGTATATACTGTGTAGCGGCCATGTTGGACCACTACAGCTCATCTACTATTCACTTGATGGCTGCAAGCAGCTGATAGGTGGGGGTCAGCTGTAGGACCCCTGCTGATCTAATATCCTAAGGATAGGTCATCACTATCAAAACCCTCTTAGGGGGCGTTCACCTTACCGTTGGTGACCGTCAGTAGTGTCCGTTACAAGATTTTAGCATCGGACACTAGCTGAACCGTCAGAAAAAATTTCCATTCGTTTCAATGGGTTTTTATATTGTGTCCGTTTACACCAAATCCGTCAGAAGTCTTGTTTTTTTTTGTTTTGTTTTTTTGCGGACAAAAAATCCTACATGAAGGACTTTTTTGTCCGTTTGAAATAACGGATTCTTGATGGACGGCAAGTGTCCGTCATTTTTTTAACATTGAAGTCTATGGGTAACGGACAGTAACCGATAGCCATCAGTTATTGTCTGTTATTTTATGTCCGTTTTTTTTTTTCTGCGCATGCTCAGAAAGCAGGGGAAAAAAAAGGACGCTAACTGATGCTAATGTGTCCATTAATTGGATCAGTTAAAAAAAGGACACATTAACATCAGTTAGTGTCCGTTAATGTCTGTTATGATAGGTGTCCGTTTTTTTTTGTCTTTTTTAACAGACACTATCAGAACGGACATCAACGGTAGTGTGAACCCGGGCTTAGGCCGAGCTCACACATTGTGGAAAATGTGTTTTTGTTGCAGTTTTTTTTTTACAGCCAACGCCAGGAGTGTATTTAGCAGGAGGGAGAAGTATAAGTCTTTTGTATCCACTTCTGGCTTTGGCTCAAAAAACTCTGCTAATACTAGGTTCACACCTGCGTTCGGGTTTCCACCTTTCGAGTCCACTTGGGGACCCAAGAGACGGAAACCCTATCAGCTTAAAAAAGCAGTTACACGCGGAAACCCGCAAACTCCATAGTCTATAATGGGGTCCGCTGGGTTTCCAATGAAAACGGCAGAGAGAAAAGTCCTCCTTGCCCGGACGGAGAGGCTCCAATGCTAAACCTAGCGTCGATCTGCAACAACAAACAAAAAAAAAATCAGCTTTTTTAAATAGCCTCCTAGATAAGTGTCTTGTTAAAGGAGTTGTTTGTGGACTTAAATTTACCTTGCCGGTGGATTCTTTATGGACCCAGGGCTTCTGACCTGCTTCTGACCCTGGGGTCACATGACCAAAGCTAGCCTCCCTCTCTCCTGGTCTCACTGGTAATATACCAGTGCTATTACTATTGTAAAGCCAGGCCTCAAAGCACAGGTCAATTACCTGTGAGATCAGGGGATAGAGGGAGGGGGCAGAGCGACCTGGCAGTCAGGGGCTATTTTTGATCATGGGAACCACCAGGTTCTTGATGAAGAATCTGCCGGATTAAACAAGGTAAATTTAAGTCCCCGGACAACCCCTTTAATTCTGCTAGCAGTGGATCTTGTCTCGCACCTTTTGTTCTGATATACCACTGAGGTGAATAAGTAAGCGAAGCTTTTCAAGGTGAAACTACAGGTTACGCTTTATTCTTCAGCTGATGTTTTGGTTATTTAAGTACTGCAAATGACCGTGACGGCTGGCTCTTGTCTACCAAAAATAGATCGGAATGTGACCTGATCGTTCACTTTTGGTCGATCAGCTGATTTGTGTTTCCTTTTTATCTAATGAAATGTTACACTCCTCTGCTTAAGGGAGTGATTGGACCCCAATTGATCACGGGAACTGTTTGGCACCCCAGTTGTGAGTGGAGCGACCAGTTGGACAGTGCGCACTACTCCATTGATTTCAGGGGAATTGCTGGGGATAGCCAAGTACAGTGTGTCAGCTATCGTTGGCAGTCCCAGTGAAATGAATGGTGGGGTGTGTTGTCCGACTAGTCGCTCCAATCAAAATTAAGGTGCAGAACACCCAAGTCTTCTTGACCGGTGGGGATATATCTTACTGTGACTGGACAACCCCCTTTAATGTTAATGGTGGGGTCGTTATAGCTGTTCAAATCCTAACATTTATGGCCAACTTTAGAGCCTGTCACTGTACGCCCCCTTGTATGACATGAAGACTATGTGTAGGCACATGAGCTATGCCCCCTCACCTGCACCAGGTATCTGCGGTCTATGTTACAGCTTACAGTCTGTTGCAGCAGCCGTGATCAGAGATGACTTGAAGGGCTTTTCTGTCCCCACCAGTGTTTTATATTCATGACTTATCTACAGCATAGGCCATGAGTATCTGGTCAGTGGTCCGACACCTGCACCCCGCACCGATCAGCTGATCTAACTGCCTCCTGGTGTATGGGGCTGGAATTAGGTCTGCCCTAGGCACAGATATGCAGCCCTGTCCGCTCTGTAGTGGTGGCACTGGGGTACTGCAGCTCTGCACCAGTTTTGTTGGGTTGGCAGGTCTCGTGTAAAACCCATCATTAGTTGAGGTTGTAAGAGCGAGATATCTTTAACCCCTAGAGGAAGGAAACCACTACAACTCCCAGCAGGAGCACCTTGTGGATGTTGAGTTGTTTCTAGTGGTTAATGCAGGTGGTGTAACACTCTTGTCTCTTTATAGTTGTAGAAGATGGGACGCAGAAAGTCGAAGAGAAAGCCTCCACCCAAAAAGAAGATGACTGGAAATCTGGACACCCAGTTCACGTGTCCGTTCTGTAACCACGAGAAATCCTGTGACGTAAAAATGTAAGATGAAGTTTGTGTGTACGATGTGGTAATGTAGGTGGCGCTCTGCATGTTACTTTTATTTGGAGCCACATGATGCCTTGCAGCAGTTTTAAAAAGGGTCATGTGATGCACACTCTTTAGAAACTGGAGTTGCTGACTGCATCACATGAGTATTTTGCATTGCTGCTGTTACACTGGTTTTCCCAGTGACCTCATACACATGGTAGTGACTATCACAGGTCATTGTGGGGGCTGTAAGGTCAGGGCAGGTCTTATTACTCTCTGATTTTCGGTCTGGGCTTGTTCGTTCAAGTGTATGAGTCTGTGGAAAGCATGGACGGCACACGGATACCCTCTGTGTGCCATCCATTCCGTTTTTCACAGACTAATACATGCACACAGTCGTATGTATTTAGTCTTACAGGTTCTTTGATGTGAATGGTATAAAATATCCATACAAAAAGTATCTTTCTTTCCGGTATGTCACTGTCTACATTTTTCCTTCTTCCTTCAGGGACAGACCCCGGAATACGGGGGTCATCTCTTGCAACGTGTGCCTGGAGGAGTTCCAGACCCCCATAACATGTATCCTTTCTTATCGTGTTGCATATGTCAGCCATGTCATGCAGATAGAGCGTTCAGTCCTCCATTACCTAACAGAGGTCTAGGTGCCTTCTAGAATGCGGCACCCATGCCTATGTCCTGCTGTCACAGATAGGACACTGTTAATAATCTGCTGGGAGTTTTCCAGAGAGGGACGGAGATAAACGGTGAGCTGAGGATAATCCCGATTAATAAGAATACAGTGAAGGAGCTTTTCTGAGCCTCACCAGGACAGGTGTCATTTCTGCGCATTAACCTTTCCTGAGTTTATCTGCACCCCAGCAGTCACCCATGTATTGAGACTACGTGCATCCTGTGGCTGAAAACATTTACAGGCCTAATACTTCTCAGCTGAGGGTTTGTTACAATTGTGTCCAGTCCATAAATTGTTCTATGGATGAGAAACTTTGCACATTGTGTCTTGATGTACAGTCATGGCCAAAAGTTTTGAGAATGACACAAATATTCTATTTTCACATGATCTGCTGCCCTCTGGTTTTTATGTGTGTTTGTCAGATGTTTTTATCACATACAGAAATAGAATTGCATTCATATTATGAGTAACAGAAGCTTATATTGACAGTTAGAATGAGTTAATGCAGCAAGTCAATATTTGCAGTGTTGACCCTTCTTCTTCAGGACCTCTGCAATTCTCCCTGGCATGCTCTCAATCAACTTCTGGACCAAATCCTGATTGATAGCAGTCCATTCTTGCAGAATCAATGCTTTAATTTTGTCTGAATTTGTTGGTTTTTGTTTGTCCACCCGTCTCTTGATGATTGACCACAAGTTCTCAATGGGATTAAGATCTGGGGAGTTTCCAGGCCATGGACCCAAAATCTCTATGTTTTGTTCCCTGAGCCATTTAGTTATCACCTTTGCTTTATGGCAAGGTGCTCCATCATGCTGGAAAAGGCATTGTTGAGCGCCAAACTGCTCTTGGACGGTTGGGAGAAGTTGCTCTTGGAGGACATTCTGGTACCATTCTTTATTCATGGCTGTGTTTTTAGGCAAGACTGTGAGAGAGCCGATTCCCTTGGCTGAGAAGCAACCCCACACATGAATGGTTTCAGGATGCTTTACAGTTGGCATGAGACAAGACTGGTGGTAGCGCTCACCTCTTCTTCTCCGAATAAGCTGTTTTCCAGATGTTCCAAACAATCGAAAAGGGGATTCATCAGAGAAAATGACTTTACCCCAGTCCTCAGCAGTCCACTCCCTGCACCTTTTGCAGAATATCAGTCTGTCCCTGATGTTTTTTCTGGAGAGAAGTGGCTTCTTTGCTGCCCTCCTTGAGACCAGGCCTTGCTCCAAGAGTCTCCGCCTCACAGTGCGTGCAGATGCACTCACACCTGCCTGCTGCCATTCCTCAGCAAGCTCTGCACTGCTGGTAGCCCGATCCCGCAGCTGAAACACTTTTAAGAGACGGTCCTGCCGCTTGCTGGTCTTTCTTGGGCGCCCTGGAGCCTTTTTGGCACCAATGGAACCTCTCTCCTTGAAGTTCTTGATGATGCGATAGATTGTTGACTAAGGTGCAATCTTTCTAGCTGCAATACTCTTCCCAGTTAGGCCATTTTTGTGCAGTGCAATGATGACTGCACGTGTTTCTTTAGAGATAACCAGGTTAACGAGAAACAATGATGGCAAGCACCAGCCTCCTTTTAAAGTGTCCAGTGGTGTCATTCTTACTTAATCATGACAGATTGATCTCCAGCCCTGTCCTCATCAACACCCACACCTGTGTTAATGGAGCAATCACTGAAACGATGTTAGGTGGTCCTTTTAAGGCAGGGCTGCAATGATGTTGAAATGTGTTTTGGGGGATAAAGTTCATTTTCTAGGCAAATATTGACTTTGCAAGTAATTGCTGTTAAGCTGATCACTCTTTATAACATTCTGGAGTATATGCAAATTGCCATTAGAAAAACTGAAGCAGTAGACTTTGTAAAAATTAATATTTGTATCATTCTCAAAACTTTTGGCCATGACTGTATATCCAGGGAGGGTTTGCTAACCTATAATATCCCACTGATGGATAGTGAAAAAGGAGTGTACCTACAGCCTTAAAGGGAACGTTTCAGGGCGATTTGGGCCATTAAACCAACTACAGGTCCTTATGGACTGAAATCCCTGCACTGTAAAAGTGGCCGTCCTTACAGGTCTGCATCATCGCTGGCCATGAGGAGCGCCCTCCCTGACATTACAAGTCTATGAGTGTACGATGGGGAAGGGGTTTGGTGTTCCTCAACACCCAGTGGGCTGTAAGGCCCGCCATTCTCAGGTGCAGGGATATCGCTGCCCAAACTAAAGCCCCTGACATCTCTGCAACCAGAGAACATACCGCAAATTAGGAGTGTATCGGGCAGGGTGGCATCATGTCAATTATTGCTGCTGGTTGGGTTGTGGTTTGCAATACAGGCTGAAGCCCCCAGTAAAAACCTGCCGATTCAGCTGTTTTTTGATGGGGCAGGGTCGCCTGTGGGATGTCCAGTAGCAGACGCCTCCTGTGTATCCATAGCCTTGTGGGTGGGATGCCGTGCAGACCACATAACATTGCTTGACATATATCATATCCAGTGTGTTATGTAGCATCTGTTTATGCCAAGCTGGGTACCCGAACCCTGTGAGTGGGTCATGTCGTGTGCTTCCCTTCACTCTACCTCTCAGATCTGTCAGAACCGGTGGACGTTTACAGTGATTGGATCGATGCTTGTGAAGCCGCTAACCAGTAGCGTTACCCCAGGAGGGTGATCTTCTCGCTCTGTACCAGACACCCTCTCTATATTGGCCTGTACTTCTCACCAGACTTCCCAAGGACAAGTTCGGAGCGCCCTCTGGTGGCAGCAGGATGGCGATTTTCAAGACTTCACTATATATAAATGTGGAACCCTGGCTGTTAGCGGCTGATTCTATCGGGGCGTATTAGTCCAGCGAGGTTATTTGCGACTTTAGGTTTAATATTTTAGGATTATTTTCCCCCTTCTAGTGATGATTATCCTGTGTTATTTATGTATGTACCTCCTGACGCCCTGCAGGAGGGTGCACAAGGTCACGGTGCTGCCGCTGTTGACTTCTTGGGGTCCACAAAAAAAACGTTGCTTTTATTTTTGGAAAAGTATGAAAATTATGTAACATGGCAACTGCTTTACTACACTAACATGGGTTACATTGTCTTTTACTCCATTCCCAACCAGAGCTGCAGCCTAGTGCACTAATTACACTGCTGTCTGGAGCTTACACTGCTGTGGTGCATTGTGGGAGATGTAGTGTTTACTATGCATCTCCCTCAATGCAAACCAAAACATACTACAGCTCTTATAATATGCTATATGAAGCGAGATAATTGTAAGTTCAGCTCTAGGTGTAACTGGAGTATATGTAATATAACATTGCTGTGGGGCATTGCACAAAATGTAGTGTTGATAGCACACCAAAGCAGGTTGTAGGGGTATGTATTACAACTCCCAGCATACACACTTGCTCTGCTGCTCTCAGAAGTGGAGCAGCTGTACTGCCAAAGGTCAGTGACACCTGCTTCTGAATGCAGCTGTGGGTGTGACTAGAGTATACATAATGTCTCATCTCGCTGGTCTGTACTGCATTCTCTGCAATTCCTCGTAGCCATGTTTGCGCCACAAAACCCCTCAGTGCATACCAAAGCCCTATCCATTATAGGACCTGCTTCTGAATGCAGCTCTGGTTGCGACTAGAGTAAATGTAATGGCACCTTGCACTGGTGACTGTTTACACCACACCACCATCAGTGCACACCAAAGCATACTATGTATGAATGCTGCTCTTGATGTGACTGGAGTATATGTCATTATGTAACATAAGATGAGAAAATTGAAGTGTTTGCCAGTAATCCCACCGCCTCATACGTGGTGTAAGGCTAGGGCTACATGGCGACTTTAGCAGTGACCCAAGATCGCAGTGTTACCCTGCAGCTTCCTCCACTAGTGTAAGTCAATGGAGCTGCAAATAGGTGGAGCACTGCTGGAGTCACAGCTCAGGGGTCAGCAGCATGTGACTTCTGAGATGCCCACATATAGAGGTTTAGGGGAGCCCTAAACACCTTGGTTACTTATGTTGTTTATAAATTAATATTGAGCGGTCATTTTGTTACAGGGGAACTCCTACAGATTTGACACACCATGGCATTGGAAGGGTTAAACTGTGGCAGTTGTCGGTCCATCCTCCTTTGTAGGGTTAATTGTTTTGAGAGGCTGCTGAGATGTGTAGTAACATGGTTCTACCACAAGATGGTGCTGTCAAATGTACAATATATATGTGCATGATCATGGCGGATTAGCAATTTAAAGGGGTTTTCCACGTACAGCACTTATCTGTCTATAGGATGTCTGATCACTGGTGCCCCCACCGATCATGAGATAGGGGTCTCTAAGTCTCCTGTGTAAATAGAGTGGAAGTGCATGCTTGTGACTCCCCTGCCATTCACTTCTATGGGACTGATCCAGTGCTTTACCAGGTCACACGTGTGTTACTGCTCTATTCACACAGTGGGCTTGGGTACTCCCATACTTGTGATGGGTGGGGGTCCCACTTGTACCCTAGTCACAGGGAAGAGGCCAAGTGTTGTTTGTGAGGGAGCCCCTTTAATGAAGGCACAGCCATGGTCACACACTGTACAGGGGCATAAGATGAGACCCGCCATACTGTATACCTTTGTGATTTTTCTATTGTATATACCGGATCAGTCCTGAGCTAGTGTCGTGTATTATCGCACTAGAAACTGATTTTTATTTAGTAGGTAATGGGTGCAGTGTATGTGACCCACCGAGCAGACATCGCTCACCTGTCATGTCAACCTGATTATTTTATTTTTTTTTAATAAAATGGACTGAGGTTTGAAACAAGTGGAGGTGTCTGTGTCCTGGATGTTCCTTGTCCTCTCATCTCTATTACCTGGATGTACAAGGTCAGAGCGGTGCAATTGGTGTGGGACAGTATAGTATAGCATCATAGATAACTATACTGATAGGAGTCCCGCTCCCAGCATGAAGTTCAAGCCGGGAAATCTGGCTAACACACAGAGTTTCATGGGTGCAACTCTGTCATGTGCAGCCAGCTTAAGGAGGTGTCCCCATAATGGTTTTCTGGGGCTTTGATATTTATGGTAGGCCATCAATGTGAGACTGATGTGGGGGGTCTCACTCCTAGCATTGCCACTATGCAGACAACTGGCAAGGATGGAGCTGTCTGGTAAGCACCATGGTCCCTCCAGTCAGCTGACAAGTGGACGGTGGACCCCCATAAATCAGAAGGTGGGTAGGATGAGCGTTATTCTCTCGCAGGTATGGGGCAGGCTGGCACAGAGCAATCATGGGTGTTGGGTATTTACCCCCCTTTGTCAGCACTTGGCACATAGCAGCATGGAATGGGAAGCTTGGACACACTGGCACAGAGGAGGGTGGTGTATGGGTTACTTGGGGTATGGATGGTCTTACTTTGAGTTGTAATACTGATGGCTGTCATCATGGTTCCCCGTTCTTCAGGAGCAGACGGGGTAATAGACCTGAGTTGGAGGCCATACACAGTCATGCTGGGAGGGCTGGACCAGCGAGCGACCCAGAGCGCGGGCCACTGAGAGCTCCATGTGGTGTGTAAGAAATCTTACCCGTCCCCCATTGCAGCAGGTTCACTGCTAGCCCCATGTAGTACTGCCTGCATGTTCCCAGAATAAGGGCTTTTCACGTGAACTACTTTCCTGTCCGTGTGATATGCATGAAAAAAAGTGACGGCACACAGACCCATTAGGGAGTGTTCACATGTAGGAATCTGAGGTGAAATCTGCCTAAAATCGCCCTCCCATTCATTTCTATGGGAGGCAGTAGCTTTCTTTTCTCGCTCGTTCTTCAATGTTTTATAGTATGCAGAACAGCTGACATGACAGCAGTCTAAGGCAGAGGCCACACATCGCAGTAATGCGCTGCAGGTTTTGTATAAGGGCTTCCTATATATTTCACATCCCTCTTGGTCCTGGCTCAAACTGCTGCAAAATCTGCAACAAAAAATGCAGTTTTTCTGCAACATGTGGCTTCATCCTTAAAGGGACGTCACAGATGGTGAAAGGAATACCCAAAGGGAAATATTAGGATCACAGAAGTAGGTTCCTACGATACTCTCAATAAATTAAAATATAACTGTTATTAACACACAATAAAAACATAGGAAATGTTTTTGTGTTAAGTTATTTTAATTTGAGTGTATCGTAGTAACCTACTTCTGTGATCTTCATCCTTAAAGGGGTTTTATTTTATTAAAAATAACATGGCTGCCTTCATTCAAAGACAGTGCCACAGTATTGTGTGTTCTACCATATTCACTTCTATAGAACTGAGCTGCAATACTATATATAACCTGTAGAGGCTGGATGTGGAAGAGAGCAGCCATGTTTTTCTAGTCCTGGACAACCCCTTTAAGTCTGTCGTGACAGATAAGCCTTTCGGAGGGTCTAGTAATCTCCAGCATCATTAGGGTCTTGTTGGGTGACATTTTGTGGGCTTTTCCTTTAAGCCACCAGTCTAGGTATTTGGAGACAACAAAAGCACGTTGGGCGACCTTATAACTGGACTGTTCCCTTCTTAAAGGGGTTTTCAGAGTTTGATATTGATGTCTATCCTTAGGGTAGGTCATCAGATGGGTGGGGGGGGCAGTGTGACATCACAGGCCTGTAACGCACTCTCTGAAATATGGCTGCTGAGTTTAAGAGCGGGTTATATGGGGGTGCGGGGTGTCAGACCCTCACTAATCCATATTGTTGATGATAGGTCATCAATATCTAGGATTAAACAAACATGGCTGCTTCCTTCCAGAAAATGCACCACACGCACCCACAGGTTCGGTGTGGTATTGCAACTCAGTCCCTTTCACTGTAATAGAGGTGAGCTGCAGTACCAGGCACAACCTATGGCCAGGGGTGGCACTGTTTAAGAAGGCAGCCATCCATTTTGTTATCCTGTACAGCTGCCTTAAACCATTAGATTCAGATTTAACCCCTTCTCTCCTGCTTGACGTCACGGCACACAGAAATAAACGACACAGAGCCCGTGTAGAAATATAGATCTAGAGATATATTTGCAGTCGGTTCTTGTACAGAGCTGAGGTGTCGTGTTGAATACTGCGGTGATGAGAGGAAATGGTGGGGGAGGGGGGGAGCGAAGGACATGCACAAAAAAAACGTAGCCAGGCAAGTCATTCATTACGCTGTAGTCTGCAGAGCATTGCACCCATCTCGGTGGTTGTCGTAGCCCTATTAACCTCTCACCTGCCAGAACATGATCCTATAGACATCCCTCGGTGTCCCATCCACTCATAGCTCTATCATCCGTAAGACTAGGAAAGCTGCAGAGCATCGCTGCCCTGACGTCACCTATTCTGTCCCCTCCAGCCCACCTCCGCAGCGATGCTCTGCAGACTAGTCGTCGCTCTAGAGAAGTAGCAGTGCTTAGCACGGAGGGGAAAAGGATTGTGATGTGTAGCTTATATATCCCCACACCCAGGAAGACTGGCATGTCTCCCATTAAAATAGTAATATAAAAACTAAAAAGTTTATGCCCCCTGTTAACCATTTGTGTGAAAGAAGAGGAAGAAGCGGACGAGGTGCAATGCTCTGCAGACGTCCACCTGAATAAAATAAAATAGGAAACGTGGCGCTCGTTGTCAGTCTGTAGAGTGGTGTCAGGCGCAGAGGGAATGGGCTTATTTCTGTACTGCCAAAGCAGCGGGCATAGGCTGGCACAGAATGGGAAGCTTTACCCCTTTTCTGCCAGGAGAGCAGAAAGTGGGTAGGATGAGCATCATTCTCTGCCAGAACAGCAGGTATGGGACGGGCAGCATCTAATTGCCAGAAGGCAGGCTGGCACAGAGCGGGCATCATCTATTTCTTCCTTTGCAAGAGCAAACACGGATAGTGGGTAGCGTTTAACCCCCTTTGCCAGAGCAACTAGCACACACTGGCATAGAATGGGCAGCATGAACACCGTTCTCTGCCACAGTAGCAGGCACACACTGGCACAGAAGAGGGTGGTGTACGGGTTATTTTGGGTATGGATGGCGTTACTCGGAGTTGTAATACTGATGGCTGTCGTCGTAGTGCCCGTCTTCGTTGAACAGGAGCATGTTGGGATCTCCACAGTACTTGGAGTCGTAGACCTGGCGAGGAAGGCCGTACACGGTCATGCCCTGCTGAGATGCCCCCTTGTTTGTTCCCATTTGCAAGGGTATGGTCTGGGTGTCGCATTGCTCCATGCCAAGCTTCTGCTCGAAGATCTGGCGCTTGGTGCCTGGAGCCGTCATGCCGGCCTAGGGAAACAGAATAGAGTGTTAGTTCTGTAAGAAAACGGTGCCTCAGTGATGTCACTGGTTCCTAGTGACAACTGACACTGCCATAATATAAAGTGATAACATTATGCCATCTTGTAGCCACCACTAGGGGGAGCTCACTGCGTTCATATGAATATAGCTCCCTTTAAACTCAAGTGGAGCAATATGATTTCACATGCAGTGTGCGCCCTCTAGAGGTGGCTACCAGCATGGTGTGCAGGGTATATGCGACATCACCACCTTTATGGGGGTATCCCGGATAATAGAGCGGACCAGTATATTCTATGCACAAGTACAGAGTATCACTTTTGTGGCTGTGATATCTCTGAGCTTTAAATATGGAGCCCACTCAGGAGCCGAGCAGGCGCCACAGTCGACAGGTCTCTGCTGTATTAAGTATTTTTAAAAAAATGTTTAAAAAAAATTAAAACTTTATTTAGATCACAAATAAAAATAGACAAAAACAAACATCATATAAAAGTTATCTCCATGTCCGAAAATTCCCAAACTATAGACATAAAAATATATGTTCAGAAAAAAAAATCAAAATTGCCAAATGTCTGACAATCCCGAAGATGGTATAATAAAAAAAAAAAAAAAAAAAAAAAATATATATATATATATATATATATATATATATATATATATATATATGATGCCTTACACATTTCTGTACACGTCAAAAATTTTAAAAATTCTTTAATTCGCCATATTCTGACACCCGTAACTTTTTTTAATTTTGGATTTTTGTTAAGGCTGTAAAACTTAACAAAAACTATATAAAGTTGGTATTCCCGGAATTGTACCAAAACACAGAATACAGCTGACTTGTCATTTTTGCTGCACAGTGAATGCCGTAAAAACAAAGCCTGTAAGAAACTTTCTCAAACGCAGTTTTTCTCCATTTCCACCCATATAGAATTTTTTTTTTTTCCAGATTCCCAGTACATTGTACAGAATATTAAATGGTACCATTACATAGTACAATTTATCCCGCAAACATTAAGCCCACATATGGCCCTGTCCCGCAAAAAATAAGTCCTCATAAATTTTTTTCCAGCTTCCCAACGTTAAAGGGATTATCTGGTTTCTAAAATTGATAGCATATCCTTAGGCTAGGGGCTAGGTCATCCATATTATATGTGCGGGGGGGGGGGGGTGACCGGTACCAAAGCAGCGTGGTACAGCCGCACCGCTCACTCGCTGTACAAACTGTAGCAGTGAGTGTAGATACTGCAGCGCCGTCCCATAGACTTTAATGGGGCAGTGCTGCAGTACCTACACTCACCACTCCAGTTTGTATGGCAGGTGAGCCACGTGGCCAGTGATCTGCGGGTTCCTGGGTGTCGGATCCCCTTAGATCTAATATTGATTGTGTATCATAAAAATAGGCCATCAATCTTAGAGACCAGATAACCCCTTTAAATGGAGACATTAAGAAGTATCATTTATCCCGCAAAAAATAAGCCCTGGTACGGCTCTGTTTACAGAAAAATAAAAAAATGGCTGTGGCGGGAAAGTGTTAAACAAGCACTGCGGTAGAAACACTCACCTGGGACGCCCCTTTATTGGTGCCCATCTGTAAGCTGATGGTAGCTTGGTCCAGTGGCTGGTCATTGCCCAGTTTGGGGTCATACAGATGTCTACGGGTGCCATATGATGTCATCCCTTTTTGGCTGGCAAACTTGTTGGTTCCCATCTGCAAGGAGACCAAAGGCTTTATCAAACATCTCTAATATCCCATATCTGGTATTACTCTGCTGCCACCTACTGGTGAAGGGTGGGATAGGACTAGATCAATTTATCATTCTAAAATGGACTTCACCAAAAATGTACAGTTCCCTATTATTACGTTGTTCTGTGCACCCATGGTCAGACACAGGGTATACGGCTTCTATATAATCTGCTCTGTGTATATATATATATATATATATATATATATATATATATATATATATATATAACATTGTCCTGTACTATGTGCATTGCTAACCTTTTACTGTTGAAGCCCAGCTCCCCCTGCTGGTGTCATGTGAGAATGCACATAGCCAAATCTCCCTCACCTGAAGGCCAATGATATTTCTTCCTTCCTTGAGTTTCTGGGGGTTGAACTTCCTCTCCTGTCGGTCGGCGTACTTCACTCCAAGGTTCACTTTGGCACCTTTGGACTTGGCCTAAAATATTGAAGATATAGGTAAGTATGTAATGTGACCGTGCTGCATAGGTGTATCCACCTAGTCTATAATGGTAGATCCTCAATGCACACAGCTGTGATAGTGACTCCAGCTTTGCTAAAATGTACCTGTCCTATCCTCTCATGCTTTACACTGCAGCGGTGCTTACCCAGATTTCATGTATATAACCGTTGTGTATAGATTGCAGCAACTATTGCAGGATTTACATATGTAAACATCACTGAGATTGTCTCTCCTCTTCTCCAGTCACTGACAGAGCTGCAGTTAATTCATTGTGTGCCGATTTATTCCTCAGTTTTGTATTGTAGATTTTCTTTCTTAGATGACGTGACAGTACAGTGTATTACAGTGAAGTATATAGTGTAAGGATACAGAGGTGAACATCAGGATGCAGCTCTGGAGGTGACTGGAGTATAATGCTGGTGAGATGAATACAAGATATATAAAGTATGTAATATAGGATCCTAAAATGTAAGATCATACTATACAAGAAAGAAAAATAAGTATGGAGATAATGATATGTGGAATCATCTACTGGTTAGATTTTACTGCATTTACTATTGTGACCACCAGGTGGCAGAAGGAAACTATAAATATTTAGTTCCTTTTGATTTTAAAAATAGATTTTCAGATGATGTGATGTTTGTATAGAGGGATTATATCAGGCGGTGCAGTATGGGTGGAGCATGTCTGATGGCTGCTCATATATATAGTACATGACATACTGGTGATGACTAATACTATTATATAAGTGGAGAGTCGTGATGTCATCTCAGTCACATGACCCCATGAGAAAAAAAAAAACAGCACAGTGAGTGCACCAGCAGAATAGTGAGCGCAGCTCTGGATTATAATACAGGATGTAACTCAGGATCAGTACAGGATAAGTAATGTAATGTATGTACACAGTGACTGCACCAGCAGAATAGTGAGTGCAGCTCTGGAGTATAATACAGGATGTAACTCAGGATCAGTACAGGATAAGTAATGTAATGTATGTACATAGTGACTGCACCAGCAGAATAGTGAGCGCAGCTCTGGAGTATAATACAGGATGTAACTCAGGATCAGTACAGGATAAGTAATGTAATGTATGTACACAGTGACTGCACCAGCAGAATAGTGAGTGCAGCTCTGGAGTATAATACAGGATGTAACTCAGGATCAGTACAGGATAAGTAATGTAATGTATGTACACAGTGACTGTACCAGCAGAATAGTGAGTGCAGCTCCGGAGTATAATACAGGATGTAACTCAGGATCAGTACAGAATAAGTAATGTAATGTATGTACACAGTGACTGCACCAGCAGAATAGTGAGCGCAGCTCTGGAGTATAATACAGGATGTAACTCAGGATAAGTAATGTAATGTATGTACACAGTGACTGTACCAGCAGAATAGTGAGTGCAGCTCTGGAGTATAATACAGGATGCAACTCAGGATCAGTACAGGATAAGTAATGTAATGTATGTACACAGTGACTGCACCAGCAGAATAGTGAGTGCAGCTCTGGAGTATAATACAGGATGTAACTCAGGATCAGTACAGGATAAGTAATGTAATGTATGTACACAGTGACTGTACCAGCAGAATAGTGAGCGCAGCTCTGCAGTATAATACAGGATGTAACTCAGGATCAGTACAGGATAAGTAATGTAATGTATGTACACAGTGACTGTACCAGCAGAATAGTGAGTGCAGCTCTGGAGTATAATACAGGATGTAACTCAGGATCAGTACAGGATAAGTAATGTAATGTATGTACACAGTGACTGTACCAGCAGAATAGTGAGTGCAGCTCTGGAGTATAATACAGGATGTAACTCAGGATAAGTAATGTAATGTATGTACACAGTGACTGCACCAGCAGAATAGTGAGCGCAGCTCTGGAGTATAATACAGGATGTAACTCAGGATAAGTAATGTAATGTATGTACACAGTGACTGTACCAGCAGAATAGTGAGTGCAGCTCTGGAGTATAATACAGGATGTAACTCAGGATCAGTACAGGATAAGTAATGTAATGTATGTACACAGTGACTGTACCAGCAGAATAGTGAGCGCAGCTCTGGTGTATAATACAGGATATAACTCAGGATCAGTACAGGATAAGTAATGTAATGTATGTACACAGTGACTGTACCAGCAGAATAGTGAGCGCAGCTCTGGAGTATAATACAGGATGTAACTCAGGATCAGTACAGGATAAGTAATGTAATGTATGTACACAGTGACTGCACCAGCAGAATAGTGAGCGCAGCTCTGGTGTATAATACAGGATATAACTCAGGATCAGTACAGGATAAGTAATGTAATGTATGTACACAGTGACTGCACCAGCAGAATAGTGAGCGCAGCTCTGGAGTATAATACAGGATGTAACTCAGGATCAGTACAGGATAAGTAATGTAATGTATGTACACAGTGACTGTACCAGCAGAATAGTGAGCGCAGCTCTGGAGTATAATACAGGATAAGTAATGTAATGTATGTACACAAAAGATTGTTTGCACCTAAATATACTGGATGTCATGGAAAGCCTAGTGTAGGCACAAAGTGGGCCATTTGCCCATAGCAACCAATCCGATTGCTGCTGGTGTCCCCTTCACTTGTCTTTATACACAAGGCCCATTATGGATCCTTATTGGTTGGATAATGGCTGACTATAGTGACTTACCATGCTGGCCAGGGCGAGCAGTGTGGACTGGACTTGGGTGAGGTTCGTGTTCTCAAACAGGTCATTTGCCTCGAATATATCATGTGGTTTGACTCCGTACGCTGTGATGGCCTTGATGAAGTTTCCAATATTTTCCAGCTGCAGAGACAAAGAAGCAGGTCATGTATGACGACGATAGAATTGTTCCTTAAAGGGGATTAGAAAAACATGGCTGCTTTCTTCCCAAAACCATGCCACACCAGTTTATAGGTTGTGTCTGGTATTGCAACTCAGCTCTACAGTCCTGAAATACCATATACAACCCATGGACAGGGGTGACGCTGTTTGTGGAAGTATACAGATACAGTTTTTCTCACCCTGTACCTTGCAAACTATGCCAGAGTGCTCAGTGTCAGTATGGTGCAGGAAAGTTACCTGATGCCAGTTTTGTGTAGACTCATTGATCTTCCTGACGGACCCAGGCTGCAGCTTATTGATTAATCTGTATGGGAAGGAATGAGAAATGTAGATCTGAGGGTTATATTGAGGACCCCCCCATAAAGAAGACCCCTTATAACGGATCCATGCTCTACTCACTCGCACAGGATGACGCCATCCTTCAGTGACTCCATGAACTTGTTTCCAACATTCCTCCCAGTCGTGCTTTCTATCCAGTCCCTCAGCTCGGCCTCCAGGTGGGGGTCATACTTAGAGGCCAACTAAAAGTGAAGAAAGTAGTAGGTCAGCAGCGGTACATGTAACTAATACCCCCAGCATGTCAGCCCCAGTACATATATCTACTACCCCCGGCATGTCAGCTCCGGTACATATATCTACTACCCCCGGCATGTCAGCCCCGGTACATGTATCTACTACCCCTGGCATGTCAGCCCCGGTACATGTATCTACTACCCCCGGGATGTCAGCCCCGGTACATGTATCTACTACCCCCGGCATGTCAGCCCCGGTACATGTATCTACTACCCCCGGCATGTCAGCCCCGGTACATGTATCTACTACCCCCGGCATGTCAGCCCCGGTACATGTATCTACTACCCCCGGCATGTCAGCCCCGGTACATGTATCTACTACCCCCGGCATGTCAGCCCCGGTACATGTATCTACTACCCCCGGCATGTCAGCCCCGGTACATGTATCTACGACCCCCGGCATGTCAGCCCCGGTACATGTATCTACGACCCCCGGCATGTCAGCCCCGGTACATGTATCTACGACCCCCGGCATGTCAGCCCCGGTACATGTATCTACGACCCCCGGCATGTCAGCCCCGGTACATGTATCTACGACCCCCGGCATGTCAGCCCCGGTACATGTATCTACGACCCCCGGCATGTCAGCCCCGGTACATGTATCTACGACCCCCGGCATGTCAGCCCCGGTACATGCATCTACGACCCTCCAGCATGTCAGCCCCGGTACATGCATCTACGACCCTCCAGCATGTCAGCCCCGGTACATGTATCTACGACCCCCAGCATGTCAGCCCCGGTACATGCATCTACGACCCTCCAGCATGTCAGCCCCGGTACATGCATCTACGACCCTCCAGCATGTCAGCCCCGGTACATGCATCTACGACCCTCCAGCATGTCAGCCCCGGTACATAGATCTACTACCCCCAGCATGTCAGCCCCGGTACATACACGTGGACAAAATTGTTGGTGCCCCTCGTTTAATGAAAGAAAAACCCACAATGGTCACAGAAATAACTTGAATCTGACAAAAGTAATAATATATAAATCTACATGTTGACAAGCCACAAAGCTTCTGGGAGAATGTCCTCTGGACAAATGAGACAAAAATCGAAATTTTTGGCAAGGCACATCAGCTCTATGTTCACAGACGGAAAAATGAAGCATATCTTGAAAAGAACACTGTCCCTACTGTGAAACATGGAGGAGGCTCTGTTATGTTCTGGGGCTGCTTTGCTGCATTTGGCACAGGGTGTCTTGAATCTGTGCAGGGTACAATGAAATCTCAAGACTATCAAGGGATTCTAGAGAGAAATGTGCTGCCCAGTGTCAGAAAGCTTGGTCTCAGTCGCAGGTCATGGGTCTTGCAACAGGATAATGACCCAAAACACACAGCTAAAAACACCCAAGAATGGCTAAGAGGAAAACATTGGACTATTCTGAAGTGGCCTTCTATGAGCCCTGACCTAAATCCTATTGAGCATCTTTGGAAGGAGCTGAAACATGTCGTCTGGAAAAGGCACCCTTCAAACCCGAGACAACTGGAGCAGTTTGCTCATGAGGAGTGGCCAAAATACCTGCTGAGAGGTGCAGAAGTCTCATTGACAGTTACAGGAATCGTTGGATTGCAGGGATTGCCTCAAAAGGTTGTGTAACAAAATATTAAGTTAAGGGAACCATCATTTCTGTCCAGGCCTGTTTCATGAGTTTTGTTTGTTAAAAAATTCTGTTGAAGCCTGGTTGGAAAGCAATGTCTGACTTTCATTTGTTCATTTTCATAGAATTTTTATATATTATTACTTTTGTCAGATTCAAGTTATTTCTGTGACCATTGTGGGTTTTTCTTTCATTAAACGAGGGGCACCAACAATTTTGTTCACATATGTACATCTACTATCCCCAGCATTCATTTGTTCATAAATCCATAGTGCAGGTGAAGGGAACAAACTTTATAATATACTTTATGTAAGAAGAGTTCCTGTATCTTCACTTATTTGCCTCCTTACGCCACTGATCAAATCCGTACAATAGATGTCTATGGAGAGCTCCTCAAAGCAGAGAGATATCTGCACTAAAGAGAGACAGTTCTCTTTCACAACACATTTGGGTTATAAGGAATTACTATCCAGCCTTCTCTTGACAGAAATGACGCATTTAAGGCTGTAGATGGCCTCATATTTCTGTCATCATTTTCTCCCCTTCCCTCTCCATAGACTTCATTGTAAACTGAACAAAATCACTTAGATAAGCAGTAAAGACAGAAGAAATACTTAAAGACACAGGCACTTTTCTTTCATGAGCTGTGTGACACTGACTATATACTGCAGAAGGGCTATGGTAACATCATGAGAGCTGGGTTCCAATTGGTTACTATGGGTAACTGCTTCACTTCTCTTTTGCACCAATTTTGATATCTCTCCCCCACAAAAGAAATCAAAAGCCAATTCTATTCCAAATAATCTCTTTTCCGCTACGTTACAACCACTTACAGGCCTGAAACATAATATGATGTTTGAGCCCTTTAAATGGCAGATCTAGTAGGAGAGATCCCTGTGTACTAGAAAAGCGGTTCCTGTCCCTTTAAGCCTGGCATCTACTCTAGGTTTTATTGCCACCAAATTCAGCAATTGGCGAATATGGAGGAGCGAAGCGGTGTTATCTGACTGTGCCCAGGTTGTAGGCTGGCAGGTGTGCGCCCACTTCTGGCTTTGTTCATTTGGGCTGTAATTAATCAGGGAAACTCATTGACATTTCTGGCCCAAGGCAAAAAGTGAGATTTATGGAAATTGACGTGACAGGATAATACTGCGTTACCAACAGCGACCAGTCTGACATCAGTCTCACTGCTATCAGATATGGTGCTAGCACGGGTGTACTCAAAGTCATGTGACTTCCTATAGGGGAAACCGCTCATGTGAATGTTCTTGCTGTATACGTATATAAGTAGAAGTATAAAATAATTGTCATACTTCTGTTATTCCTCCTGAAAATATAGGACTAAACTGACAACTGGGCTTTACCATTCCACTTGCCAATGGGGATGTGACCCCACATAAGCTTTTATTGCCCAATTGGTGCTAAGAGTGTCAGGGTGCATAGTGACACCCCTATTTAAATAGGACTGATATCATCCGGTTGTCTTTTTTTTTTTTTTTTTTTTTTTTTTTAGATATTTCCAGGAGGAATAACAGAGGGTCAGCAGAACTGAAAAGTTCAAAGAAAAGATGCTCCAAGTAGTTACTGAAACAGACAGGTCAGGAGAGCAGGTGGGTCCTTTTAAAATCCCTACGTGCTTATAGGGGCGGCCAACTTAATGGGCCTAGTTTATGGCTAGAGCTACACAGCGACTCTGGTAGATCACCGGGTCACCTTGCTGCTCTTTCACTCACGTTAGTGAATGGAGTCACACTGGGACCCTAAGGGTGCTGTGACCGCAACGTCTAGTCACAAAAACAATTAAGCAATGCCCAATCTTTTTGTGACTAGACGCCACTGTCTCGGCATCCGCAGGGTCACAGTGCTACTCCATTCACTAACATGGTTGGAAGGGTTGCAAGGTGACCTGGTGATTTTTTTTGTCATGTGACAGGAGTCTCAGCACAAGTCACTGTGTAGCCCTACCCTAAGGCATAGTTGCCAACACTCCTGGAAGGTCCAGGAGGCTCCTAAAGAAAGGGGTGACCTTCTGGACTCCCTGTAGAGCAGGTAGCCATCATATTATATGTAACGTGGGCACTTTATGTTCTGCTCATATACAAAAAGGGTCACCGTCAGTGCATTTAGTGCCCATAGGGGGGCGTGTTCACGTTCATAGGTAGTGTGGCTTCGCCCGAAAGTTGCCACAGCAGACGCACCCCACCAAAATGTTGTCAAGTATGTCATATGGGTATTTTCCGGGCTGTGAGGATAGGTTGTCAGTATTAGATTAGTGGGAGTCTGACTCTGGGACCCTACGCAGATCAGCTATTCCTGTCATCCTCTGGAGCCAGACCCAGAAGGCCCCATTCACACACAGCAGTGGTGCTGCAGTACTGCACCTTGGCTCCTATTCATCTGAATGAAGGCAGAGCTGCGGCACATTGTACATTGCACTGCATGGTGGCTACCATTGCTGTGACGCTGTACCTGTGGGCAGAGGAGTAGCATGTTACCGGTCCCTGGACCCTGAGGGGGCCCCAAATGTATTCCTTCCACATATATTGCATTGTTACGCCTCTGCAGGGCTACTGTTAGGCTGCTGCACTCCTCCTGGGGGTGCTGTGCTGGGTGGTGGTCAGAACTCCTGGACCAAAAAGGCCGGCTTTTTCATTTGCCGAAGTCTGTTACAAAATAAAGGACACCCAACAGAACCCATTATAGTCTATGGAGTCCCTGCAACGGACCAGAAGAGCAGATTGAAGGCCGGAGTAAGTCAGATGATGTGACATGTGTAACTTGCACACCTGTACCCTAGCTAGGAATGAGGGGCATGCTCGGCATACACCCTAAATCTTCTGTATCATTCATACACAATGCCAGGAGGGATATGGCAGCGAGGAATGTAAGGGGCATGGATAAACTCTGTGTGGGTGGTAGGAGGAGGAGGAGGGGGCCAATTTCCAACCCTCAGGGGCACCATTGTGGCGTCTACGAAGTTTATATAAAGAACAATGACCCAGTAAATCTCTGCGTGAACCATGGAGTCAGCTATGTGAGAAATCACAAGGCGGGCCTGCCAACATTCACTGCATGCCAGACTGCTAGGACCACACAGCAGCACCTCTAGGACAGCCCAGCGTTGTGTGTCTGGCCATACTAGAGCATTAGCAGAATAGTACAGGAGCCTAGTGTATGCTATGCATGGAGGTCTATAGGGTGTAGTGAACCAGGAAGATCAGGATGAACAGTGTAACAAGCGAGATAGAGGAATGCATGGAATGGCACGAATCCTGACCCTGGGACAATGGGGGTGTATATATGGGGGTTTGGGGGGGAACGGGGGACGGCAGGGAAAGCAGTTTATTGACCAGACAGGCAGCAGAGCAGATATAATGGAGTATGGAGCAATGGACAGGAGGACAAGAGGGTGGGATGATGGGGATGATGATGCAACGACACTAAACTCTGACTGCTCTGCCAACCCAAACATCGACAGATCTGGAATTGACCAAACTAGGGAGCAGACAAGAGACACAGGCACAGACCCCAACCTCACATACACAGCCAAACAGACACAGCTCTGCTACACCCAGACATGAGGGCCGGCTCAGAAACTCACTATGTAATATAGCACATCCAGCAAAATGTCCTGTGTCACAGTATATATAGTGTGTGATACAATGGCTTAGAAGATAATACCACACTTCATAAGCTTGCCTTTTTATCTGAAGGAGAGTAATACTGACCCAGTGGTAGCGAAATAATACCGCTATTCAACACTCTTACATTATATTATTACCCTAGAGTGCCCACATACGGTAATAATAGTGCCATACAATAAACACATAATAAGTTTGCCTTTTTATTTGAAGGAGAGAAATAGAAAATACTGCCGCAGTAGTAGCTAAATAATACCACTATATAATGATCTTAGGCTAGGTTCACATTTGAGTTCGAGTTTCCGTTTGGGGAGTTCGCTTGGGAACCCCCCGAACGGAAACCTAATCCGCATAAAAAAGCGGTTACCTTAGGAAACCCGTGGACCCCATAGACTATAGTGGGGTCCGTGTGGTTTCTGCCCAAAAAGGGTGGAAAAATGCGGAGAGAAAAGTCCTGCTTGCAGCACTTTTCTCTCTGCATTTTTCATGCGGAGAGGGGAATGGAATGCCCGAACGTAATGCAAGCGCAGATGTGAACCCAGCCTTACAGTATAATACTGCCAGAAATTGCATACATAATAGTGCCATATAATGAACACATAAGAATGCCATAATAATAGTACTCAATGCCGTTATACAGTGCCGATACAATGCTGCCATAGAGAGAACACACAATAAGCCTATAATACCATGGCTATGTAGTCCTCAAATAATGTCAGTTTAGGCCATGGTAGTTTGAGGGTAGTTCGTGCCCTGTAACTGATAATTGCCCCATTTGCCCATGCTTTATTCTGTTCCAGTGTCAGCCAACCACATGCCAACATTATCTAACCAAGGATTATAAATGGACTGGCACCAGAAGACAAAACCTATCTAAGGCCAAGGCCCCATTGTGGTAAAAACCATAGCGGCAACGCATCGCGGTTTATCCTGCAGCACTTTTCACAGAAAGTCCACAGAGTTTTCCCCTTCAAACTTTCTGCTTCAATTATAACTATAGGGAAATCGCCGGTGTTTCCGTAGATATAATTAACTTGCTGCGATTTTCTATAGCGTGATGGTTTTGGAAATTACAGCATTTCTGCTGCGCGTATTTTTCTGAAATGTGTCCAATCCACTTTGCAGGGAATGTAAAAGCAGTGTTTTTTGCCACAACGTTTATGCCATTTGGAGCCTCGGCCTAAGCCACAATTTATACTGGGCCTGATATTTGTTACCGCTCAGCTACTTAAGAAAAAGGCCGGACTTGTTTTACTTGTGTCACGTCCAAGTCAACCAGGGAATCCTGAGAGATCTGAGTTCCCAGCTTTCCGAAAATACCTTGGACCTTATATGTCCTATTTTGGGTTTCGTACATACTTATAAATATCTGTGGGTAGATCTGTGACCTGTAACGTTCCAACAAAACATTACAGCTTAAAGCAAAGTAAACAGTTTACTGAAAGTTACTATGGTCTCCTCCATTCATATACAAAGCTGCCCTCAGAAGTCTGCTGGTTGCCCTTGGAAACAGACAGCAGTTTTGCTCCACTCTGTTGTCAGTCGTGTGACCATAACTCTGTAACTATCATCTGAGCTCCCACAATGCAAAGCTTTCTGGCAACAGAAAACCAGAAGATTAGGCTGTATTCACATTGGAGTTTTGGAGTCTTCGTCAGCAGGCAGGGGATTTGGATCCATTATACACTGTATGAGCTCAGTGCATACTTGCCAACTCTCCTGGAAGCTCCAGGAGGCTCCTGAGAAAATGGGTGACCTCCCAGACCCCTGAAAGAGCTGCCAAATCTCCCGGGCCTTGCAGCATATTCTCACATCAGCTGGGCTAGGAGCCTCTTTGTACGTGACCTCGGCACTTTAAGCGCTGATCATGTCCAAAAAGGGGGTGTGGGAGGCCCTCATCATGAAAATGGGAACAAAGCTATAGCCATAATCATGGGTTGTGTGTCCATGCCTGTAGGGGGCATGGCATCAGCAAACAAAATTTGCAGCTCGACGTTCTCCCTGAAGGGCCAAGTGTTGGCAAGTATGGGCATGGGTAGGAGTTGTGACACACCTTACCTATGTCCTGGTGGGTTAAGAAATTTTTGGTTAGGTCATATTAAGACAAGGGGGAGTAGCTAGAGGGCTTGCAGAGATAGCAGTGCCACCTGGCCCTGGTGTATGGGTACAGAATATTAGTTCTCACTTGAGTTTATATAGGGGAGTGACCACTAGACCACCAGGAAATTATTATAAAAACACAACACTAGACAATAGAAATACTACCAAATTAATTGATACCATGAAAATAATTGCTTAATAAATAGGTAGTAGAAATATTATACACTCCCCCCCCCCCCCCGCGGGGGGGGGGCCCCCCCTAGACCTCTCCAAAAATAAAACCACTGCTCTACACCCACAGCACACCAGGGTTATTATTAACATATTAATAACCCCTTGAGGATGGGGCCATATTTGCCATTAAGGAAACACTGATGTATTTAATTTTTTTCAATACCACACTCTGAGATGCAGAACTTTTTTTAATTTGCCATAAAATGGCTTGTTTTGAATGGGGGGACGAACATATAATTTATCGATAAACTAGTTTTTTTTTGGTGGGGTGGTATGGGAAAAAAAAATTCCACCATTAGTTTTTCTTGACTGTGCAGTATAAATAATGTTAACCTTTCCTACAGGGTCTTACGAGTGAAGGTGTACTCAGCTACCTATTAGCAATAATCCACTAGGCATCGGGGATATTAGCAATAATCCACTAGACATCGAGGATATTAGCAATAATCCAATAGACATCGAGGATATTAGCAATAATCCACTAGACACCGGGGATATTAGCAATAATCCAATAGACACCAGGGATATTAGCAATAATCCACTAGACACCGGGGATATTAGTAATAATCCACTAGGCATCGGGGATATTAGCAATAATCCAATAGACACCGGGGATATTAGCAATAATCCAATAGACATCGAGGATATTAGCAATAATCCGCTAGACACCAGGGATATTAGAAATAATCCACTAGACATCAGGGATATTATCATTGATCCACTAGACATCGGGGATATTATCAATAATCCACTAGACACCGGGGATATTAGAAATAATCCACTAGACACCGGGGATATTAGAAATAATCCACTAGACATCGGGGATATTATCAATAATCCACTAGACACCGGGGATATTAGAAATAATCCACTAGACATCGGGGATATTATCATTGATCCACTAGACACCGGCAATATTATCATTGATCCAAAAGACACCGGGGATATTGTCAATAATCCATTAGACACCGGGGATATTAGCAATAATCCAATAGACATCGGGGATATTAGCAATAATCCGCTAGACACCAGGGATATTAGCAATAATCCACTAGACACTGGCGAACTGCAAAAGACACCATGGGAAAGAATAATCCGCTGCACCGGGGATAATCCACTAGACCCGGGGATATTAGAAATAATCCACTAGACATCGGGGATATTATCATTGATCCACTAGACACCAGGGACATTATCATTGATCCACTAGACACCGGGGATATTAGCAATAATCCACTAAACACTGGGGATATTATCATTGATCCACTAGAAACCGGGAATATTATCATTGATCCACTAGACACCAGGGACATTATCATTGATCCACTAGACACCGGGGATATTAGCAATAATCCACTAAACACTTAGGATATTATCATTGATCCACTAGACACTGGGAATATTATCATTGATCCACTAGACACCAGGGATATTGTCAATAATCCACTAGACACCGGCGATATTATCATTAATCCACTAGACACCAGGGATATTAACAATAATCCAGTAGACATCGGGGATATTAGCAATAATCCACTAGACACCGGGGACATTATCATTGATCCACTAGACACCGGGGATATTATCAATGATCCACTAGACACCGGGGATATTAACAATAATGCACCAGACACCGGGGATATTGATATTATTATTGTTAATAATAATAAAAATAATAACAACAACAATATCTTTGGTGTCTGGAAAAGTTGAAGAGCCCCTTTAATGGTATAAAAGTTACTTGGTGGCTTATTAAAAACAAGGGATATATTCATTAACCTATCAGACACAAAACACTGATAATAATCACACTGTACTGTCTAATGATAGTATCTATACACTGATAATAATCACACACTGTATAATGATAGTATCTATACACTGATAATAATCACTCGTACTGTATAATGATAGTATCTATACACTGATAATAATCACACCGTACTGTATAATGATAGTATCTATACACTGATAATAATCACTCTGTACTGTATAATGATAGTATCTATACACTGATAATAATCACACACTGTATAATGATAGTATCTATACACTGATAATAATCACTCTGTACTGTATAATGATAGTATCTATACACTGATAATAATCACACCGTACTGTATAATGATAGTATCTATACACTGATAATAATCACTCTGTACTGTATAATGATAGTATCTATACACTGATAATAATCACACACTGTATAATGATAGTATCTATACACTGATAATAATCACTCTGTACTGTATAATGATAGTATCTATACACTGATAATAATCACACCGTACTGTATAATGATAGTATCTATACACTGATAATAATCACACACTGTACTGTATAATGATAGTATCTATACACTGATAATAATCACACCGTACTGCATAATGATAGTATCTATACACTGATAATAATCACACTGTACTGTATAATGATAGTATCTATACACTGATAATAATCACACACTGTGCTGTATAATGATAGTATCTATACACTGATAATAATCACACTGTACTGTATAATGATAGTATCTATACACTGATAATAATCACACTGTACTGTATAATGATAGTATCTATACACTGATAATAATCACACTGCACTGTTAATGTGTATATATGTATATCACCCGTACTGTATAATGATAGTATCTATACACTGATAATAATCACACTGTACTGTATAATGATAGTATCTATACACTGATAATAATCACACACTGTGCTGTATAATGATAGTATCTATACACTGATAATAATCACTCTGTACTGTATAATGATAGTATCTATACACTGATAATAATCACACTGCATTGTATAATGATAGTATCTATACACTGATAATAATCACTCTGTACTGTATAATGATAGTATCTATACACTGATAATAATCACACTGCACTGTATAATGATAGTATCTATACACTGATAATAATCACACTGACTGTATAATGATAGTATCTATACACTGATAATAATCACATTGTACTGTATAATGATAATATCTATACACTGATAATAATCACTCTGTACTGTATAATGATAGTATCTATACACTGATAATAATCACTCTGTGCTGTATAATGATAGTATCTGTACACTGATAATAATCACACTGTACTGTATAATGATAGTATCTATACACTGATAATAATCACACTGTACTGTATAATGATAGTATCTATACACTGATAATAATCACACTGCAATGTATAATGATAGTATCTATACACTGATAATAATCACACTGTAATGTATAATGATAGTATCTATACACTGATAATAATCACACACTGTACTGTATAATGATAGTATCTATACACTGATAATAATCACACTGCACTGTATAATGATAGTATCTATATACTGATAATAATCACACTGTGCTGTATAATGATAGTATCTATACACTGATAATAATCACACTGTACTGTATAATGATAGTATCTATACACTGATAATAATCACACACTGTACTGTATAATGATAATATCTATACACTGATAATAATCACACTGTACTGTATAATGATAGTATCTATACACTGATGATAATCACACACTGTACTGTATAATGATAATATCTATACACTGATAATAATCACACTGTACTGTATAATGATAGTATCTATACACTGATGATAATCACACAATGTACTGTATAATGATAGTATCTATACACTGATAATAATCACACTGCACTGTATAATGATAGTATCTATACACTGATAATAATCACACAATGTACTGTATAATGATAGTATCTATACACTGATAATAATCACACTGCACTGTATAATGATAGTATCTATACACTGATAATAATCACACTGTGCTGTATAATGATAGTATCTATACACTGATAATAATCACACTGTACTGTATAATAATAGTATCTATACACGGATAATAATCACACTGTACTGTATAATGATAGTATCTATACACTGATAATAATCACACACTGTACTGTATAATGATACTATCTATACGCTGATAATCACACTGTACTGTCTAATGATAGTATCTATACACTGATAATATTCACACTGTACTGTATAATGATAGTATCTATACACTAATAATAATCACACTGTACTGTATAATGATAGTATCTATACACTGATAATAATCACACTGCACTGTATAATGATAGTATCTATACACTAATAATAATCACACTGTACTGTATAATGATAGTATCTATACACTGATAATCACACACTGTACTGTATAATGATAGTATCTATACACTGATAATAATCGCACTGTACTGTATAATGATAGTATCTATACACTGATAATAATCACACTGCACTGTATAATGATAGTATCTATACACTGATGATAATCACACTGCACTGTATAATGATAATATCTATACACTGATAATAATCACACTGTACTGTATAATGATAGTATCTATACACTGATAATAATCACACTGTACTGTATAATGATAGTATATATACACTGATAATAATCACACACTGTACTGTATAATGATAGTATCTATACACTGATAATAATCACACTGCACTGTATAATGATAGTATCTATACACTGATAATAATCACACTGTACTGTATAATGATAGTATCTATACACTGATAATAATCACACACTGTGCTGTATAATGATAGTATCTATACACTGATAATAATCACACTGTACTGTATAATGATAGTATCTATACACTGATAATAATCACACTGTACTGTATAATGATAGTATCTATACACTGATAATAATCACACTGCACTGTATAATGATAGTATCTATATAGTAATAATCACACCGTACTGTATAATGATAGTATCTATACACTGATAATAATCACACTGTACTGTATAATGATAGTATCTATACACTGATAATAATCACACACTGTGCTGTATAATGATAGTATCTATACACTGATAATAATCACACTGTACTGTATAATGATAGTATCTATACACTGATAATAATCACTCTGTACTGTATAATGATAGTATCTATACACTGATAATAATCACACTGCATTGTATAATGATAGTATCTATACACTGATAATAATCACTCTGTACTGTATAATGATAGTATCTATACACTGATAATAATCACACTGCACTGTATAATGATAGTATCTATACACTGATAATAATCACACTGTACTGTATAATGATAGTATCTATACACTGATAATAATCACATTGTACTGTATAATGATAATATCTATACACTGATAATAATCACTCTGTACTGTATAATGATAGTATCTATACACTGATAATAATCACTCTGTGCTGTATAATGATAGTATCTGTACACTGATAATAATCACACTGTACTGTATAATGATAGTATCTATACACTGATAATAATCACACTGTACTGTATAATGATAGTATCTATACACTGATAATAATCACACTGCAATGTATAATGATAGTATCTATACACTGATAATAATCACACTGTAATGTATAATGATAGTATCTATACACTGATAATAATCACACACTGTACTGTATAATGATAGTATCTATACACTGATAATAATCACACTGCACTGTATAATGATAGTATCTATATACTGATAATAATCACACTGTGCTGTATAATGATAGTATCTATACACTGATAATAATCACACTGTACTGTATAATAATAGTATCTATACACGGATAATAATCACACTGTACTGTATAATGATAGTATCTATACACTGATAATAATCACACACTGTACTGTATAATGATAATATCTATACACTGATAATAATCACACTGTACTGTATAATGATAGTATCTATACACTGATGATAATCACACAATGTACTGTATAATGATAGTATCTATACACTGATAATAATCACACTGCACTGTATAATGATAGTATCTATACACTGATAATAATCACACAATGTACTGTATAATGATAGTATCTATACACTGATAATAATCACACTGCACTGTATAATGATAGTATCTATACACTGATAATAATCACACTGTGCTGTATAATGATAGTATCTATACACTGATAATAATCACACTGTACTGTATAATGATAGTATCTATACACGGATAATAATCACACTGTACTGTATAATGATAGTATCTATACACTGATAATAATCACACACTGTACTGTATAATGATACTATCTATACGCTGATAATCACACTGTACTGTCTAATGATAGTATCTATACACTGATAATATTCACACTGTACTGTATAATGATAGTATCTATACACTAATAATAATCACACTGTACTGTATAATGATAGTATCTATACACTGATAATAATCACACTGCACTGTATAATGATAGTATCTATACACTAATAATAATCACACTGTACTGTATAATGATAGTATCTATACACTGATAATCACACACTGTACTGTATAATGATAGTATCTATACACTGATAATAATCGCACTGTACTGTATAATGATAGTATCTATACACTGATAATAATCACACTGCACTGTATAATGATAGTATCTATACACTGATGATAATCACACTGCACTGTATAATGATAGTATCTATACACGGATAATAATCACACTGTACTGTATAATGATAGTATCTATACACTGATAATAATCACACTGTACTGTATAATGATAGTATCTATGCACTGATAATAATCACACTGCACTGTATAATGATAATATCTATACACTGATAATAATCACACTGTACTGTATAATGATAGTATCTATACACTGATAATAATCACACTGTACTGTATAATGATAGTATATATACACTGATAATAATCACACACTGTACTGTATAATGATAGTATCTATACACTGATAATAATCACACTGCACTGTATAATGATAGTATCTATACACTGATAATAATCACACTGTAATGTATAATGATAGTATCTATACACTGATAATAATCACACTGTACTGTATAATGATAGTATCTATACACTGATAATAATCACACTGTACTGTATAATGATAGTATCTATACACTGATAATAATCACACACTGTACTGTATAATGATAGTATCTATACACTGATAATAATCACACACCGTACTGTATAATGATAGTATCTATAAACTGATAATAATCACACACTGTACTGTATAATGATAGTATCTATACACTGATAATATTCACACCGTACTGTATAATGATAGTATCTATACACTGATAATAATCACACTGTACTGTATAATGATAGTATCTATACACTGATAATAGTCACACATTGTACTGTATAATGATAGTATCTATACACTGATAATATTCACACCGTACTGTATAATGATAGTATCTATACACTGATAATAATCACACTGTACTGTATAATGATAGTATCTATACACTGATAATAATCACACTGTAATGTATAATGATAGTATCTATACACTGATAATAATCACACTGTAATGTATAATGATAGTATCTATACACTGATAATAATCACACACTGTACTGTATAATGATAGTATCTATACACTGATAATAATCACACACTGTACTGTATAATGATAGTATCTATACACTGATAATAATCACACACTGTACTGTATAATGATAGTATCTGTACACCGATAATAATCACACTGTACTGTATAATGATAGTATCTATACACTGATAACAATCACACTGTACTGTATAATGATAGTATCTATACACTGATAATAATCACACTGTAATGTATAATGATAGTATCTATACACTGATAATAATCACACTGTACAGTATAATGATAGTATCTATACACTGATAATAATCACACACTGTACTGTATAATGATAGTATCTATACACTGATAATATTCACACTGCACTGTATAAATATTTTCAGTGCCATTTATTATATTGGTGTAATAGAATGAATTGGACTATGATGAACATGTTCCGGTTATTGGAAGCATTATGACGATACTTTGGGTAGCTGTAGTCTGTAACCATGGAGACACATAAGTCTTTATAGGAGCTGTAAACATTTAATAGTTAATACTCAATGTACACTATTGCCTTTATTATCTATTATTATGGGGCCAACAGTTCCTATCACATGTTGTCTATCTAGTTTAATGTACAATACTCATCTTTACGGGAAGGGGCAGACAGAATTCAGCACTGTAGTAAATTATATATGACAGTACCTGGTTTTGTCATTAGGAGTCAAGGGGCCGACAGATCCCAGCACATGACATGTGTTTGCACTGTATACACTGTGATCTGTCTGAAAAATGCAAAAAGAAAACAGTTAACTTTTTCTTACAAAAAAAAAAATCAAAGGCTCCCTTAATAACATATATACAGGTGCCCCTGTGGGCACTTATAGACTGGGTACATGCTGGTTTTATTTGGGCATTGTAGGTATATTATTTAGGTTTAGTATAGACATACTGTATAAGCGCAGGTTTTTACTTGGGCTGTGGTGCATTATACCATTTTATGTTGGTATTAGCTTACTATGCATAGGAGATTATTTAGGCACTTTGTGTTGGATATTTTGAACCCTTTTATGACGGCTATGTATGGTATTTTTGGACACTATATTTTTAATTTTAGGTTATCGCTGGACTATATATTACTGTTGTGTGGGCAATCTATATATCATATTATATCACAGTGTATATTATATCATATCACAATGCATATATCATTGTATAATACAGTATATCATAGTGCATAGTATATCAGTGTATAATATTGCATATTATATCATAGTGCATATCATCACAGTGCATATTATATCACAATGTATATTACTGTATATTACACTGCATATTATATTACAGTGTATAATACAGTATATCATACCACAGTGCATATTATATCACAATGTATATTACTGTATATCACAGTGCATATTATATTACAGTGTATCATATCACAGTGCATAATATTCCATATTAAATCATAGTGCATATATCAGTGTATAAAACTGTATATAGAATCACAGTGCATATTATATCATAGTGCATATCATCACAGTGCATATTATATCACAATGTATATTACTGTATATTACACTGCATATTATATTACAGTGTATAATACAGTATATCATACCACAGTGCATATTATATCACAATGTATATTACTGTATATCACAGTGCATATTATATTACAGTGTATCATATCACAGTGCATAATATTCCATATTAAATCATAGTGCATATATCAGTGTATAAAACTGTATATAGAATCACAGTGCATATTATATCATAGTGAATATCATCTCAGTGCATATTATATCGCCATGTATATCACAGTTGACATCACAGCACATATTATATAACAGTGCATATTATATCATCATCCATTTATCTGGATTTTTATTGAAAACAGCTTAATTTATAGTCAGTCTTCAGAACACATACACATGAAGTACTATGATACCGTGCAGGCTCACAAGCAGCACACACAATACATATATCATTCACAGTACATAGCAGGACAGCGCACCATACAGCACAGGTTAACCTATACTCAGTGGCGTAACATAAAGTTGCCAGGCCCCAGTGCCCGATTGCTACTTCTGCACCACCTACAGCAATGCCCTGCCTAAACTATAGATCACACCATATAGCACACTGCAAGTACAAAGTCCAATAATAAAGTATTACAGAGGATGGGGGTGAAGGGAAAAGGATGCCTAATAAGTATAGCGTGCCACACAAAGAGTGCACAAGGATATGGTCTATAAAAGAGACACACTGTCACAAACCTTCCCCAACCCTGAGAGGCATAAGGTGCTGTAAGGTTCAGCGATCGATGACCTTCCCTCCCAAATTCTTAGGGAGAGCCAGTGTTGCTCCCAACTTCCACTTAAGCTGTCACCCCAGTGTCCACCAAGGAGAAAACCCCAAAAAACAGTCAGCACTGCCAAACAAGATTTCTGGTGTAGAGGGATGATATTATGGTGCACATTTGGCACGAGGTCCTTTCTTACACCAAATGTGCACCAACACTCTTGTTATGCCCCTTATTGTGTGAATGTGGGCAGAGCGGGCAGGCTGGGGACACCTTGGCCTGATATATTTATCATAACTCACACCAGGTTTATAATTGAAAGCTATGTCAGTCCCTATTCTGATAGAATAAAAAGTAATCAAAACGTCAAACATTCCCCAAAATGGTATAACTAAAGAGTACACCTGGCCACGCAAAAAAAAAAAAAAAAAAAAAAAAAAACACCGTATGCATCCCCGTACACAGAAATATAAAAAAGTTATGGGTATCAGAACATGGCAACTCCAAGAATTTATTTTTTTTTTTGCAAAGTTTGGGATTTTTTTTTAAGGGCTTAAAACGTAAAAAAACTATATAAATTTGGTATCCCTGGAATCATACTGAAACATAGAATACAGGTGACAAGTCATTTTGGCTGCAGAGTGAACGCCGTAAAAACACAGCCCGTAAGAAAGTTGCACAAATGCAGTTTTTCTCCAATTGCACCTTATTCAGAATTTTTTTCCAGCTTCCCAGTACATTGTACAGAATAATAAATGGTGCCATTACAATGTACAATTTGTCCCGCAAATATTAAGCCCTCATATGGCCCTGTGAATGGAAAAATAACAACGTTATGGGGTTTGGAAGATGGAAAGTCAAAAACGAAGTCTGAAAAATGGCTGCAGTGGGAAGGGGTCAAACTGTCTAAACCCAAAACTGTCTTAGTTGCCCATAGCAACCAATCATGGTGCAGCGTTCATTTTGCATTCTGCACTTCCCCTGAATCCATATAGGATGCCGAGGCCCAGAGTGGGGGAGTCAGTGGGATGGATTTATTATAATGGTTTTAAAGCAAAACTGTCTTTGTTGCCCATAGCAACCAATCATAGCGCAGCTTTCATATTTCAGGAGCAGAATCCAAAATGAAAGCTGCGCTGTGATTGGTTGCTATGAGCAACTAAGACAGTTTTGGTTTTAGTTCGTTTTAATAAATCTGTCCCATTGTATTGTAGACTGTAGGGCTTATACAATTAATCAAGGTTTATAGTACTAGTCATCTAATATGTGGCAGAGATACCTTATGGATTCCCTAAGATTCTGGGGCCCAAGTGCGACCGAAATCCTCATATTATGCCCCTGGTAATGTTGTAGTATAGATACTGGTGATACCATACTGGTGATACTCCATATTTTGCAGCTCTTCATTATGGCTCCGACACACAGCTGAAACTACCGCAAAAACTGCAGCAGTGTGTATGGGCCCATAGAAATGAATGGGTCCATACTTCTTGTGGGTCAGCTATTATGGATAAATACTACAGTCGTGTGCATGGAGCCTAAGGGTGGGTTCACACCTGCGCTTCAGTCCGTCCGTTGCCAATCCGAGTGAAAATCTCGGGGAACGGGATTGGCATCGGATAGCGACAGGTTTTGAATGGGTTTTTAAAGCAATGCGCGGGTGTCCGATTGCACCCTCTGCGCTGCGAAGCCGTTTTTTTTTCGTCGGACACGAAGTCCTGCATGTCCAACTTTGTTTCCGATGAAAAAAAAGGATTCGCAGCGCAGAGGGTGCAATCGGACACCCGCGCATTGCTTTAAAAGCCCATTCAAATGAATGGGTTTTTAACCAATGCGTCGCAAACCTGTCGCTATACGATGCCAATCCCGTTCCCCGAGATTTTCACTCGGATTGGCAGCGGACGGACTGAAGCGCAGGTGTGAACCCACCCTAACTCATATCAGTTTTCTGGCGTGAGTTATAGGAGATCTGTCAGTTCTCGGAGTCTCTGCCCTGCTCTGCTTTTCTCAATAGAGGTGAGGTCAGAAAATGGACAAAGCACATTTTTAACACATTTTTTGTGCAAACGGCTGTGCGCCAAAAATGTACCAATTTTGCAACAGAATACTGGCGTGGTAACTTTAAGAATTTTCCCCCAGAGGGTATTAGACAGTTACATATTTTTCATTCTACAGTGATGATACAGGGCAGGAATTCTGTATCGTCCGAACGTCTCCATGTCACCGCCCTATGTGGTAGAGAAGTCCTGTGAGAACCCAGACATCCCTGAGTCGCCCTGTGCCAGAAGAGAGGCAGATTCGTAGGAATGGCTGCAGAGCGCAGGATGGCGGCGGCTGCGGAACGTTTCTCATGCTGGAATGTTCCGCTCCAGGATTGTCATGTAATTGCCAGCTGCTAATTACCAGGCAGGGCAGACAGTATGAATGGGGGATGTGAGAGGATAGTGACAGGGGAGGAGGGGGTCTATTCACACCTGGGTTATGGATTTCACCAATACCCTTATATAGTAGAGACGTTTCATGTGAGACGAGCCGGCCTTATATGGTCTGAGCTCTCTTCCAGGACAGATTCCCTGTGCTGTGTACAGCCCAGCCAGCAGATCCCTGCTGGAAGGCGCAGGGTTAAATTATCTGCCTGTTCACTGCTGGCTTCCAGACTGGTAAATATGTCATTTATTATATACTCGCTGTACCAGATCCCTGTCCACATCTGAGGATCACAACGACACAGTATCCCACCCAAGTGTGTCTGCTCCCTACTGTCTGTGTCACCCTGAGGTGGGAAGGACACAATCCATGTCACATAGATCTTAGACCCTGTTTATATCACCCTGTGGTGGGAGGGCACATTTCAAGTCACAAAACTTCCCCCCTGGTCTATGTTGCCCTGTGTTGGGAGGGGCAGAACACAAGTTGCATAGCTCCTCCCTTTTTTATCACCCTGTGGTAGAAGGACACAACTTCGAGGATCTTTCCACCAACTCAAGTTGTATGCATCTCAACTGACTCTGGCGCAGTTGGAATTTTTTGTTTCGGTGCCTAATGTGCAAACTAGGCTCACTACTGTCAAGTGAGTGGTCTCAGGGAGGAGCAGTCAAGGGGGTGCGGTTTACAGTTCTCTGACTGGACAGTGTCAGACAGCTCTGAATCACGCCCCCTTGCCTGCTCCTGCCTGACACCACCCTCTTGCCAGTAGGGAGCCAAGTTAGCATATCAGGCCCCAAAATGATCTGCACTGATTGTTCCCAAATGGTGGGGGCTATGAAAAAAAATTCCAACTGTGCCAGAATCAGTGGAGCAGCACCTATTGGAGGATGAAAAAAGCTGGAGTATATAGGTGGTCAAAGGTACACTTTACAGGGGTTGTCCAATATTAGAAAAACATAGCTACACTCTTCAAGAAACACAGGTTATGTCTGCTATTGCCCCACTGAAATTAAGTTGAGCTGCAATACCACATATAACCCTTGGACAGTTGTTGTGCTGTTTATGTAAGAAAACAGCCATGTTGTTCTATTCCTGGTCAACCCCTTCAATTCACAAACCTTCTTCCCCTGTCTGTGTAGCCCTGTAGTGGGAGGGGCAGAATTTTTGTTACATATGTCTGACCCCAAGTTAGGAGGGACATGATCCATGTCATAGAACTTCTCCTTTTTTGTTTGTCTCGTCCTGGCAGGTCACTGAGTTGGGTGGGGCATAATCCATGTTACATACAGACATGTAAACTCACCAAGCTTTCCCGGCAGTCTTCCATTTTCTGGTGTTCACGTTCACCCAACAATTGGCTCATTAGTAGGCACTGCTTCCATTACTCCTTTACTTCAGCCACTCCCTCCATTACTCCAATGGGAGGTTTTTCTTTTACCAAATTTCAATAGTAGGCATACAAAGTTGAAGTTTGGTAAGAGACAAACCTCCCAGTAATGCCAATGGCGGAAGTGGCTCAAAAGGTTTAGTGGCAGCATTACACATCTTGGCCCTGATTTACTATTGTGGATAAGACAAGACAAGTCTTACCAGCTCTTTGGTGCAGCGTGGTGTATCTCTGGCGCAATGTGGTTGGGCGTCTAGGTTGGGCTAGAATGCTCAACATGTGGGCATGGACTCTCATAAAAAAGGGGCATTGCTTAATTGCACCATAATGCGCCAAAATAGTGTCGAAAAATTCTGGCACAAAGTAAGTCCACTGAAGGATGGTATAAATGCAGCTTAGTCAGTCTAAAGATACGCCAGATTTATCACCCATCATAGTCACTGTGATAAATCTGGTGTATTTTCCGACTGCCTGTCTAGCTAATAGTAAATGTGGGCTATTGTCTCCTGGGTTTAAGACCTGGATTGCATTTTATCCTCTATGTGCACAAGGTGCACATGGCTTAGTATGGCGTTCGCTCTGAAGAAGAGTGGATGCACTAGCCGCCAGGACTGTGCTTTTTCCCATAGCAGGGGCTTTGGGAAATCACATGTGATCGCACACATTTATCCACTGCCATAGTCAAATGCGACCCTGGTATCTGAGTGGTTACTTTTACTTTCCCTATGACGATTGGTAATGGGACACCCCCCCACACGGCACAATCCTGGGGGGTCAGGGAGGGCTAAAAATTGTAAAAACCCTAAAATTTTAATCATCCCCCTTTCCCTAGATCACATATAAATATATAAAAAAATAAAAGTACACATAAACACATTAGACGTCCCTAAGTCCGAAAATGCCCAAACTATTAAAATATAAAAACATTTGTCCTATAAGCTAAAAAAGATAAAAGCTGTAGCAGGAAAAAAAAATGGCTGAATTGGACCCATAAGAAAATGGGCGTACTGCATTTTTTTTTTTCAATTTCACCTCATTCTGAATATATTTACAGCTTCCCAGTACATGGTACAGAATATTAAATGGTACCATTTTGAAGTACAACTTGTCACACAAAAACAAGGTTATGTTATAGTATTTTTTTTTTAAAGAAAACATGTATTAATTCATTATTATTATTTTATTATTATTATTATTATTATTATTATAACACCTTCCCGGCTGTGACGATTTTTGATTTTCGTTTTTAACTCCCCACCTTCCAAAGCCCATAACTTTTTTATTTTTCTATTCACAAAGTCATATGAGGGCTTAATGTTTGCAGGACAAATTGTTCTTCATAATGGTACCATTTATTATTCTGTACAATGTACTGGGAAGCTGGAAAAAAATTCAGAACAGGGTGGAATTGGAGAAAAAGTGCATTTGTGCGACTTTCTTACGGGCTTCGCTTTTACAGCGTCCACTCTGCAACCAAAATGACATGTCACCTGTATTCTATGTTTCAGTATGATTCCAGAGATACCAAATTTATATAGTTTTATTTAGATTTTAACCCCTTAACAAAGATCTTTTTTTCTCTAAGTCGCAATATTCTTACACCTATAACTTTTTTTATATTTCCATGTATGGGGATACATAAGACGTCTTTTTTTGCGGGGCCAGGTGTACTTTTTAGTTATACCATTTTGGGGAATTACTATTGCTTTGATCACTTTTTATTCAAATTTTTATCAGAGGCAAAATAGTGAAAAAACGGCGGTTTGGCACTTTTGATTTTTTTTTCCGCAACGACATTCACTGTAAGGGGAAAATATTTGTATAGGCTTGAAGACCAGGCATTTTTGGACACAGGGATACCTAATGTGTATGTGTATCGTAGTAATTTCTTACTTTTATATGTATTCTAGGGAAAGGGGGTGATTTGAATTTTTTTTATATATATATATATATTTTTTTTTTTTTTTTTATTAGACCCCCTAGGGGTCGTGTATCCCAGGCATAAAACAGCCTGCCATACAAATGAAAGGCAGACAAGCTAGAGAACCTTCAATAGGGACCCCGGCCCCAGATCTCACTCCTAGTGTTGGCGCCATATTTGAATACCCGACATCCGCCATACTATTACGACGGATGTCAGGTATTGGGGTTGATATAATATATATCATAGGATGTAACAAACATATTCGGTATTGCCATAACTGTTACTAACCAGACAATAAAATTAACTTCAAAATTAAATTTATATTTAATCAGTAACAATCTGAAATCAACTACTATATGGGGTCTGAGTATATTTAGCTGTGCCTTTATATATTGATCAAAATTCCAAGTTGACATCTCTGCACATAGCCCCTCCCTCCTGTGTAACCAAGATGGGAGGGGCATAATGAGTTTTACAAAGCTCAGGAGGGCACACTCAAGTATATGTAGCCCTGAGGAGGGTGGGGGCAGAATCCTGGTCATTTACTCTTCCACCCATTGGTGGGCGGTGCATGCTGTTATTGCTCCTCCCTATGTTTTTTGTCCCCCTGTAGTGGGATGGGTAGACTCCAAGATTTTCCCTCAAGTGAATAATAATATTAAGTATTTATTTACCCCCAGAGTATTGTACGCCATCAGATACCACACAAAATCTGAGAACGAGTAAACTTCCCATGTGAAATATTTTTGGCACGTTGTAAATAATTTCCTATAAAACATGACATTTATTTGATGTTGTAGACATTTCTGTAATGTTATCCTGACTTTGCCCAGTCTGTGTGCTTAGTCATTCCAAACATGTGTATCTACTGAATTTATATAAAATATAAAGTTTTAAGACATATTCACCATTTCTGTATGTATAATATTATAAACATGGTCTGTATCACTATATACAAGATGTATAACTTATACCAGCTGTACATATATAATTATATACAGGAGATACCCAGGTTATATCAGCATGGTCCATATCACTATATACAAGAAGATGTATAACTTATACCAGCTGTACATACAGTCATATGAAAAAGTTTGGGCACCCCTATTAATCTTAATCATTTTTAGTTCTAAATATTTGGGTGTTTGCAACAGCCATTTCAATTTGATATATCTAAAAACTGACGGACACAGTAATATTTCAGGATTGAAATGAGGTTTATTGTACTAACAGAAAATGTGCAATATGCATTAAACCAAAATTTGACTGGTGCAAAAATTTGGGTACCCTTATCATTTTATTGATTTGAATACTCCTAACTACTTTTTACTGACTTACTGAAGCACAAAATTGGTTTTGTAACCTCACTGAGCTTTGAACTTCATAGCCAGGTGTATCCAATCATGAGAAAAGGTATTTAAGGTGGCCAATTGCAAGTTGTTCTCCTATTTGAATCTCCTCTGAAGAGTGGCATCATGGGCTCCTCAAAACAACTCTCAAATGATCTGAAAACAAAGATTGTTCAACATAGTTGTTCAGGGGAAGGATACAAAAAGTTGTCTCAGAGATTTAACCTGTCAGTTTCCACTGTGAGGAACATAGTAAGGAAATGGAAGACCACAGGGACAGTTCTTGTTAAGCCCAGAAGTGGCAGGCCAAGAACAAATATCAGAAAGGCAGAGAAGAAGAATCGTGAGAACAGTCAAGGACAATCCACAGACCACCTCCAAAGAGCTGCAGCATCATCTTGCTACAGATGGTGTCACTGTGCATCGGTCAACAATACAGCACACTTTGCACAAGGAGAAGCTGTATGGGAGAGTGATGCGAAAGAAGCCGTTTCTGAAAGCACGCCACAAACAGAGTCGCCTGAGGTATGCAAAAGCACATTTGGACAAGCCAGCTTCATTTTGGAAGAAGGTCCTGTGGACTGATGAAACAAAGATTGAGTTGTTTGGTCATACAAAAAGGCGTTATGCATGGCGTCAAAAAAACACAGCACTCCAAGAAAAACACTTGCTACCCACTGTAAAATTTGGTGGAGGTTCCATCATGCTTTGGGGCTGTGTGGCCAATGCTGGCACCGGGAATCTTGTTAAAGTTGAGGGTCGCATGGATTCAACTCAGTATCAGCAGATTCTTGAGAATAATGTACAAGAATCAGTGACGAATTTGAAGTTACGCCGGGGATGGATATTTCAGCAAGACAATGATCCAAAACACAGCTCCAAATCTACTCAGGCATTCATGCAGAGGAACAATTACAATGTTCTGGAATGGCCATCCCAGTCCCCAGACCTGAATATCATTGAACATCTGTGGGATAATTTGAAGCGGGCTGTCCATGCTCGGCGACCATCAAACTTAACTGAACTGGAATTGTTTTGTAAAGAGGAATGGTCAAAAATACCTTCATCCAGGATCCAGGAACTGATTAAAAGCTACAGGAAGCGACTAGAGGCTGTTATTTTTGCAAAAGGAGGATCTACTAAATATTAATGTCACTTTTCTGTTGAGGTGCCCATACTTTTGCACCGGTCAAATTTTGGTTTAATGCATATTGCACATTTTCTGTTAGTACAATAAACCTCATTTCAATCCTGAAATATTACTGTGTCCATCAGTTATTAGATATATCAAATTGAAATGGCTGTTGCAAACACCCAAATATTTAGAACTAAAAATGATTAAGATTAATAGGGGTGCCCAAACTTTTTCATATGACTGTATATAATTATATACAGGATATACCCAGGTTATACCAGCATGGTCCATATCACTATATACAAGAAGATGTATAACTTATACCAGCTGTACATATATAATTATATACAGGAGATACCCAGGTTATACCAGCATGGTCCATATCACTATATACAAGAAGATGTATAACTTATACCAGCTGTACATATATAATTATATACAGGAGATACCCAGGTTATACCAGCATGGTCCATATCACTATATACAAGAAGATGTATAACTTATACCAGCTGTACATATATAATTATATACAGGAGATACCCAGGTTATACCAGCATGGTCCATATCACTATATACAAGAAGATGTATAACTTATACCAGCTGTACATATATAATTATATACAGGAGATACCCAGGTTATACCAGCATGGTCCATATCACTATATACAAGAAGATGTATAACTTATACCGGCTGTACATATATAATTATATACAGGAGATACCCAGGTTATACCAGCATGGTCCATATCACTATATATAAGAAGATGTATAACTTATACCAGCTGTACATACAGTACAGACCAAAAGTTTGGACACACCTTCTCATTCCAAGAGTTTTCTGTATTTTCATGACTATAAAAATTGTAGATTCACACTGAAGGCATCAAAACTATGAATTAACACATGTGGAATTATATACTTAACAAAAAAGTGTGAAACAACTGAAAATATGTATTATATTCTCGGTTCTTCAAAGTAGCCACCTTTTGCTTTGATTACTGCTTTGCACACTCTTGGCATTCTCTTGATGAACTTCAAGAGGTAGTCACCTGAAATGGTCTTCCAACAGTCTTGAAGGAGTTCCCAGAGATGCTTAGCACTTGTTGGCCCTTTTGCCTTCACTCTGCGGTCCAGCTCACCCCAAACCATCTCGATCGGGTTCAGGTCTGGTGACTGTGGAGGCCAGGTCATCTGGCGTAGCACCCCATCACTCTCCTTCTTGGTCAAATAGCCCTCACACAGCCTGGAGGTGTGTTTGGGGTCATTGTCCTGTTGAAAAATAAATGATAGTCCAAATAAACGCAAACCGGATGGAATAGCATGCCGCTGCAAGATGCTGTGGTAACCATGCTGGTTCAGTATTCCTTCAATTTTGAACAAATCCCCAACAGTGTCACCAGCAAAACACCCCCACACCATCACACCTCCTCCTCCATGCTTCACGGTGGGAACCAGGCATGTAGAGTCCATTCATTCACCTTTTCTGCGTCGCACAAAGACACGGTGGTTGGAACCAAAGATCTCAAATTTGGACTCATCAGACCAAAGCACAGATTTCCACAGGTCTAATGTCCATTCCTTGTGTTCTTTAGCCCAAACAAGTCTCTTCTGCTTGTTGCCTGTCCTTAGCAGTGGTTTCCTAGCTGCTATTTTACCATGAAGGCCTGCTGCACACAGTCTCCTCTTAACAGTTGTTGTAGAGATGTGTCTGCTGCTAGAACTCTGTGTGGCATTGACCTGGTCTCTAATCTGAGCTGCTGTTAACCTGCGATTTCTGAGTCTGGTGACTTGGATGAACTTATCCTCCGCAGCAGAGGTTACTCTTGGTCTTCCTTTCCTGGGGCGGTCCTCATGTGAGCCAGTTTCTTTGTAGCACATGATGGTTTTGGCCACTGCACTTGGGGACACTGTCAAAGTTTTCCCAATTTTTCAGACTGACTGACCTTCATTTCTTAAAGTAATGATGGCCACTCGTTTTTCTTTACTTAGCTGCTTTTTTCTTGCCATAATACAAATTCTAACACTCCATTCAGTAGGACTGTCAGCTGTGTATCCACCTGACTTCTGAGCAACACAACTGATGGTCCCAACCCCATTTATAAGGCAAGAAATCCCACTTATTAAACCTGACAGGTCACACCTGTGAAGTGAAAACCATTTCAGGTGACTACCTCTTGAAGCTCCTCAAGAGAATGCCAAAAGTGTGCAAAGCAGTCATCAAAGCAAAAGGTGGCTACTTTGAAGAACCTAGAATATAAGACATATTTTCAGTTGTTTCACACTTTTTTGTTAAGTATATAATTCCACATGTGTTAATTCATAGTTTTGATGCCTTCAGTGTGAATCTACAATTTTTATAGTCATGAAAATACAGAAAACTCTTGGAATGAGAAGGTGTGTCCAAACTTTTGGTCTGTACTGTATATAATTATATACAGGAGATACCCAGGTTATAACGGCATGGCCCATATAACTATATACAAGAAGATGTATAACTTATACCAGCTGTACATATATAATTATATACAGGAGATACCCAGGTTATACCAGCATGGCCCATATCGCTATATACAAGAAGATGTATAACTTATACCAGCTGTACAGTGGGTACGGAAAGTATTCAGACCCCTTTAAATTTTTCACTCTTTGTTTCCTTCCTGCCATTTGCTAAAAGCAAAAAAGTTCATTTTATTTCTCACTAATGTACACTCAGCTCCCCATCTTGACAGAAAAAACAGAAATGAAGATATTTTTGCAAATTTATTAAAAAAGAAATACTGAAATATCACATGGTCATAAGTATTCAGACCCTTTGCTCAGTACTGAGTAGAAGCCGCTTCCTTTTGAGCTAGTACAGCCAGGAGTCTTCTTGGGAATGATGCAACAAGTTTTTCCCATCTGGATTTGGGGATCCTCTGCTATTCTTTCTTGCAGATCCTCTCCAGTTCCGTCAGGTTGGATGGTGAACGTTGGTGGAGCCATTTTCAGGTCTCTCCAGAGATGCTCAATTGGTTTGAGGTCAGGGCTCTGGCTGGGCCAGTCAGGAATGGTCACAGAGTTGTTCTGAAGCCACTCCTGTGTTATTTTAGCTGTGTGCTTAGGGTCATTGTCTTGTTGGAAGGTGAACCTTCGGCCCAGTCTGAGCACTCTGGGAGAGGTTTTCTTCCAGGATATCTGTGTACTTGGCCGCATTCATCTTTCCTTCAATTGCAACCAGTCGTCCTGTCCCCCATAGCATGATGCTGCCACCACCATGTCTCACTGTTGGGATTGTATTGGGCAGGTGATGAGCAGTGCCTGGTTTTCTCCACACATACCGCTTAGAATTAACGCCAAAAAGTTCAATCTTCGTCTCATCAGACCAGAGAATCTTATTTCTCATAGTCTGGGAGTCCTTCATGTGTTTTTTGGCAAACTCTATGTGGGCTTTCATATGTCTTGCACTGAGGAGAGGTTTCCTTCGGGCCACTCTTTCCATAAAGCCCCGACTGGTGGAGGGCTGCAGTGATAGTTGACTTTGTAGAACTTTCTCCCATCTCCCTACTGCATCTCTGGAGCTCAGCCACAGTGATCTTTGGGTTCTTCTTTACCTCTCTCACCAAGGCTCTACTCCCACGATTGCTCAGTTTGGCTGGACGGCCAGGTATAGGAAGAGTTCTGGTCGTCCCAAACTTCTTCCATTTAAGGCCACTGTGCTATTAGGAACCTTGAGTGCTGCAGAAATTCTTTTGTAACCTTGGCCAGATCTGTGCCTTGCCACAATTCTGTCTCTGAGCTCCTTGGGCAGTTCCTTTGACCTCCTGATTCTCATTTGCTGTGACATGCAGTGTGAGCTGTGAGGTCTTATATAGACAGGTGTGCGCCTTTCCTAATCAAGTCCAATCAGTTTAATTAAACACAGCTGGACTCCAATGAAGGAGTAGAACCATCTCAAGGAGGATCAGAAGGAAATGGACAGCATGTGAGTTATATATGAGGGTCACAGCAAAGGCTCTGAATACTTATGACCATGTGATATTTCAGTTTTTCTTTTTTAATAAATTAGCAAAAATATCTACATTTCTGTTTTTTTCTGTCAAGATGGGGAGCTGAGTGTACATTAATGAGAAATAAAATGAACTTCTTTGCTTTTAGCAAATGGCTGCAATGAAATAAAGAGTGAAAAATTTTAATGGGTCTGAATACTTTCCGTACCCACTGTAGATATATAATTATATACAGTATATACCCAGGTTATACCGGCATTCTCCATATCACTATATACAAGAAGATGTATAACTTATACCAGCTGTACATATATAATTATATACAGGAGATACCCAGGTTATACCAGCATGGTCCATATCACTATATACAGTCATATGAAAAAGTTTGGGCACCCCTATTAATCTTAATCATTTTTAGTTCTAAATATTTGGGTGTTTGCAACAGCCATTTCATTTTGATATATCTAATAACTGATGGACACAGTAATATTTCAGGATTGAAATGAGGTTTATTGTACTAACAGAAAATGTGCAATATGCATTAAACCAAAATTTGACCGGTGCAAAAATTTGGGTACCCTTATCATTTTATTCATTTGAATACTCCTAACTACTTTCTACTGACTTACTGAAGCACAAAATTGGTTTTGTAACCTCTCTGAGCTTTGAACTTCATAGCCAGGTGTATCCAATCATGAGAAAAGGTATTTAAGGTGGCCAATTGCAAGTTGTTCTCCTATTTGAATCTCCTCTGAAGAGTGGCATCATGGGCTCCTCAAAACAACTCTCAAATGATCTGAAAACAAAGATTGTTCAACATAGTTGTTCAGGGGAAGGATACAAAAAGTTGTCTCAGAGATTTAACCTGTCAGTTTCCACTGTGAGGAACATAGTAAGGAAATGGAAGACCACAGGGACAGTTCTTGTTAAGCCCAGAAGTGGCAGGCCAAGAAAAATATCAGAAAGGCAGAGAAGAAGAATGGTGAGAACAGTCAAGGACAATCCACAGACCACCTCCAAAGAGCTGCAGCATCATCTTGCTGCAGATGGTGTCACTGTGCATCGGTCAACAATACAGCACACTTTGCACAAGGAGAAGCTGTATGGGAGAGTGATGCGAAAGAAGCCGTTTCTGAAAGCACGCCACAAACAGAGTCGCCTGAGGTATGCAAAAGCACATTAGGACAAGCCAGCTTCATTTTGGAAGAAGGTCCTGTGGACTGATGAAACAAAGATTGAGTTGTTTGGTCATAAAAAAAGGCGTTATGCATGGCGTTAAAAAAACACAGCATTCCAAGAAAAACACTTGCTACCCACTGTAAAATTTGGTGGAGGTTCCATCATGCTTTGGGGCTGTGTGGCCAATGCCGGCACCGGGAATCTTGTTAAAGTTGAGGGTCGCATGGATTCAACTCAGTATCAGCAGATTCTTGAGAATAATGTACAAGAATCAGTGACGAATTTGAAGTTACGCCGGGGATGGATATTTCAGCAAGACAATGATCCAAAACACAGCTCCAAATCTACTCAGGCATTCATGCAGAGGAACAATTACAATGTTCTGGAATGGCCATCCCAGTCCCCAGACCTGAATATCATTGAACATCTGTGGGATCATTTGAAGCGGGCTGTCCATGCTCGGCGACCATCAAACTTAACTGAACTGGAATTGTTTTGTAAAGAGGAATGGTCAAAAATACCTTCATCCAGGATCCAGGAAGCGACTAGAGGCTGTTATTTTTGCAAAAGGAGGATCTACTAAATATTGTCACTTTTCTGTTGAGGTGCCCATACTTTTGCAACAGTCAAATTTTGGTTTAATGCATATTGCACATTTTCTGTTAGTACAATAAACCTCATTTCAATCCTGAAATATTACTGTGTCCATCAGTTATTAGATATATCAAATTGAAATGGCTGTTGCAAACACCCAAATATTTAGAACTAAAAATGATTAAGATTAATAGGGGTGCCCAAACTTTTTATATGACTGTACAAGAAGATGTATAACTTATACCAGCTGTACATATATAATTATATAGAGGAGATACCCAGGTTATACCAGCATGGTCCATATCACTATATACAAGAAAATGTATAACTTATACCAGCTGTACATATATAATTATATACAGGAGATACCCAGGTTATACCAGCATGGTCTATATCACTATATACAACAAGATGTATAAATTATACCATATTGTGTAGCTGTCTTGAGATTTCCCAGAATGCATTGACTTGCTACCAGCCATCAGAAAAGCCTGGTTGCTCACCATATAATTCCTCACCTTATAATTCCTCACCTGATCGGAAAGTTGTGTCTTAAAACTGGGCATACACCTAATTTAGCTGTCAGCTGAATTCAGTTTTCTGGACTCCTCTATATACTGTACATAGATGTTTGGCTGAGCATGCATGTGTTTTCAGTAAAGCAAGGGGTGGGCAGGGAGTTCATCTCTTGCAGAACAGGATTGGGAATGTTGAAATCCAATATGCCCATTCCTTCTTCCCCCTCTTACTGTTAAGGGTGATTCAGGAGGTCCCCACAAACATTAGGAATTGTGTATGGCCATCTGGGGGTAGACTAGAGGATCTTCAATTGTTGGGCTTTAAAATCATAGTATTATGAGGCGGCCGATCGCTATTCCTCAAGAACTCCCCCATACACATGCATTGGAAGGGGAGGATTAAACCGCTGATGGCGGCTTATCTGCCTTGAGGACAAAGTATCGGGCATGTTGAAATTCAACATGTTTGATTCTTTATTTATTCACAATATACCAAACAAATGGCAATTGAACATTTCTTACACATTTGCTGGATGGTAAAATGTATGAGTTCTATTGCGTACGGCCACTTTAAGTCTCCTATTTTGTACTTGCTCCCATTGTTTGCACCACAAGGTTTTTCCTGTTTGAACTTGTACTTTTCCCCTCTTCACCGTACAATACTATACTGTTGCTATGTCATCAATGAAATCCTTTCAATTGTGCCAGCAATACATGATATATGTCATTCATAGCCAGTACTAAATCATGTCCACATGGTGCCAAACCACACATGCCCTTTACAGATGTTAGGATAACACCCACGCCACGTGGAAGCCATCCACACCATTGCCTAATGATTAGAGGGCATGTTGGTTGCATAAGAGCAATACAAACTTGGAATGAAATTCAATCTGCTCAGTCATCCCATTAATTCGAAGGGAGGTCTTCTCTTCACAAACCCGATTGAGAGACCTTCTAAGGAAGATTTAGCTATTGGGAAGAAGGTGGGAGGAATTCCTCCCCTCAGGCCCACCATCCCCCATTACCTAGAATCTGGAGGATCCCAGGTCCTTCACAGAATCCAAGACTATGAACAGAAGGGTTACCCATTGGTTCAGTCTCCTACAGTTTCCTCATGATAAGCAACTGATTTTGAAGGCTCATATACTGTCCTACAGAAGTATGTTGGTCAACCCAGGTAATGTGCCTGTGCATCCTAACCCCTACATGATCAGCTTTTAGAGAAGCAGACATGCAGCGTGAAATGTGGTTGTCCAAATTGGACAACCAATTTTGACAACCTTTGTCGAAACCTACTGTGCAGGCTTCATATAGGTGTTCATCTGGGTAACATCAATGTGATTGGTTCTCTACAGGTGGCCATATACACTTTGATGAATGTTCAATGAACCAGTCATTTTAGGTGGAACCAGGTAATCTAAGATGGTTTGTGGTTTCCTGAGTCTTACCTAGAGTTGGATCTCCAGACATCCAAGCAATCTTATGGAAGATAAGCCTTCACTAGGATTTTATGGCAATGACATATATCTTATATGGAGAACACATGCATGCTTGACCAAGCTTGAATGTGTATCTATAATGTTGGAAGAATGCTTGATCGTCTGACACCTCCATTGTAGATGTGTCAACTTACTGTGCTCCTGCCTACTTCATCCTCTCCTGCCTTGGTCCATGAAATAGGCAAATTACAGCCACCATTTTCAGCAGTAACTAAATAGAGTTAGTATTTAGTTACGAAGTCACCCACTTTCCTAAAGATACATAGACCCTGCTCTAAAGACTCTGGTAGTAGTATAATGTTGTACCATGTTAGCCATAGAAAGTAGTGGAAGAGTGAAGAAATCAGGCGATACCTTTTCGAGGCTAACTGAGTATATTTGATAGTAAACTTTCGAGAGTACTAGCTCTCTTCTTCAGACAGGTATATGTCTGAAGAAGAGAGCTAGTACTCTCGAAAGCTTACCATCAAATATACTCAGTTAGCCTCTAAAAGTATCGCCTGATTTCTTCACTCTTCCACTAAAGACTCTGGAAAAGAAATAAGTGGAACCTAGAATTGAAAGACCTCTAGTCTTGAATGTATGCCAATGTAAGAGCTGGATGACAAATGATCTGAGAGGTCCATCAGAAAGGCTATATTCATACGACTGCGGAGAGTAATGGTCAGTTTTTTCACAGGTTTTGCCTCCATTTGGGACCAGATTTCATGAATCCCTTCCTAGTCTATTGGGGGATCTGTGAAAATGGAAAAATTAGGACAATTTCTATTAGAACGGACCGTCAAAAATACAGACCTGTGAATAGACACATTGAAATCAATGTGCTCTGAAAACAGCCATATGATGGGCACTACAAAACACTTGTCACATGGCCTAAGGGGTTAAGAGAGTGATGGGTCTTTGCTTGGCTACCCTATCACTCAGAAGGACCTGCTTATCCCACCTAATCCCGCTTTGTCACTGACCACATCCAGCCTGCATTAGAGGCTTAATCCCCGCATCTGCTTCTGGCTGTAAACTTCTAAACTGACTGTATTATCATTGCTAAAATTAGCTCTGACAACCATGGCCGCCTTCAAGTGTCGAAAATTCTTAACATATCAATAGAGTTTAATGAGTTTTCAAAATTTTTGGTTTGTCCGGAGATATCGAAGTTTATGCATTTAAAAAATTAGCACTTTGGCCGTATTGATTCTAACTAGATTCAAACTAAAGGGAGTGCTGTTGTAATCTATGGGAAAGAGATCGCCCCCGGCAGTGGTGAATAGTGCTACTGGACGAAAAAAAAATTATATGTCACTGAAATTAATTTTTGAGCATTTTTTTAGTGGGCCGTCAAAAAAGAAGGACATGTCCCAAATTCATGGCTGTTTTGCACATTGGTCGTCTGACAATAGAAGCCTTAGGTTAAAGGAATTTTCTCAGGACTGTAACCATATATAAATTTGTAGACAATTAATAGTTAAACATTTTGCTAATCTGAATTAAAAAAATGTAATTATTTTAAAAATGATAAATTAAAAATTTTGCAGAGTTTTAAAGATTTTCTCTAAACATCTTTAGAGAGAATATCTTGAAAATTCACAAAATTTTTAATTATCTATATTTTACAAAATTTTAATTTTTAATAGTCTACAAATTTATATAGTGTTATGGGAAAATCCCTTTAGGATGACACAGGTTTTTGTTTTTTTTTTGCAGATTTTGCTGCGTTTCTTGAGCCAAAGCCAAGAGTGGATTGAACAGAAGGTAGAAGTGTAAGAACTTACTAAGATATTTGCCTAAAAAAAACACAATAAAATCTGCAGCAAAAAAAGCTGCATTTCCACAACGTGGGCCATTACCTTGGAGGTTGTCCATATATGATTCAAGGTTCCATATAGAATTCACCTCCTACTTAGCTTTAATAAGTCTTCTCTTAATGAACCCAAGACCACCACTAGAGATTGGAATGGACTCCAAGAAAGTTGGTGGTCTATCCATTGGAGAAAACACTATTTGGAAGGAATAGGGTTGGTCATTGAGGTTGGAGGGAAAAGAGTTGGTCATTGAGGATATGAATGACCCTTGTTTAAAGTGCAGACAGGACTTGAGCGCCTGCTCTGGAGGTGAAGCAGACATCAGTAGCATCAGCCGCGCTTTCAAGTAGAGTCAACAATCTATCAACAAACAAGCGTATTCCAGTGTTGTGAAACCTCTCCATCATGTCCCAAGAATCCAGCTCATGTGCCAGATTATTACACAGAAGACAGAAATACAACAAAGAGCGTGAGCTATATATATCAGACAAAGGGTTACTCATCTGTATCTCTAGGGGGAGCTTGACACCCAGGACAGTGACACATTGACAACTTATGTACAGGAAAATGGCACACTGACAACTAGGGTACAGGAGAATGACAGGCTGACACTTGGGGTATGGGAGAATGACAGGCTGACACTTGGGGTACAGGAGAATGACCGGCTGACACTTGGGGTACAGGATAATGACCGGCTGACACTTGGGGTACAGGATAATGACCGGCTGACACTTGGGGTACGGGAGGGGGGGGGGGGTAATGACACCTGACACTTGGGGTACGGGATAATGACACCTGACACTTGGGGTGCGGGAGGCTGACAGGATAATGACAGGCTGACACTTGGGGTACAGAATAATGACCGGCTGACACTTGGGGTACAGAATAATGACCAGCTGACACTTGGGGTACAGAATAATAACACGCTGACTCTTGGAGTATAGGATACTGACAGGCTGACAATTTGGGTACAGAAGAGTAACATGCTAATTTTTGTGGTACAGGACAATTGTTAATACTTAGGGTAGAAGACAATGACATGATGATATTTGGGGTGCAGGATAATGACACACTGACACTTAGGGTACAGGATAATGACACACTTACATTTGGGATAAAGGACAATGAACAGCTGACACTTGGGATACAGGACAATTATATGATGACACTTGGGGTACAGGACAATGATATGATAACACTTGGGGTACAGTATAATGACCGGCTGACACTTGGGATAAAGGACAATGGCAGACTGACATTTGAGATACAGGATAATGACGCGCTGACTGTTGAGGTACAGGACAATGACACGCTGACTGACACTTGGGGTACAGATCAATGACCGGTTGACACTTGGGGTATAGAATAATGATACACTGACACTTGGGGTACAGGACAACAACAAATTGATACTTTGGTTAAAGGACAATGATACGCTGACACTTGGGGGACAGTATAATAACACTGATACTTACAGTACAAGACAATGATACCCTGAGACTTGGGGTACAGAATAATGACAGGCTGACACTTGGGGTACAGGAGAATAACCAGCTGACACTTGGGGTACAGGACAATGACAGGCTGACACTTTGAGGCACAAGACAATGATACCCTGACACTTGGGGTACAGGAGAATGACACACTGACACTTGGGGTACAGGAAAAGGAAACGCTGGTACTTGGGGTACAAAACAATGATACCCTGACACTTGGGTTACAGGATAAAGATAGGCTGACACTTCGAGTACAGGACAATGATACCCTGACACTTGGGTTACAGGAAAAGGACATGTTGACGCTTGGGGTACAAGACAATGATGCACTGACACTTGGGGTGTAGACTATGGTCCCCCCATTTGGAGCGCAGCACTATGATATGCTGACACTTGGGGTACAGGATACATAGTACATTAGTAATCAGACTGTTAGCTCTTCAGGTCACATATCTATTCTCACTCATAAGACAAAATTCAGGTAAACATCCAAAATCTACAATATTGCCAACAATTCCTATTGTTATTATATAGCTCTTAGCTGCAGTCACTAGTCAGGTCAGTCATATGATATAGAAATATTAGTACATTGATAGTCAGCTCTGGTGGTTACGGCTCCACTTACGCTCTACATGTTACCCTTTGGATTGCATGCTCTTGGATCGAGCTCCTCACCTTGTTCTTAACCTCCGCACTGAGTCCATAGGCTGGGCCCCTGTTAAAGTGGGTAGACATGTTGCTGTGTCCTGTAGCCTCGCTCCTTCAAAAGATGCTTTCAAAATCTTTCCTTCAACTTTTTAAATGTCTCATTATCCGGGAGATGTGTGTCTGCCGAGGGGCTGAGGGATTGGTTCAGTGTGTGGCCAATTGTCGAGCCGTATTCCCTGTGATGTCAACATGTTGGTATTAAAAAAAAAAAAATAATGAAATATATATATATTTATATAGTGAGATATATCAGGACTGTGTCAGATTTTCCAACTTTGGAATTTTTTTGGACTGATGATGGCAGAGAGAGAGAAAGAGAAGGAGGGGGAGGAGGGAGGAAGCCAGACAGAGGATTGAGAAACAAAGATAGGGAATGAGGGGGGGGGATGCAAGTAGAACTGCATAGGATCAGAGGACTAAGGGGTTAAATAATGCCAGGAGGGAAAGACAGAGCGAGATCATATAAATGAGAAAAGTGATTGAGCTAAATAATAGCTGATGAGATGCAACAATGTAAAAGAGGCAAACAATAATCCACTGCCAGCATAGAGAATAACTGACTAGAGTGTCAGCTCTGCAGTACCAGTCACTCCCCAACCCCCTCCACATACAGCAACAGATCCAAGAGATCCATTATCACGTCTCATCCAGACTTCAAATACATATCTATTTGTATATAGAGGCCTGGACTTATAAGGAGAGTATATGTCTGGAATTCAATGTCCAACCGTAATGTATACATCTATATTTATTTTACTTCACTGAGGGAAATAGATCTATGAACGAATCTCATGTGTTATATTCTGCATATGATAACAACTTCTTACCTCCCCTGTACTTAAAGTAACCCAGTCCCTAATCTTCTTAATACCACAGTAACATCTTATTACAGTAACCCGGCTACTGATCCTCTTATTACCCTGTAACATCTTATTACAGTAACCCGGCTCCTGATCTTCTTATTACCCCTGTAACATCTTATTACAGTAACCCGGCTCCTAATCCTTTTATTACCCTGTAACATCCTATTACAGTAACCCGGCTCCTAATCCTCTTATTATCCTGTAACATCTTATTACAGTTACTCGTCTTCTGATCTTCTTATTACCCTGTAACATCTTATTACAGTAACCCGGCTCCTGATCCTCTTATTACCCTGTAACATCTTATTACAGTAACCCGGCTCCTGATCCTCTTATTACCCCATACCATCTTATTACAGTAACCCGGCTCCTGATCTCTTATTACCCCGTACCATCTTATTACAGTAACCCGGCTCCTGATCCTCTTATTACCCTGTAACATCTTATTACAGTAACCCGGCTCCTGATCCTCTTATTACTCTGTAACAACTTATTACAGTAACCCGGCTCCTGATCCTCTTATTACCCTGTAATATCTTATTACAGTAACCCAGCTCCTGATCTCTTATTACCCCATACCATCTTATTACAGTAACCCGGCTCCTGATCTCTTATTACCCTGTAACATCTTATTACAGTAACCCGGCTCCTGATCCTCTTATTACCCTGTAACATCTTATTACAGTAACCCGACTCCTGATCCTCTTATTACCCCTGTAACATCTTATTACAGTAACCCGACTCCTGATCCTCTTATTAACCCTGTAACATCTTATTACAGTAACCCGGCTCCTGATCCTCTTATTACCCTGTAACATCTTATTACAGTAACCCGGCTCCTGATCCTCTTATTACCCTGTAACATCTTATTACAGTAACCCGGCTCCTGATCCTCTTATTACCCTGTAACATCTTATTACAGTAACCCAGCTCCTGATCCTCTTATTACCCTGTAACATCTTATTACAGTAACCCGACTCCTGATCCTCTTATTACCCCTGTAACATCTTATTACAGTAACCCGACTCCTGATCCTCTTATTAACCCTGTAACATCTTATTACAGTAACCCGGCTCCTGATCCTCCTATTACCCTGTAACATCTTATTACAGTAACCCGGCTCCTGATCCTCTTATTACCCTGTAACATCTTATTACAGTAACCCGGCTCCTGATCCTCTTATTACCCTGTAACATCTTATTACAGTAACCCAGCTCCTGATCCTCTTATTACCCTGTAACATCTTATTACAGTAACCCAGCTCCTGATCCTCTTATTACCCTGTAACATCTTATTACAGTAACCCAGCTCCTGATCTCTTATTACCCCATACCATCTTATTACAGTAACCCGGCTCCTGATCTCTTATTACCCTGTAACATCTTATTACAGTAACCCGGCTCCTGATCCTCTTATTACCCTGTAACATCTTATTACAGTAACCCGACTCCTGATCCTCTTATTACCCCTGTAACATCTTATTACAGTAACCCGACTCCTGATCCTCTTATTAACCCTGTAACATCTTATTACAGTAACCCGGCTCCTGATCCTCTTATTACCCTGTAACATCTTATTACAGTAACCCGGCTCCTAATCCTCTTATTACCCTGTAACATCTTATTACAGTAACCCGGCTCCTGATCCTCTTATTACCCTGTAACATCTTATTACAGTTACTCGTCTTCTGATCTTCTTATTACCCTGTAACATCTTATTACAGTAACCCGGCTCCTGATCCTCTTATTACCCTGTAACATTTTATTACAGTAACCCGGCTCCTGATCCTCTTATTACCCTGTAACATCTTATTACAGTAACCCGGCTCCTGATCCTCTTATTACCCTGTAACATCTTATTACAGTAACCCGGCTCCTGATCCTCTTATTACCCTGTAACATCTTATTACAGTAACCCGGCTCCTGACCCTCTTATTACCCCTGTAACATCTTATTACAGTAACCCGGCTCCTGATCCTCTTATTACCCTGTAACATCTTATTACAGTAACCCGGCTCCTGATCCTCTTATTACCCTGTAACACCTTATTACAGTAACCCGGCTCCTGATCCTCTTATTACCCCTGTAACATCTTATTACAGTAACCCGGCTCCTAATCCTTTTATTACCCTGTAACATCCTATTACAGTAACCCGGCTCCTAATCCTCTTATTACCCTGTAACATCTTATTACAGTTACTCGTCTTCTGATCTTCTTATTACCCTGTAACATCTTATTACAGTAACCCAGCTCCTGATCCTCTTATTACCCTGTAACATCTTATTACAGTAACCCGACTCCTGATCCTCTTATTAACCCTGTAACATCTTATTACAGTAACCCGGCTCCTAATCCTTTTATTACCCTGTAACATCCTATTACAGTAACCCGGCTCCTAATCCTCTTATTACCCTGTAACATCTTATTACAGTTACTCGTCTTCTGATCTTCTTATTACCCTGTAACATCTTATTACAGTAACCCAGCTCCTGATCCTCTTATTACCCTGTAACATCTTATTACAGTAACCCGGCTCCTGATCTCTTATTACCCCATACCATCTTATTACAGTAACCCGGCTCCTGATCTCTTATTACCCCGTACCATCTTATTACAGTAACCCGGCTCCTGATCCTCTTATTACTCTGTAACAACTTATTACAGTAACCCGGCTCCTGATCCTCTTATTACCCTGTAACATCTTATTACAGTAACCCAGCTCCTGATCTCTTATTACCCCATACCATCTTATTACAGTAACCCGGCTCCTGATCTCTTATTACCCTGTAACATCTTATTACAGTAACCCGGCTCCTGATCCTCTTATTACCCTGTAACATCTTATTACAGTAACCCGGCTCCTGATCCTCTTATTACCCTGTAACATCTTATTACAGTAACCCAGCTCCTGATCCTCTTATTACCCCTGTAACATCTTATTACAGTAACCCGACTCCTGATCCTCTTATTAACCCTGTAACATCTTATTACAGTAACCCGACTCCTGATCCTCTTATTAACCCTGTAACATCTTATTACAGTAACCCGGCTCCTGATCCTCTTATTACCCTGTAACATCTTATTACAGTAACCCGGCTCCTGATCCTCTTATTACCCTGTAACATCTTATTACAGTAACCCGGCTCCTGATCCTCTTATTACCCTGTAACATCTTATTACAGTAACCCGGCTCCTGATCCTCTTATTACCCTGTAACATCTTATTACAGTAACCCAGCTCCTGATCCTCTTATTACCCCTGTAACATCTTATTACAGTAACCCGGCTCCTGATCCTCTTATTACCCTGTAATATCTTATTACAGTAACCCGGCTCCTGATCCTCTTATTACCCTGTAACATCTTATTACAGTAACCCGGCTCCTGATCCTCTTATTACCCTGTAACATCTTATTACAGTTACTCGTCTTCTGATCTTCTTATTACCCTGTAACATCTTATTACAGTAACCCGGCTCCTGATCCTCTTATTACCCTGTAACATCTTATTACAGTAACCTGGCTCCTGATCCTCTTATTACCCTGTAACATCTTATTACAGTAACCCGGCTCCTGATCCTCTTATTACCCTGTAACATCTTATTACAGTAACCCGGCTCCTGACCCTCTTATTACCCCTGTAACATCTTATTACAGTAACCCGGCTCCTGATCCTCTTATTACCCTGTAACATCTTATTACAGTAACCCGGCTCCTGATCCTCTTATTACCCTGTAAACATGTTATTACAGTAACCCGGCTCCTGATCCTCTTATTTCCCTGTAACAACTTATTACAGTAACCCGGCTCCTGATCCTCTTATTACCCTGTAACATCTTATTACAGTAACCCGGCTCCTGATCCTCTCATTACCCCTGTAACATCTTATTACAGTAACCCGGCTCCTGATCCTCTTATTACCCCTGTAACATCTTATTACAGTAACCCAGCTCCTGATCCTCTTATTACCCTGTAACATCTTATTACAGTAACCTGGCTCCTGATCCTCTTATTACCCTGTAACATCTTATTACAGTAACCCAGTTCCTGATCCTCTTATTATCCTGTAACATCTTATTACAGTAACCCGGCTCCTGATTCTCTTATTACCCATGTAATATGTTATTACAGTAACCCGGCTCCTGATCCTCTTATTACCCTGTAACATCTTATTACAGTAACCCGGCTCCTGATTCCTCTTATTACCCATGTAATATCTTATTACAATAACCCGGCTCCTGAGTCTCTTATTACCCATGTAATATGTTATTACAGTAACTCGGCTCCTGATCCTCTTATTACCCATGTAATATGTTATTACAGTAACCTGGCTCCTGATCCTCTTTACACTGCAATCTCTAATTCTATACTCATTGGCAAAAATGTAATGCAGCAAGATAAAAATGTTGGATTGCTCTAAAACTTGTCATGTAGTTATGTCTCAGGCATATAGGTAAAAGATTGTAGGTATGGTGCGAATAGACACTGGGTCTAAAAAGAGGGCGTAACAGCACTTTCCACACTGCTATATTAAAAGGCTCTCAGAGGAAACTTTTGGGTAGTTTCCCAAGAATGTCTCTGCCACACTTCCTTGGCTTCCTTGTCATTAGATTTACCGCCAATTGAGCATTTTGGGCCCCACATGGGACCAGCTGTGACGCCAGCTTCAGTAACCTATGAGTGTGCAGGATCTACAGGCCCATGTGTAACATCTGTGAGCAAATGTGCCACAGCATAACATATGGAACCTATATACCTCCATGTCCTGCCATATCTATATGGCTAGATATACAGGCTAGATGTGCCAACAGGGTCCTAGAGCCTCCACCCGATTATACAGTTTTTCCCAATAAATTTATTTGGCTGTAATATTGTCATCACTTCCATAGATCATCATTACATAGAATTTACTGTACATATATTTGCAACACATCGACAACCCAGAACACACTATATTTCTGTCAAAATAGCTTACTCTACAATCTGTATATGCTGAGTATATGCTGCAGTTTTCCTTCAATTATACCTATATGGAAAACACCAGCGTTTCCGCAGGTATTATTGACATGCTGCGATTTACAAAAAAGCAACGTTTTTTGAAATTGCAGAATGTCTGCTGCGGATATTTTTCTGTAATGTGTGAATGGCGTTAGCCAGAATCCCATCTACTTTGCAGGTACTGTAAAACGCTGCGGCACAATCCCAGCATTTTTGCAACGTGGGGCCTCAGCCTTACTCACTCTTCCAAGACTCTTTTTTTCCAAGACCTTCACAAATGTCCTGGAAAAGTTGATAAGTATGAATAATGTCCCTTCAGTGCCCCCAAACAGTATAATGCCTCCCCACAGAATAATTACTACTTATTGCTCCCACACATAATAATGGCCCAGTCAGTGACTCCACACATGGTATAATGTACCTCTTAGTGACCCACACATTGTATAATGTCCCCTTCAGTGCTCCCACACACAGTGTAATGGTGTAATGATCTCATCATTGCCCCACACATTGTATAATGGCCCCTCAGTGAACTCCCAAATCATATAATGGCCTCCACATTGCCCAACACACTATGTAATGGCCCCTTCAGTTCCCCCACACAAAATTCAATAGCCTTATCAGTGTCCCCCATGCAGGATAATGCCTATCCAGTTGCCCTACACACAGTATAATAGCCCACTCAGTACTCCAGAACACAGTATAATGGCCCCCTCAGTGCCCCCACATGCCGTAATGTCCAGGGAGCGAGTGGTGATGGATTCATGGCTCACTACTTTGTTACCTGCTTCTTCTCTGCTCCAGAGTCTCATCTGATGTCAGCACTCGGTGCCTGGAATAGAGTGGATTTGGGGTGCAGAGTGGAGAGTAACAAAATAAACTCACCCCTCGCTCCCCAAAATGTCAATACTGATGGAATCGCTCATGGTGGTTCTAAACTGCTGGGACAACCTGCTAAGGAAGACAGGCTGTCAAGAGGAAAGTAAAGATCGTACCCATGGGTGTTCATCCTTACATAGCTGGTGGGGGAGGAACAGTGTTGTCAGCCATAGCGTGTACCCCCAATGTATGTGTATCACAGGCCGAGAGTCACTGGTGTCATACATACATACCATAGGGGCATCTCATGGCGTTCATATGAGGTCATCTATTGTTATTCAAAGGTGCTGCATCATGTGTTACTCTGTTCTTAACAAAATGCCCTTCTGATGAAACACCGACTATTATGTATATGCTGGCAGGATAATGCGTCAGGTGTATACTAGAAGTTGGAGAAGAATATTATTCTAGACCGAGGCTGAATTAATAGAAAGTAAAAGCTGGGAATGAGAGAGAAGGTCAAGGCTGGAGAAAATATTTTGCTTGTTCCAAGTAACAACCTTCCTTTTTCCCAAGCCAGAAGCCTAAATTTTAATGTGATATCGCCGAGGCTGGAATAGCCCATGAATTTAATGATGGATCTATCAAGTGTACTTTAGAATTCAGTCAAACAGTAGTTGTTTCTTCATCCAGACCTCCAGAAAATCTGATGCTACACAGGGATGGACTGGTCCACCAGAATAGCAGCAGATCCGTCACTGAACCGAGGTTCTGCCTAGTAATGGCCCACAACCAGAGTCGGAATGGGCCACCTGAGTACCAGAGGAGCCTTTGGTGGGCCTAGGCTCTGTAAGACTTTTATCTACTGTCATGTGGATAGCAATGTTTTTCCTATGGACAAATCAAAGACCATAACAGATATTGTATGTAGCATCATAAATTGCTTAAGAACTCATTGAGGGGATGAAAGGAACAGCTGTTTCATGAAATTTAGGATAAGGGAAATAAAGATTACCAACCCCGGCAGGCGCTGTAATATCTCTTCTTCATTTCCATTTTGTCCTTACAAGGCCTCCCATTGATATGACTGTCATTTTCTCAGACGCATCTACTCCTCCGGATGTGTGTCTTAAAGGAAACTTAACCTAGTGTTTGGAACCTCTTGGATGACTTGGCTCCTATTATAAATACAGTCTTCTCGAAAGCTTCCAATATGCATTAAACATTCGTTGGGTACACATGCACACTCAACTAGGCAGGGCATGCAACTTTATTTCAATGGGGAGAGTCTACTAAGCCAGGCATCTTCCATGGGAACAAAGGATTGGGCATGATGAAATTCAACATGCCTGATCACTGTGCCATTAAGACAGAGGGTGGACTTTACTGTAGGGACATTGGTTGAGCTATTACAATCTACAATTTTGAACCTCAGTCCCCTTACCAATTTTGGAGGGTGAAGGAACAGTTACGTCCAAGGTTGATACATGTGCCTTGGGTGATAGTTGAGTTTACTGAGGGAACGGTTTGGTCTGAGAGTGGAGTTGGGTTGAGCCAATGAACCATACTAGAATCTGTGATCCGGAGGTGTCCCAGGATTATTGCAAATGGTTCTTGGTAGTGCATGTACTTTGGTTGAGGGAGGCTCTGCCCTGGGAAATAGTGCTGTTTTTGACCACAGAATGAGGGTCTGCCCACTCAAGGAACCCTGCCATGTTCAGGCATTGTAAGATGCCCTCTAAAAGAGCCTGCAACCACCAGAGAATGCAACCATTATGCTGAAGTGTAACGATAACCACCAATTCTTATAGGCATCTTTGCTTGTAACCATCAAGCTGAGTGCCTTGTACTGTAACCATCAAGTATTGTGCCAACTGTTGGAGTGCACATGTACACGACCATGTGCTTTGTCAGGGAGCTATCTGTGTTTTTAATGACTAGCACACTTTCCCATTCTTTTCTATTGCTTCAAACACACTACCGTGTATTATCATAGGTCCAGTCATAAGTCCGAAGGCAAAACTCAGGACAGGTCTTATTCCTGTCCTTTTTGCTGTCCAGGCTCATTCATTGAAATGTATGGGCCCATGGGGTGAATTGACAGCACATGGATACCATCCATGTGTCATCCATGCCATTTTCTCAGAGTCTTATACATGTTCATGTCTGTGTGACCCCCACAATCACAAGCTTCAAGAAGGCCCTGAAGACTCACCTATTCAGGAAGGCCTACAACCCCCAATAACCCTACTGTCACCACACCACCACCTGTACAGTCTCTCCCCTCATCTTCTGTCTCTATCCCTCTTCCCTCATAGATTGGAAGCCCTTGCAGGCAGGGCGCTCTATCCCACTGTGCCAGTTGGTCACTGTTAGTATTATATTATACTAATAATATAGTATTATACTTGCCATGTATAGTTTACCGTATGTAAATCCTCATATGTAAAGCACCATGGAATTAATGGTGCTATATGAGTAAACAATAATAATAATAATAATAATAGCCTTAAGTTTACTGCTGTGTGTCTCCCTATCTATTGCAACATCCTTGAGTGGGGTCCCTTATTAGGCTCAAGGGCCACACAAAAAGCCGACCCTCTTACACCCCCATACATATTAGTTGGTCCTCCAACCCCATTGTACTCGGCTGGTTCAGCCAAGTTCTCTCTTATATGTATGAGCACCTTAACAGGATAACTTTAAGGATTAGTATGGCTGGCTCAGGGCAGGTTTTATCAGGGTCTGTGAAATATTCCAGGCTGGAAATGTAATAACTAGCTCTAAAAACTTTTGAAAAAATGGATAAAAAAAAGAATATTTCATGACAAAGATAATGGGGCTCATAGAAAAACTGTTCATAGCAGAAGAAAGAAGATGTATGTATGAATGTAGAGAAATGAATCTTCGCATTCCCATTCTTGACCCGTACAGACCTGAATACTTTCTAAACAAGAAATGGTGCCAGCCAAGAACCTCACACCCCAAAGCCGTCCTCACAAGAGTAGACAAATGTTCATGTCTGACCTCCTTTGGCTAATCTATTGGATCACTCCATGGACCATTGCAGAGACATTTTGGTTGGAAGATATGTGGTAAGACTAGATGTCAACCGTGTTGATCTGGGGTTCCTTGGGGCCACAAGAGAAGTTGATTCTCCATTGTAATTGTAATTTAACTACAAGACTTGGCCAACTATGAGAAGCATGACTGTGCTTCCTGCGGCAGAGCATTATGGTCCTAAACATGATCTCATGAAGAAGGCCATCAGAATCTGGATGATGGGATCCATATAAAAACGCATTGAGATTGAAATTCTCCTCAACATCAAAGAAGACTTCTTTGGTAATAATACATGATATAGTGTTATTAGTATTACCTGCTAGCAGAGAGTGTTTTAGTCATAGTGAGATAAGCAGTAAGGAATTTATGTCTCCTCAGCTATAAATAAAGCCATGGATGGTCTATAGTGACTCACAGCGAGCTCATCATCATCATCGCTAGTCTTCAGGCCTTCAGCACTATGGCCCTCTCAATCTCAGGATGATATGTGAGCGTCCCAGAGGTCAGGTCACCATGATCCTTACATTACGGCCTATCTTTGTGATATTCCATCACTTTAGCAGATGAGGTAGCCCCTTGTCCATTGGCATTGGTAATATATTACTCATATGTACAACCCAGAAGCATAACTTGAAGCTTCTGTGTCCTTGCAAGGTCTAATGGTGGTAACCTTACTAAAGAATGTTCCAGACTCAGAAATACTGAACAATATAACTCATATCCAAAATGTTGTCTCCTTCCTGGAGAGCCACCGTTACATAACAGGGTTCTCCAAGACTCAACATTCTTAATATTCTAAGGATAGGCCATCAGTATTGAGACTTGGAGATTTCCATTACCATTTGAGACAACAGTCTTAATAACAACAGCAAGCAACACTTCCTTTACCAATGGCACCAAGGGGGCTAAGAGAGACACTGGAGACCTTCTGGCAAAATGGGTACGCTACTAACATATAGCATTTGAGAAGAACTGTCTGGCCGTAACCAGGTCTGAGTTCCTGAAAAGGAGGAAAGCTACCACTCTTGGAGTGTTGCATAACTTAGATGAGCAATGGTCTCTTTGCAGGAGATGTTTGGTACCTGTGTCTCAGAATCCTCTGTATTCTTAAGTGAGATGAGAGGAGACTCCTAGAAACCCCTGATATGGTTTAGGTTAGCCATGACACTCTGCTACTGTCTTGCACACTGAGTCTTCCCTGCCATGGACTCACTTGTCGATCAACTCCCTCTTTTAGCCAGCAAGTTTTTTATGCCTGGCCTTGGCCATGGATTTCAACCCTATATCCCACTACCATATGCTCATGTAGTCATGTCAGTCTCAATGGCTCTATCATTGATTGACAAATCTTTCTCGTCTTCGGGAGTCTTGCTATAGTGTCATTTACCTGACTTATCTTTCCGTCAAAGGCCCAAAAACTTGTATATAGGTGCAGGTCTTGCTCCCTTCCAAGTAGACAAAATGGCGCAATGTTTTTGTGCCCAATGTTGATATAATTTCAGTGCAGGGTTCCCAAACAGTACCTGTGGCTCACCCTACGCCCTATGAGATGGCGAATAAAAGCAACACTCCTGGCATCATCCCATTTCTAATCAGCAGGAGGCAGCGAGCCAAACCACAATACAGAATACCCCTCCATGCCAATGTGTCTAACAGCAGTGCAAACATAACAAATGAACATAGAAGGTATTCTACCCAAATTGCACCCTGTTACGTCCTGATGAAAAATTTGTACCAGGGCCCAAAAACTATCATGTGTCATTTGTTGGACTGGTAACCTTATATGTGACAGAGGAAACATATGGGTCACCTGAGACTCCAGGGCATTGTTGTTACCTCAACCTCTGGATTATTTATAGCTGCCCCCCTGAGGAGACCTCATAATATCTGTAAACTCTTATTGCACTTCTTTGTCGTGATTAACCATGTGTTCCCGTACTTATAGGTGATGCAATAACCTAGGCCCAATGCAGGTGAGTGCAGGCTAGTAGCGTCTGCTGGTGGATTGTGAAGCTGTGCTGGCTCTCTCCTGCCTTCCTCGCACTGCACTCCTTATAAGTCCGTCTCCGGGAATCTCTGAGTTTTTACTCTTAAATAAATCTGGTAGCAATGCAGAGAGCAGGAGCAAGAAGGAGCGAGCCTGGCAAGAAGCCGGAGGGAGGGAGAAAATCCGAGAGGAAGATGAATTCCTGTCTTTAAACCAGCTTTTGTAAACAGATGAATGTGCCACTGATTCAGTCTTTATATGGAGAAGAGGGTCTCAAGTAATCAGCTCACAATCCTCATCTATGAACGTAACCTTCACACCAGCAGACCGGGAAAGCCAAATTCTAGGGAGTGTACTGAACACGTCAATAGTGTCCTGACATCAAGAGGAATACTGTATTAAATCCTATTATAATACCCTCATCATGATTATATTATCACCCCTATAACCCCTTATAATAGTGTCCTGGGTCACTGTTACAGTAACTCATCTACTGATCCTCTTATAACCCCTATAACTTCATATTATAACAACCCGGCTCCTGATCCTCTTATTACCCTGTAACATCTTATTACAGTAACCCGGCTCCTGATCCTCTTATTACCCTGTAACATCTTATTACAGTAACCCGGCTCCTGATCCTCTTATTACCTCTGTAACATCTTATTACAGTAACCCGGCTCCTGATCCTCTTATTACCTCTGTAACATCTTATTACAGTAACCCGGCTCCCGATCCTCTTATTACCCTGTAACATCTTATTACAGTAACCCGGCTCCTGACCCTCTTATTACCCCTGTAACATCTTATTACAGTAACCCGGCTCCTGATCCTCTTATTACCCCTGTAACATCTTATTACAGTAACCCAGCTCCTGAGCCTCTTATTACCCTGTAACATCTTATTACAGTAACCCGACTCCTGATCCTCTTATTACCCTGTAACATCTTATTACAGTAACCCGGCTCCTGATCCTCTTATTACCCTGTAACATCTTATTACAGTAACCCGGCTCCTGATCCTCTTATTACCCTGTAACATCTTATTACAGTAACCCGGCTCCTGATCCACTTATTACACCTGTAACATTTTATCTCAATAACTTGGCCCCTTAGACAAGTATTTTACATACATAGAAATGATCCTCAATTTTATCCTATTAGTTTACTGGTTTTTATGGTCCTAAAAAAGGCAAAACAAAATCCCGTACATGCCAACTTGAGGAGGCTTAAAAGTCACATTCCCTTCCAAATCCCCACAGAGCAGGGAGAATTGCCGCCTCCATCAACTGCTTACTTTTAGCTGTTTTCTAAAATAATCAAATCATCTCAATATAAGAAAGACACAATAATATTTTTGTGCGGGCACTGGCAACTTCTATTAGGTAAACATTCCCTAAAAGGACTAAACAATTACAACATAGGTCATCCCTCAACATCAAGACTGGCTAAGACTGCTCCAACAGGGAGCCATTCGTATCCCCAGTGGGCCCCTGTATTGCTTGGGGCTAGAGACGTATTTTTGCATTTTGCAGTTTTTGGGGTCAGCTCCGTGGTCTGAAATTATTTACATGTCTGAATTTGGAGTCCGGTGTGGAATTGAGATGGATTCATTTACGTTTTTGGTTGGGGTCTGAATTAATTCTGCAGGTTGATCTGGGGCTCAACTAAAAGTTTGGTCTGAGGCCCATCTTTCTGAAGTTATGCTCTTGCTTTCATCCTAGTTCACATGGTCAGGTAATGTAATACCTGAAATCAGAGAAGATATCCCCTGTAAGATACTGGATCTGATAGTTATGGATTCTGTGACTGCATATGAGCAGTTCAGAGCTTAGAAAAGTCTAACATGGCTATGATTCAGATACAGGTTAGGGTCTGTATTAAATGCTTCTTTTACATTAAACATTACTATACAGAGACCCTCAAAATAGACCCTAGACCAGTCCCTTATACTCTTATTGTCTGCAGCTCATGTTTAACTCCTTTGCACGCCTGCTGTTCACTTTGACTTAAGGACCTGCAGAAGTCATAAGACCATGGACAGGTCCTTCTGCAGGTAATGATCCCTCCAATGTGTTGCATGTCTTTTGCCCTTTAGACCCAAATTGTCTACATCATAGTCCACCATTGTCACTATCGGCCCTATAATATGTTTTCACTATGGCTGCATGATACAGGCCTTAGTTAATATCTTCTTAATTGGGGCCTTATGTTGTATACACATGGTCATAGGATGAGTAACATATCCCAGGAAAAACTACATAGAGACTATTACCAAAAAAAAGCATTTATTTTTTTTACTTCTATAGCGCCATCACATTCCGTAGTGCTTTATAGATATTGTCAAGACTGTCTCCTATAGGGCTCACAATCTACATTCCCTATCAGTATGTCTTTGGAGTGTGGGAGGAAACCAGTGTACCCAGTGGAGAACATGCAAACACTTGCAGATATTGTCCTTGGTTGGATAGGCTAGCAGTGCTAACCACTGAGCCACCCTGCTATACATTTAGTATGTATAGCACATAACATAAAAATCATGTGGATTTCACATTACACACCATATACTCTCCTCCCTTCTCCTAAACAATGTAATAAAAGTTGATCAATAAAATAATGTACTCCAAAATGGTGCTAATAAAAACTACAACTCATCCAGCAAAAAAATAAACCCAATCACATTTGGCTACAGTGAATGCTCCTGGAATCCCGCAGGACTTTTTCCCAATAAAACATGTTTTTATGTGCAAAAGTAGTAAAATATGAAATAAACTAGACATATTTGGTATCTCTGCAGTAGAAATGACCTGTAGACTAAAGTGATAATATTATTTATGTCATACAGTGCTATAAAAAGATAACAGCTGTTATGTAACCGTCTTACAGCTGATTCATCAGTGGAGAGGCTGATCACTCTGCTCAACTCTGGGTCATTTGGAGAGTTTCTGATTGGTTAGCCTCTCCTTGTATATTCCTGGCTCCTGCTGTGAGTTGTTAGTTATAGTGTCAGCTATCCTTGTATATGTCTAATATCTTGCCTAGTCTGCGTATGTAGTTAAAGGGGTTGTCCAGGAATTGTAGATTTTTTTCCAGCAGATCGGAGGAAGTGGAAAATAAAAAAAACAAAAAACAAAAAACATACCTGTCCCTCATGCTCCAATGTCGTACGCTGCAGCCTGGTTAAGCGGCACCCAGGGACTTGTTCCAGCAAAAGTCCTCTCCACATGTGACCACTGAGGCCAATCAGCGGCGAGGACTTCCACTGTTCCAAGTCCCTGGGTGCTGCTGGACTGGGCACCAGCCTGGGACAGGTATGTTTTGTTTTTTTTTCCCTTCCCTGGCAAAAATCTGTAATTTCTGGACAACCCCTTTAAGTTTTTTCTTTGGTTATTTTCATCCAGTCTGTGCCTCTAGCATCTCCCTCATTGTTCCAAAGAGCTCATTTGCATATCAACAAAAGTGGCGATATCTCAACAACGGAGGTCCCCATTCACAAGGGGAAAACACTGATTCAGGAGACCCTAAACTATCTATCTGTGGTGGGTTGATATGCTCAGTTCTGGTGACCCTAACCTATCTATCTGTAGTGGGTTGACATTCTCAGTTCTGGTAACCCTAACCTATCTATCTGTGGTTGGTAGATATGATTGGTTCTGGTGACCCTAACCTATCTATCTGTGGTGGGTTGACATTCTCGGTTCTGGTAACCCTAACCTATCTATCTGTGGTGGGTTGATATGCTTGGTTCTGGTGACCCTAACCTATCTATCTGTGGTGGGTTGACATTCTCGGTTCTGGTAACCCTAACCTATCTATCTGTGGTGGGTTGATATGCTTGGTTCTGGTGACCCTAACCTATCTATCTGTGGTGGGTTTATATGCCGGGTTCTGGTGACCCTAACCTATCTATCTGTGGTGGGTTGACATTCTCGGTTCTCGTAACCCTAACCTATCTATCTGTGGTGGGTTGATATGCTTGGTTCTGGTGACCCTAACCTATCTATCTGTGGTGTGTTGACATTCTCGGTTCTGGTGACCCTAACCTATCTATGTGTGGTGGATTGACATTCTTGTTTCTGGTGACCCTAACCTATCTATCTGTGGTGGGTTGACATTCTCGGTTCTGGTGACCCTAACCTATCTAATTGTGGTGGGTTGACATTCTCGGTTCTGGTGACCCTAATCTATCTATCTGTGATGGGTTGACATTCTCGGTTCTGGTGACCCTAACCTATCTATCTATGATGGGTTGACATTCTCGGTTCTGGTAACCCTAACCTATCTATCTGTGGTGGGTTGACATTCTCGGTTCTGGAGACAGACTCCCTTTAAATTTTGATCCCTGCCTATTCCATGCACACTGAAGAGGTGGTGGAGACACATTATTAACCTTGGATGCCCCTGGTCATTTACAACTTTTGTTGACTATTGTCTCCTTATGTGCCCCGCCGGCACTGAGGACAACCACCGCTTTAGTACACGGCATCCATGGCTGTCAGATTATCCGAGCTCCTGATTGCTCTGTGGTTTCGGTGGAATGAACTCATAATTTATTTCCGTGGTATTTAGGAAAGTGAATTCTCCCTCTTACCTTGGAATGAAGCAATCTCCTCCTATGAACAATTTACGTGAACAATGTATTTTTGTCTGATGAACATTTTGTTTTAACCCTCGGGGTGCTCATTGAATGTGTCCCGACCTGCCTGGCCCGCTTGCCGGAGATATTTCTATTTTGTCTATAGGATCCTTTCAGCTCACAATAGTTTTACATAGTTCCAAATGATTTTCCACTGAATACCTGATATAGAGAAGGTATTTAGTGTGAATCCCACCCTGGACGACACTCCATCAGATATGTACTCGGTCAGGGTAGGTGTGAGGACTCTGCATTTACTGCTTCCATTTTGAGTGATTTTTGAGTGATTTGTCTGAAATAAATTCCAAGAGTGTTGGATTCGCCTAAATCCTAAATGTTTGGAACATTTTTACAAAATTTTATTTCTGAAACATTATTTGTGTTCATCTCTAGTGAGTATAAATCTTATGACTACTAGTAATGAACCAAGGTAAACTTGTCTGCAGGGGGGGTGGCTGCGAGAACTCAGATGAATACATACATTGACCTTCAGTAAAGGAAGATCAGCATTCTAGCCAAAACTACAAATCCAGCTCTGAGTGGATGAGGATTAGATATGTCACACAGAAAAGTTCTATATCCCTGATCTACACAATTTACACTTTATTAGTCAAGTGCAAGTAGTATTATAGTAGTTATATTCTTATACATAGGAGCAGTATTATAGTAGTTATATTCTTATACATGGGGCAGTATTATAGTAGTTATATTCTTGTACATAGGAGCAGTATTATAGTAGTTATATTCTTGTACATAGAAGGCAGTATTATAGTAGTTATATTCTTGTACATAGGAGCAGTATTATAGTAGTTATATTCTTGTACATAGGAGCAGTATTATAGTAGTTATATTCTTGTACATAGGAGCAGTATTATAGTAGTTATATTCTTGTATATAGGAGGCAGTATTATAGTAGATATATTCTTGTACATAGGAGGTAGTATTATAGTAGTTATATTCTTGTACATAGGAGCAGTATTATAGTAGTTATATTCTTGTACATAGGGAGCAGTATTATAGTAGTTATATTCTTGTACATAGGAGGTAGTATTATAGTAGTTATATTCTTGTACATAGGAGCAGTATTATAGTAGTTATATTCTTGTACATAGGGAGCTGTATTATAGTAGTTATATTCTTGTACATAGGAGCAGTATTATAGTAGTTATATTCTTGTACATAGGGGCAGTATTATAGTAGTTATATTCTTGTACATAGGAGCAGTATTATAGTAGTTATATTCTTGTATATAGGAGGCAGTATTATAGTAGTTATATTCTTGTACATAGGAGGCAGTATTATAGTAGTTATATTCTTGTACATAAGAGCAGTATTATAGTAGGTATATTCTTGTACATAGGAACAGTATTATAGTAGTTATATTCTTGTACATAGGAGCAGTATTATAGTAGTTATATTCTTGTACATAGGGGCAGTATTATAGTAGTTATATTCTTGTACATAGGGGACAGTATTATAGTAGTTATATTCTAGTACATAGGAGCAGTATTATACTAGTTATATTCTTGTACATAGGAGCAGTATTATAGTAGTTATATTCTTGTACATAGGAGCAGTATTATAGTAGTTATATTCTTGTACATAGGAGTAGTATTATAGTAGTTATATTCTTGTACATAGGAGCAGTATTATAGTAGTTATATTCATGTACATAAGGGCCAGTATTATAGTAGTTATATTCTTGTACATAGGAGCAGTATTATAGTAGTTATATTCTTGTACATAGGGGACAGTATTATAGTAGTTATATTCTTGTACATAGGAGCAGTATTATACTAGTTATATTCTTGTACATAGGAGCAGTATTATAGTAGTTATATTCTTGTACATAGGAGGCAGTATTATAGTAGTTATATTCTTGTACATAGGGGGGGGTGGGGTAGAAAATAAAAGGGGTATTATAGATAAAAGGGGCAGTATTATAGTAGTTATATTCTTGTACATAGGAGCAGTATTATAGTAGTTATATTCTTGTATATAGGGGGCAGTATTATAGTAGTTATATTCTTGTACGGAGCAGTATTATAGTAGTTATATTCTTGTACATAGGAGCAGTATTATAGTAGTTATATTCTTGTACATAGGGGCAGTATTATAGTAGTTATATTCTTGTACATAGGGGACAGTATTATAGTAGTTATATTCTTGTACATAGGAGCAGTATTATACTAGTTATATTCTTGTACATAGGAGGCAGTATTATAGTAGTTATATTCTTGTACATAGTAAAATTATAGTAGTTATATTCTTGTACATAGGAGGTAGTATTATAGTAGTTATATTCTTGTACATAGGGGTAGTATTATAGTAGTTATATTCTTGTACATAGGAACAGTATTATAGTAGTTATATTCTTGTACATAGGGGCAGTATTATAGTAGTTATATTCTTGTACATAGGGGCAGTATTATAGTAGTTATATTCTTGTACATAGGAGCAGTATTATAGTAGTTATATTCATGTACATAGGAGCAGTATTATAGTATTTATATTCTTGTACATAGGAGCAGTATTATAGTAGTTATATTCTTGTACATAGGGGACAGTATTATAGTAGTTATATTCTTGTACATAGGAGCAGTATTATAGTAGTTATATTCTTGTACATAGTAAAATTATAGTAGTTGTTCTGTCCTAAGCCATAATGTGAGGAGCGACATAATCTTAATAATAAAATTAATAATAATAAATTGTATCTAGCAAAATAGAAAAACTACAACAGGATTTGTAAATCCTTCTATAGTGAGGTCCTACGCTCTTCCTAAAGGTGTCTACGGGCAGCAAAAATGAATCCTGCAACAGTTTGTGAAAGGCAGCATGGGAATTGGAGCTCTGCACCATAAAATGAAAGATATATTGGTGATTGAGCATAGAATACATTACATTATAAGATGAGGGTTAAGGAGATGAGGAATGTAAACATTTCTCTTCTAGCCACCTACTGGATAATGGAGTCACCGCACCGCGCACTCGCACTTTGATGCTCTGTATGACAGGATCTGTGTTTGGTATTCACAATGATTGCTGCCTATTATCAGCCGCTTCTTGCCTTCTCCTTTTATAGTCTGGACTAGAAAAGAACTTTAATTACAATATTTTATACTTGGAGAGTCTTGTCTGGTACATTGTGGGGCATCATGCCCGTGTAGTTTATATGATGAGGGTTATAATACAAGGCTCAACATTGACATTACAACTCCAAGAAGGAAAAGTCTTGGAATTCTTGGGATGGAGAGACAAGTTACTGCAAATGGAAATAAAAAAAAAAATAGAAACACAATATTCAAAACAACACTGATACCATGATTGAATCACTGCAACATCGAGCTGTTCATGGACCTGACATAAAGATTATAAGGTCTGGCTACCATATATTATACCACCCCACACCATAATCCTAGGAGTAGGACCAGGGTAATGTTCCCTTGTTAAGTCCTTTTCATGGAGTTGCCCATTTGGTCTCCAGTTCAATCTCCGGCTATCATTATATCAAAGACAAAACCAGGGCTCATCGCTGAAGAGGACAGACCTCCATTCCATCCTCCACTACTGTCTTGTTGAGCACCATGATAGCCTTTGAGATTGGTGACGTGAGGTCAATTGACACCTGTAGCTGGACGTCTGGATCATGGTCCAATGTCGTGTAAACTCCTTCTGTGGACACTGTTTGCCACTCTAGGATTGGGATGTGACATCCAATTTCTCTTGTAGTACAGAATGGAACACTATGTGCCCATCAGATGATACGTCGGTGATGAGGTTCATCTCCACACACCTCTTACTCTCAATCCAGTTCATTGATGTTCTCTTAACTACCAGGACACACAACATTGCACAGCGCTGACATCTTGGCCTAGGCATGTAGTAATCTGCCAGAGTAAAAAACCAAGGTCTCTTAGTACAAGGATTCTGCCCCTCTCAGTTTGTGATAAGCAGTGATATACAAGAAGATGTATAACTTATACCAGCTGTACATATATAATTATATACAGGAGATACCCAGGTTATACCGGCATGGTCCATATCACTATATATAAGAAGATGTATAACTTATACCAGCTGTACATATATAATTATATACAGGAGATACCCAGGTTATACCGGCATGGTCCATATCGCTATATACAAGAAGATGTATAACTTATACCAGCTGTACATATATAATTATATACAGGAGATACCCAGGTTATATCAGCATGGTCCATATCACTATATACAAGAAGATGTATAACTTATACCAGCTGTACATATATAATTATATACAGGAGATACCCAGGTTATATCAGCATGGTCCATATCACTATATACAAGAAGATGTATAACTTATACCAGCTGTACATATATAATTATATACAGGAGATACCCAGGTTATATCAGCATGGTCCATATCACTATATACAAGAAGATGTATAACTTATACCAGCTGTACATATATAATTATATACAGCAGATACCCAGGTTATACCAGCATGCTCCATATCACTATATACAAGAAGACGTATAACTTATACCAGCTGTACATATATAATTATATACAGGAGATCCCCAGGTTATACCAGCATGCTCCATATCACTATATACAAGAAGACGTATAACTTATACCAGCTGTACATATATAATTATATACAGGAGATACCCAGCTTATACCGGCATGGTCCATATCACTATATACAAGAAGACGTATAACTTATACCAGCTGTACATATATAATTATATACAGTGTATACCCAGGTTATACCAGCATGGCCCATATCACTATATACAAGAAGATGTATAACTTATACCAGCTGTACATATATAATTATATACAGTGTATACCCAGGTTATACCGGCATGGTCCATATCACTATATACAAGAAGACGTATAACTTATACCAGCTGTACATATATAATTATATACAGGCGATACCCAGGTTATTCCGGCATGGTCCATATCACTATATACAAGAAGATGTATAACTTATACCAGCTGTACATATATAATTATATACAGGAGATCCCCAGGTTATACCAGCATGGCCCATATCGCTATATACAAGAAGATGTATAACTTATACCAGCTGTACATATATAATTATATACAGGAGATACCCAGCTTATACCAGCATGGTCCATATCACTATATACAAGAAGATGTATAACTTATACCAGCTGTACATATATAATTATATACAGGAGATACCCAGGTTATTCCGGCATGGTCCATATCACTATATACAAGAAGATGTATAACTTATACCAGCTGTACATATATAATTATATACAGGAGATACCCAGGTTATATCAGCATGGTCCATATCACTATATACAAGAAGATGTATAACTTATACCAGCTGTACATATATAATTATATACAGGAGATACCCAGGTTATACCGGCATGCTCCATATCACTATATACAAGAAGATGTATAACTTATACCGGCTGTACATATATAATTATATACAGGAGATACCCAGGTTATACCGGCATGGTCCATATCACTATATACAAGAAGACGTATAACTTATACCAGCTGTACATATATAATTATATACAGGAGATACCCAGGTTATATCAGCATGGTCCATATCACTATATACAAGAAGACGTATAACTTATACCAGCTGTACATATATAATTATATACAGGAGATACCCAGCTTATACCGGCATGGTCCATATCACTATATACAAGAAGATGTATAACTTATACCAGCTGTACATATATAATTATATACAGTGTATACCCAGGTTATACCAGCATGGTCCATATCACTATATACAAAAAGATGTATAACTTATACCAGCTGTACATATATAATTATATACAGTGTATACCCAGGTTATACCAGCATGGTCCATATCACTATATACAAGAAGATGTATAACTTATACCAGCTGTACATATATAATTATATACAGGATATACCCAGGTTATACCAGCATGGTCCATATCACTATATACAAGAAGATGTATAACTTATACCAGCTGTACATATATAATTATATACAGTGGATACCCAGGTTATATCAGCATGGTCCATATCACTATATACAAGAAGACGTATAACTTATACCAGCTGTACATATATAATTATATACAGGAGATACCCAGGTTATACCAGCATGCTCCATATCACTATATACAAGAAGACGTATAACTTATACCAGCTGTACATATATAATTATATACAGCAGATACCCAGGTTATACCAGCATGCTCCATATCACTATATACAAGAAGATGTATAACTTATACCAGCTGTACATATATATTTACAGTGGGGAAAAAAAAGTATTTAGTCAGCCACCAATTGTGCAAGTTCTCCCACTTATAAAGATGAGGCCGGCCTGTAATTGTCATCATAGGTAGACCTCAACTATGAGAGACAAAATGAGAAAACAAATCCAGAAAATCACATTGTCTGATTTTTAAAGAATTTATTTGCAAATTATGGTGGAAAATAAGTATTTGGTCAATAACAAAAGTTCATCCCAATACTTTGTTATATATCCTTTGTTAGCAATGACAGAGGTCAAACGTTTTCTGTAAGTCTTCACAAGGTACTTATACTTATACTTATTTTCCACCATAATTTGCAAATAAATTCTTAAAAAATCAGACAATGTGATTTTCTGGATTTGTTTTCTCATTTTGTCTCTCATAGTTGAGGTCTACCTATGATGACAATTACAGGCCGGCCTCATCTTTTTAAGTGGGAGAACTTGCACAATTGGTGGCTGACTAAATACTTTTTTCCCCACTGTATACAAGAAGATGTATAACTTATACCAGCTGTACATATATAATTATATACAGGAGATACCCAGGTTATACCAGCATGCTCAATATCACTATATACAAATATATATAATAATATACCAACAGGTGGCCATATCTTCAGTTCTTCTCATGACACTTCTATGAAGTAATTTCCCGCAGACAGCAATAAATTCTTAATAAAGGATCTTTTTATATCCCACAAATAAGACTTTCTAATTTAATTTACTATAAATCTGTCTCATTGTTCCATCTAAGTCACTTTTAGTTTTCAGTATTTTTATGGCATACCCCCCAGTGTCACATGTATGTATGGCATTATGTAAGGGCTAGACTGGATGGTAGGTATTTCTGGAGCACAATACATATTACTTCATGTCTTCACTACTTACCTTCTGCTACTTTTTTGCTGTACCTTGAACCTCAAAACTGCAGATCTCATGGGCATAACCGATATTGAGCCTGACCATCAAGATAACTTCTTAAAAACTAGAAAATATCTTGTGTCATACTCAGGGCCGGCGTTAGGGGGTGGCAAACTGGGTAGTTGCACAAGGTCATCCTAAAAAGGGCCCCCAGTATCTGGAGCTCCACGCTGATACAGTTTAATCCTATGACAGAACAGGGAGCTGAAAGTTCCCTGTTCTGCCATAGAGGACCGCCGATAACACACAGGACGTCGCGGCACAGGTGGTGTGATGACGTCACTGCATCACGCCACCTGTGCCGCTACTACAGGGAGAGTCTTCGCTGCTCCGTTCATCGTGTGAGCATGGTAAGGTGAGTAAAATATTTATTGTTTTCTGATAAGGGAAAGGGATTACCTGATAAAGAGTCAAACTATTATTTATAGCGGGGGCTAATATTTATAGAGGGGAACTATTAAATATAAGGGTTTTTTTGTAAGGGTGGAGTATTATATATAAGAGGAAACTTATATATAAGGGGGTTATTATCAGAGATGACATATTATATATAGGGGGGGATTTTGTATATAATTGTTCCCCCCTTATATTAGTCCCCTTATATATTATAGTTCCTCCCTTATAATAGCATCTTTATAAATAATAGTTCCCCCCTTATAATAGCCCCCATTATAAATAAGTGTATAATTTTACCCCCTCTTATAATAGACCGCCTTAAAATGTGAGAACTATTACAAATAATTGGGGCTATTATTAGGTTGAAACTATTATAAATAAGGGAGGAACTATTATTTATAAGGGGGCTATTATAATGGGGAGACTGTTCTATATAACGGGGTTATTATAAGAGATGCGAAAGCTGACGTTGCCTCTAAGGTCCTACAACCCACGGTGAGCCAGTTGCAGTCCTTACATCCCCAGGCTCTCCTTCTTGTGTCTGGAGACTTCAACCATGTCTCTCCATCATCCACACTGCCCAGTCTGACACAGTATGTAACCTGGCACACAAGAGATAACAAAACATTAGACTTGTTCTTTGCTAATGCGAGGGAGGCATATAACTCATCAGCCCTACCGCCCCTGGGAAGATCGGATTACAACCTAGTGCATCTCCGACCTGTGTACAAGACACTTGTACATAGAGAACCAGCTGTCACCCGCACAGTGAGGATATGGTCTGAGGAGAGTGATGAGGCTCTGAGGGACTGTTTTGACGCATGAGAAGTGCTGCAGGATTCTTATGGAGAAGATATAGAAGGACTCACACACTGCATAACAGACCACATTAATTTTTGTGTGGACAACACAGTACCCACAAAAGTGGTGAGGTGTTTCTCTAACAACAAACCATGGATTAATTCTGATATAAAAACACTACCTAAGGAAAAAAAAAGACCAATTAATCCAGAAATCCGTCTCTATCTGACCACAGCCTGACCTTCACACGTGCCCAGGTGAGAAAAGAGCTGGAAAAGGTCAAGGCGGGGAAAGCCACAGGGCCGGATAACATCAGTGCAAAGGCTAATTAAGACTTGTGGGAATCAGCAGTGTAGTACCATTACATATATGTTTAATATGAGCCTGAGGCTGGAAATAGTCCCTGAATTATGGAAATCTTCCTGTGTGGTACTGGTTCCAAAGAAACCACACCCTATGGCCCTCAATGACTACAGACCTGTAACATTGACATCCCACTCGATAAAGATCTTAGAGAAACTGGTTCTCACACATCTCCGCCCTCTAGTGAGCCCCGCTATGGACACTCTCCAGTTTGCATATCGGCCAGGCATTGGGGTCCACCTTCTGCACAGGGCTCTTTCTTACCTGGAGAAACCAGGGAACACTGTGAGAATAATGTTCTTTGATTTTTCCAGCGCTTTTAACATCATACAGCCGGGGCTACTGAGAGACAAGCTGGCCCTTGCTGGAGTGGATCACCACCTCTCCAACTGGATCCTAGACTACCTCACAAATCGACCTCAGTATGTGAGAGCCCGGGACTGTGTGTCAGATACCATGATCTGTAATACGGGGGCACCTCAGGGTATGGTTCTCGCCCCTTTCCTCTTCACACTGTACACTGCAGATTTTTGGTGCAACTCATCTAGCTGCTACCTACAGAAGTATTCTGACCACTCTGCAATAGTGGGCCTCATCACAGATGATGATGACAGGGAGTACAGAGAACTGAACCGGGATTTTGTGGACTGGTGCCACCTGAACCACCTGAAGATTAACACTGGGAAGATCAAGGAGATGGTGGTGGACCTCCGTAAAGACAGACGCCCTCCTAAACCAGTGGACATCCAGGGCATGGGCATCGAGATTGTGAACACCTATAAGTACCTGGGTTTGCTCCTTAATAATAAGCTGGACTGGGCAGATAATATGGAGGTCCTGTACAGGAAGGGCCACAGCAGGCTCTGCCTGCTTAGGAAGCTGAGAGCCTTTGGAGTCCGGGGGACATTATATGGGCAACTATTATAATGTGGTCTCTTTTATTTATAAGAGGGAAACTTTATAAGGAGGGTATTGTTAAAGGGGATATTTATAAGAGGGCTAATATTGATAATGTGGACTATTATTTATAAGGTGAACTATTATTTCTGAGGCTGGCTGTTACTGATAAGGGGAAACTATTACTGATATGGGGCACTGTTTATAAGCAGGGACTATTATTTATAAGGAGGCGCTATAATAATAATAACTATAATGATGAGAGGGTGCGAAAAACTATTAGGCAGTACAAAGGTGGTTATTTGAATAGTATGTGGGCATAGGGGGGTGGTTATTACTGTTTTGGGGGTAGAAAGTAGGCATTATTAAAGGGGCTTCCACTGGAAATATGATGGCATTGTTGGTATATCAGCATTTGGGGCCCTGCTTTTAATTTTGCCCAGGGAACAGTTTGTCTAAAACCGGCCCTGGTCATACTCCAGAGCTACACTCACAACTTGTATAGATTGCCATTGGAAACTGACTACAAAATTGTTGTCATACACAACCCCTGGCAGCTTAGTTGAGCTCCTAAAATGGCTCGAGCAGAGAATGGATTTTGTAGGTCTACAAGCATGGAGGGGCCCTCATCCCATGCCTGGAACATGGATCACATGACCACTTAGAGCAACCACATGTAGGGGAGCAGTCCAGTATTCACATACCCTTCTACTATACAACTGGTAAACATAGGTAGAAAAGTGATAAATGATCAGACATGAGATAGGTAGGAAGAAAAGTGATTGTCAGATAGATAGATATGAGATAGATAAATAGATATTCGATAGATAGACATGAGATAGATCGATAGATAGACTGATAGATAGATAGATAGATAGATAGATAGATAGATAGATAGATATGAGATAGATAGATAGATAGATATGAGATAGATAGATAGATAGATAGATAGAGATTGATAGATAAATAGATAGATAGATAGAAGATAGATATGAGATAGATTGATAGATATTAAATAGATAGATAGATAGATAGATAGATATGAGATAGATATGATAGATAGATAGATAGATAGATAGATATGAGATAGATAGATAGATAGATAGATAGATAGATATGAGATAGATAAATAAATATTCGATCTATAGACATGAGATGTGTAGATAGATAGATAGATAGATAGATAGATAGATATGAGAGAGATAGATAGATATGAAATAGATAGATAGGAGATAGATAATAGATAGATATTAGATAGACAGAAGATTTCATGTGCCCCCATATCATCAATCCCTTGACCACACCATATATAAATCTAGCTCTTCTTATAATATAATTTACTAGAGCAAACTGCGGACACTGAACAAATAGGCCATGCTGGGATATTTCCACTTCAAGGCCTGCAGAATTGAGAATACAGCTCTGGAGTGTAATAGTCCAGGATAAGACATGTAATATAAAGTATTTTCGGACTGCCTGTACTTTTTCTGTAGATGAATTCTATATGTAATGTGTGATCTGTGGACACTTTCATGTCTGGTGTCATAGTGTGGGGATCCCGTGGGGTGATGTCATGGCGTGTCATAGTGACACATTCCTGGTGCCATTTGTATAGAAATTCCCTTTGAGTGAGGCTGGGTGTGTAGGGAGGAGGGAGTGTCTGACATAAGCAGCTCTTCCTAAAATAGTCATAATAGCGGAGTACATAGCAGGCAGCACAATGCAGCGTGCACCAGGCCTCTGCACATTGTCACAGGACAATTTATACAGTCCAAATGCCTCTGGTGGTGTGCGAGGAGGGGGAAGGGGCCGCTGGGAGACTTCTGCACAAAAACCATGGAGGAAGAGGGGATTTATAGTCAGTGACAGAACCCATGACCCATCACACAAGATCTCACAGATTAACAGGACCGAACACCACGTTCCACCTGCCCGCATGGTGCTATGTGTCACACAACGCACAGGACAAAGTGTGTCCTTCATGTCTAATCCGACAGATTATTGGAACTGGACATTGTATGGAAAACACAAAGGTGGAAGCCATATTATACTGATCCCAGAGATTATATGGGATAAAACATTGTGTGCCTTTGGTGGGACATCAAAACATTGTCCGCCACCATCACATGGTCATTTATAAACAGTTCCTTGAAGACCAAACATAGGTTGGCCCAGGGCTAAATCTGTCACTACTGAGGGGGACGCATCAGCCATGATGACCTTGGCCCTGGATCCTGCACTATGGGTCCCATATGTCATACTTGCTATGGAAAGACACCAGGATTCAGCTACAGGCTAAGTGTAGTCAGGGCCGATTTTGGCTTCTCTGATGTCTGAGGCGAAAATTGAAATGGCATCGCCCCTCGCCATACTCATGTCGCCTCATGGCGAGTGTAATATTTTACAGTATTTTTAGGAGCCCTATGGTAGTGTTATATGTACACTGTATGATTGTGGGGAGTACGATAAGGGGGCGTCAGTAGATGCTGCTGCCCAGGGTACCAATCATATTAAATATAGCGCTATAATGATGTAAGGACAGTATTGGAAGACTAACATGAGACCCATAGAGTGGGTTCCACATTCAGGTTACCGGGTCAGTATCAAGGTTATTCTACTTTTTTCTTTAAAGTGGTTGTACGAAGAAAATTATCCCCTATTGATAGGTTAGGGGATAACTTAATGATCAGTGGGGGTCCTACTTCTGGGACCCTCAACGATCCTGAGAATGGGAGTCCAGATCCCCTATTGTAATAGAGCGGCAGGATGACTGTGTGCCATCGGCTCCATCAGGATATAGGGGATGTGGACCACTGTTCTCAGGATCAGAGGGGGTCCCAACAGCCATACTGATAAGCTCAGTGTCTTAGTGGTACAGTACTGTTATAGGATGACACCTATGCCACAGGTCAATTTGTGAAATTTCAGATTTTCTAGAGATTTTTGACAGTTGCACTTGCAGACTTATTAAGGGGCAGATTATGGTTGATGGTTACAATTCACTTATTCTTTACAGTTTACAACAAATATACTCACTAGTTGGCAGTATTATGGTTGTTGGTTGCTGATCACACTTGGTGGTACAGAACATTCTAGAACTCAGTTTTAACAGTTGTTCACACACATCAACTTTAACTCTGGATCTTCACAATAACCACTGCAACTTAGCACCAATAAACTCCCCATATTTTACAGCCCCCTGCAGGGCTCTTAAACAAATGACAATCTTAGTCACCCTGCCCTAGTGACAGTTCACACAGAGTTCTGCAAGATACCTCAACCTACTACAGCTGAAAATACATTCAGCCCACTACTTTAATGTCATACCAGTTTCCTCCATCAGCTCCACAACTGGTCTCAGTGAGGCTTCCCAGGCATTTCTAGATGACTCCACCTCTTGCCTTTGTGTCCCCGCACTACTCCAGATGACTGACTAAACTGAATTTCCATAGGTTCGTTGTCACGCTTTTCCTGGTCGCCAACTCACCTACACACAATGGACAAGTCCAATGCTGGCCTCTAGCCACCTACAGTCTCACGATGGACAAGTCCTATGCTGGCCTCTAGCCACCTACAGTCTCACGATGGACAAGTCCTATGCTGGCCTCTAGCCACCTACAGTCTCACGATGGAAAGGGCAGACCTAACTATTACCTGGTGCAGTAGTAGTACAGTCTTCACCTGGTTCTGCATGTAAATTCTGTACATAGATGTAAATTTAGATGCAGTGTTGCGATCCCCAGAATAGTCACTAGTTGGCAGTTAAATACAGTAATGATGACAGGATTGCTACAAGACCAGTCATGGAGCTTGGAAGATGGCAGCCAAGAGCACAGACATTAGGAATGGACCAGAAGCTGGAACCAGGAGCATGGACATCAGAAGCAGACCAGAAACTGGAGCTAGGAATGCAAACACTGGAGACAGGAACATGGACACTGGAGCAGGATGGGAACATGGACACTGGAGTGGGACGGGAACATGGCAGTGGAGCGGGACAGGAACATGGACACTGGAGCGGGACAGCAACATGGACACTAGAGAAAGACAGCAACATGGACACTGGAGCGGGACAGGAACATGGATCCTGGAAAAGAACAGGAACATGGACACTGGTTCAGGACAAGAATATGGACACTTGAGCAGGACAGAAACAAGGGCTCTGGAAAAGAATAGCAACATGTACAGTGGAGCAGGGCAGGAACATGGAATTACCACCTGCTTACCATTGTTGTGTTATTTCCACATACATGCCATGCTATAGTGTGTTGCGTACTATCAGTGTTTCCAGATACTATTATGCCTTTATAATCTACAGAATATCCTGGTTTTCACCTTCTAATGTCCTACAGATGTTCACTTGCAGAACCTTTACTGGACAGGATCTCTGCCCTCTTCCTTTAATTAGAGTTTGGCCCTTTTCTCTATTTTGGGCCTATTTATTTGTTTTTGTACAAGATACCATCCCTTACAGGCTGTGTTATATCCATAGGCCCACATATACATTATTTATTTATTTACACCCAGTATGTATATTTCAACATCAGGGCCAATGGGCGACATCTGTTTATGCTGATGCAATGACATATGTTGAGAAATACTCTTGATGCATACTTGCAACACAAGACTGCATACCTCCCAACTTTCAAAGGACAAATAGAGGGACAAAATATGTGGCGCGCTATACGCGCCGCGGCAAATTTAGCTCCACCCAATTCTATGTTGACTCCGCCCATTCTCATCTATTTTTCCATGTGCCCCCACACAGTATAATGCTCCTACAGTCACTTTAACATTATATGCCCCAACATTATAATGGTCCCCTCCAATTTCCCCACAGTACTAAGTCCCTCTCCTCGTGCCCCAGTTTAAACTGGTGGAAACTAGAGGGGGACATTAAACTGGGGCAGCTGGAGGGGGACATTAAACTATGGGGTAGCTGGCGGTTGACATTAAACAGTGGGGGTAGTTGGAGGGGGACATTAAACTGGGGGCAGCTAGAGGCAGACATGTCCCCCTCCAGCTACCCCCCACGATTTAATATCCTCCTCCAGTTACCCCCAGTTTAATGTCACTGTCTATCTGCCCCCTCAGTTTAATGTCCCCCTCCATCTGCCCCCAGTTTAATGTCCCCCTTCATCTGCCACCAGCTTAATGCCCCCATTCATCTGCCCCCAGTTTAATGCCCCCCTTCATCTGCCCCCAGTTTAATGTCCCCCTTCATCTGCCACCAGCTTCATTTTCCCCTTCACCTGCCACCATCTTAATGTCCCCCCTTCATCTGCCACTAATTTAATGTCCCCCTTCATCTGCCACCAGTTTAATGCCCCCCTTTATTTGCCACCATGTTAATGTCCCCCTTTATCTGCAACCAATTTAATGTTTCCCTTCATGTCACCAGCTTAATGCCCCCCTTCATCTGCCCCCAGTTTAGTTACCTCCTCCATCTACCACCAATTTAATGTCCCCCTTTATCTGCCACCACTTTAATTGCCCCCTTAATCTGCCTTCAGTTTAATTGCCCCTTCATCTGCCTTCAGTTTAACTGCCTCCTACATCTGCCTTCAGTTCCCCCCTCTTGCTCACACATGCTCTCTTCTCTCCTACTTACTTTGATCACTCTCTGTTCCCAGCTTTCTGCATAACATCACAGTGTGTCCCGCAGTATCCAGAATAGCTCAACCCACACAAGAGTCTGATCACATGTTCATGACATCATCAAAGGTCCTTTAGCCATTACGATTTAGCATCTACCATTTAGCCTTTACCCTACCCTAATAAAGTTTGTTAACAGCAAAACACTTCAGGGGAATAGCGGGACAAACTGTAAGCTATGTGGGACCGCAGGACAGCAGTGTAAAATCGGGACTGTCCCGCCAGATGTGGGACGGTTGGGAGCTATGAGACTGCAACAAAAAAAAAGCTGCTTTTCCGCAACTCAGCCTTACAGTTACTCAGAGCAGCCGTTCCGGAAAGGGACAAAATAAACAGATTGTTAGGCCAGCCCCATAATAATTGTAGGTTAGAGGTAGACCACATATTTTGCAACATATAGCTTTCTTGAATTTTTCAAAAGTCAGGGGAAGAGACGAAGATGTGGTGGGCATTTCATTAAAACACGTCCTTAGATGAGCTATAACAGGTATTTTTATGTTGGCCATCTCCTGGGGTGAGAAGACAAGATGGTCACCTCCTAGGGTAAAAAGAAAAGATGGCCATCTCCTGGTATGTGACAGGATGGTCAGTCTCCTACAAAGACAAGATGGTTATCTCCTGGGGTGAAAAGACAAGATGGTCATTCTCCTGGGATGAGACACGATGGTCAATCTCCTGGGATGCAAAATGATGATTTACAATCTTCTGAGATTAGACATGATGGTCAGTCTCCTGGGATGTGATAAGATGGTCAGTCTCCTTGGTTGAGACATGATGTTCAATCTCCAGAGATGAGACATTGTGTTCAAATCTCCTGTCATGGGACATGATGGTCAATCTCCTGAGTTGAGACATGATCGGCACAAGTAGATGACCAACTTTGTTCCCAAAACTCTCCCTGGAGAATAGGTAGGAGCATAACAAAATTCAGCCAGCCAAGAGCATTGAGATGGTAGCCTGTCCCTCCCCTACCAGTTCCCTTCATAAGAACACTTCAGAGTCAGAGGAGCGAGGTTCTCTGTGCTCTAGATCAGTTCCTGGGCCTATCCATTGTGCACTACTATATCAGAAATGATGGGATTTTTGTTATTCTCAAAGGAACAGTTCTAAGAAAGGTTCCTGGATTTAATAGGATTGTGTCCTATTAGGGCATGCTGACATTATAAACATGGGGCACCCACGTGGGACACCCTTCTTTTTACTTTAGCACTGAACTTCTGGAAAGTGTCTCTCAGTCTGCTACTGTAGTAGACGCCATGACAGGGTATTACACGATGTGCGGCCGGCTGTCAACTTTATTAAACATTACACTTGATGAGATGAGATCTGAGCAGCCGATTTCAGTGCGTTTCAATGTGTCGGCAGTAATACAGCATCCCTGCTGAGCTGTGGAAGAGGCGACTCCTACAGGCTGGAATGTGTAATAGCGTTTCCATTATGTCAAAAATATGGGTTTTCTTTTTTAGCCTAGTCTTCCCATATGAAATAGGTAAATACAATATTTAGGGGCAGAAATAATGTCATAGCGATCATGCCGAAATAAAAAAAAATTCTCTCCTGCGGAGACTGCTGCCTCTTATAGTGCTCAGAAGAGATCTTATGGATTCCTTAATAATCTCACACATAGACACGCCAGCTTGACAGTCATCTCCCTACACGGGACTATGGCAGAAGGGGTTTGGCATTTTACAATACGCTTCTCAATCTCACACCAGTCCCAACCACGCTAAGCTGCTCTGCATTGTAAACAATGGGAACAATACAACCGCTTCTTGTACACAGCTGTGATGTACTAACCTGTGCTCACTCCATCAGCATCTGCCAGGCCCTGTAGAGCCACTACAATAAGGCAGGGCTGTCAGGCATGAGAACACTGTACATGGACATCTGGCGAGAGCAGGGCAACATATGTATGACGGTGCCCTTGGTGCCAGTTACAGATGCTTATCACACCCTCGTATTAAGCTAAGCTGATTGTCTCCTTGCTATTGCCATTTGTATTCTGAGCCTTGTCTGACTCCACTTCCTATTGTACCACCTACCCAGTTATACTAGACCAACATTCTTGGATATTTTGGCCATTTTCCAGAATTTTCCCCAGTGTAACGTACGCCCAGCTCTGTTTGACTTCCATTAGTTGTAGCATTTTGCTTGCAGTATAGTGCCCGTGACAGGCCCTGCAGATCCTGTATCCTGCTTTTCCTTGCCAGTGCTTCATTTACCCATTAGAGACCAGTCTTCATAACCCCATTGCCAGCGGAGAGGCGCCAGATAGGACAAAAAGCATAAATAAGGTGCACCCTCTGCTGTACTGTGAGCCTGGGGGGAAATCTATGCCCGCTCAGCATCACTTACACCAGATTTCTGGCATAAAACCCAATAAATCCCACCCCCTGCATACCCTCATCTTGTCCCCTTTTTGGGAAAGGGCCAAAGCAGCGCAAAAAAATAAAAAATAAGCAAATTTCTGTGCAAAAAAATAGTTTGCAAAAAAAAAAACAACCTGTTTTCTGGGGTTTTTTGGTACGGCAATAAATCTTCTCCATGAAATCTTCTTTTTACTCACACCTTACAGTCCAAAAAGTTGTGCACTAACATTCTCTGAGTAAGGAGATCATGTGGATATTACATATATATTACATAATATAATTATATTACATCTGATATGGCTTCTGTAGGGTTAGAAACAGGCAGACAAGGAAGCTGACCCTGCCACATGGTGAGAAAAGCAGCCACAACTTCCAGCACACAGAGGCAGATATAGAAGCCAATGGCCTAGTTACTAAGGACATAAGGCAGATGAAAAATTTAGGTGGATTGGGTTTATTTAAAAAGAACATTTTATATTTGACATTTCATAGATCGGAAATTATCTATTAATATAAAATTCATTGAATCATGATATTTCTCTAGAAATCTAGATAGTATTACTCCCTACCCCCTCTCTATAGAAAACATTAGTATAATCACATTGGTTAGATACCCTATGGAAGAATTCTGAGTTAATAGTAGGGGGACTGTCTATTTCTGGAGGACCTGACATGTCCATGCATTACACTGACTTCAATGGACATTATGTAATGCTTTACTTCTCCTGTGGGGGTGCTGTAGGAGAATTGAACACTTGCTGCCACATTACAGCTGAGGGCCTAAGCAGTGGGACAACCTATCATTAGTTTTTAAGGGGAAGAGTACTAATGAAAATCAAAATGGACATCCCCTTTAAAGGTTACAGTATTAATGGGAGGAGCTTGAATAAATGGGAGTGGCTTCTTGTCATAACTGCATATAGCACCTATCAGATATTTTTGGAGTCTACATATCTGACCATTCGCATCTGCTATTGTTTATTCAAGTAGGAAAGTTTTACAATCAAAAAGACATAGGCTCTATGCATCTCAATTATTCCAGAATAGTCTTAAAAAATAAATAATTCACTAGAAACATTAAGTTTCCTTTTGTGTACTAAAATTTAGGAAACTTCTCTTTAGAATGAGACATCTTGAGGACCCGGACTAGGTGAAGTAATCATCAACCCCCCTTTGGTTGGTATGGTCCACGATAAAAGGGCTGCAGTATGGAAACACTGTTGTTTGGTATGACCCGCAGCTGTCCCAGCTTTTTTGGAAAATGTTGCCGGCATCAAATTCAAAATGAGCGAATAGTTGCAAAAAAATAATAAAGTTTATCCGTTTGAACATTAAATATCTTGTCTTTGTAGTGTATTCAATTGAATATAGGTTGAAAAGGATTTGCAAATCATCGTATTCTGTTTTTATTTATGTTTTACAAAATGTACCAACTTCATTGGAATTGGGGTTGTAAATAAATGTGACTGAAGTGCTATGGTAGATCACAGGGATTCAGTCGGCATGGTTCCTTGTAGGTTTACCTCCAGGTTTTGATTTTACAACCCGGTAAAATCCACACGTAAGGTCATACATCCAGAGTACGTTAAGGATGTCCAAGATCACACAGGACACAATCCATGCTACCTGCGGCCCGATGCCCAGACGGATATAACCCTCTGTGCCAAATGTGCCAAAGACTTCAGAGTAGTAGCTTGGTATCACAGCGATTCGGACAATGAAGAAAACAACAACTATAGCTAAGGCATTAAACAAGAAAGGCTTAGAGGATCGTGGCATATTAATGGCATCAAAAAACCACCTGAAGAAGACAAAATGGAAAAAATAGAATGAGCTGTAACATACCAGATGATGGTGGTATAAGGTGTACTTCTGTAGAAGGATATAACTACTATAATACTGCCCCTATGTACAATAATATAACTACTATAATACTGCCCGTATGTACAAGAATATAACTACTATAATACTGCTCCTATGTACAAGAATATAACTACTATAATACTGTCCGTATGTACAAAAATATAAACTACTATAATACTACCTCCTATGTACAAGAATATAACTACTATAATACTGCCCCCTATGTACAAGAATATAACTACTATAATATTGCTCCTATATACAAGAATATAACTACTATAATACTGCCCGTATGTACAAGAATATAAACTACTATAATACTACCTCCTATGTATAAGAATATAACTACTATAATACTGCTCCTATGTACAAGAATATAACTACTATAATACTGCCCTCTATGTACAAGAATATAACTACTATAATACTGCCCGTATGTACAAGAATATAACTACTATAATACTGCTCCTATGTACAAGAATATAAGTACTATAATACTCCTCCTATGTACAAGAATATAAACTACTATAATACTACCTCCTATGTACAAGAATATAACTACTATAATACTGCTCCTATGTACAAGAATATAACTACTATAATACTGCCCTCTATGTACAAGAATATAACTACTATAATACTGCCCGTATGTACAAGAATATAACTACTATAATACTGCTCCTATGTACAAGAATATAACTACTATAATACTGCCCGTATGTACAAGAATATAAACTACTATAATACTACCTCCTATGTACAAGAATATAACTACTATAATACTGCTCCTATGTACAAGAATATAACTACTATAATACTGCCCCCTATGTACAAGAATATAACTACTATAATACTGCCCCTATGTATAAGAATATAACTACTATAATACTGCCCCCTATGTATAAGAATATAACTACTATAATACTGCCCCCTATGTACAAGAATATAACTACTATAATACTGCTCCTATGTACAAGAATATAACTACTATAATACTGCTCCTATGTACAAGAATATAACTACTATAATACTGCTCCTATGTACAAGAATATAACTACTATAATACTGCTCCTATGTACAAGAATATAACTACTATAATACCCCCTATACAAAAATAACCTACTATAATCCTCCTCTATGTACAAGAATATAACTACTATAATACTACTCTATGTACAAGAATATAACTACTATAATACTGCTCCTATGTACAAGAATATAACTACTATAATACTGCTCCTATGTACAAGAATAAAACTAACTACTATAATACTGCTCCTATGTACAAGAATATAACTACTATAATACTGCTCCATATGTACAAGAATATAACTACTATAATACTGCTCCTATGTACAAGAATATAACTACTATAATACTGCCCTAGAAGCTACTATAATACTACCCCTATGTACAAGAATATAACCACTATAATACTACCCCTATGTACAAGAATATAACTACTATAATACTGCTCCTATGTACAAGAATATAACCACTATAATACTGCTCCTATGTACAAGAATATAACTACTATAATACTGCCTCCTATGTACAAGAATATAACTACTATAATACTGCTCCTATGTACAAGAATATAACTACTATAATACTGCTCCTATGTACAAGAATATAACTACTATAATACTGCTCCTATGTACAAGAATATAACTACTATAATACTGCAAAACCTATAGAAAAGGGGGGGGGGGGGGGGGTAAAAAAATTTTCCTTAAATTTAAAAAGGGGAGTAAAAAAAACAAAAACCACAGGAAAAAAAAAAAAAAGGGCGCCCCCTTTATGAGAAAGAAATTGATAGGGATAATGATATATAAGTATGGTAGAAGTGATAAGAATATACTGATTTAAACCACCATAACCACAAAGGGAGGGGGGGGGGGGGGGGGGGAAAAAAAAGATCCACCTAAATTTAAAAAAAGGAGAAGAAAAAACAAAAAACAACAGAAAAAAAAAAAAAAAAGGGGGCGAGCCACGACTCAGAGAAAGAAAAAGAAAGGGGGGAAAAAAAATATATACAGTAGGGTGGACAGTGATAAGAATATACTGATGTGCTATAACCACCATAACCACAAAGTGCCTCATGTATGAAGAGGTTTGATCTATAATGCGGCATATTTACGAGCGTTCTGTATTATATAGTAATGTCACAGCGCCCTCTAGTGTATACACCTGCCTATGCACTAGAATGTATTTTTCTTTTTTGACCGTACCTATAAAATTGGTTGAAATAGTTGTCCAGATGTTATTTTTTTCTGCAGGAAAGGGTCCTAATAATTTTAGTATATCAGACCCAAATATTGTAAATGCTATTCCTGGATCACACCATTAATGCCAAGAATGTGGACCCCCAGTGATTTTTATAACCCATTTAATAGATGTCATTTTTGGGACAATCCCTTTAAGGCTTCCGGTCCTGTGTCAGGGATGAGAGGGCACATCTGTACATACCAGCACGTATCCATACGCATAGATCACAGCAAAGTGGTGGCAGACCATGTAAGGGTCTCTCATCTCCTTCCAGAAACGAGCAAGAAGCAGCAAATCTAGAAAGTATAAAAAAATTATAGTAATTAACGAAAATCTAAAAATATTTCACAAACATATACAAACTTAGAGACAACGTTAGCAGCTGGGACAGAGAAGTGGCGGACACGGTTTCTGGACTTATGCGAGAGGTTTAACTTTTCTAATCCCGAGATATCTCCTAAGTACTAGATATGCACTTGCTGGTTTCCTTTCATAGGTCATCAATGTGTGATCATCGCGGGTCTGACATCGGGGCCCCTGACGATCAACTTTAATGGGGCCACAGCTCCCACAAGTGCTATGAACTCTTCCCTTTGCCGATGACATTGCAAAATATCCGCATTTGTATGACAGTCTGCATCAAGCAGCAGATTATACAAATGCATGCCAGACAATTTGTGGAGACTGTCTTAGCTTTCAGAAACAATCCTGGCAAACTCGAAGATGTCCAAACCCATAAAGGGAGTGGGAGATATGAATATTCCCCAAAATGGCAGTCACACTAAGTTTGGGGGTGATCATCTTGCATATCACATGGATAGGGCATAGAAATCACCCACTGGCCTTGATAACAAGGATGGACACCAAAACAGGAAACTTAACATTTTTGATATATTACAATTGTATGACTTTTACCAAAGACGAGGAAGCCGCAGGTAATGGCAACATTCATTTTCACCTGAAATGGGTCCCCCCTAGAATGAGAACATGATGATTAGATAGTTTAATGCTTACGGTGATTTAGGTTAAGTTCACACTATGAAAAAAATCTTGACAATGTGTCCAAAATTGTATTTGAGGTCAATGATGTTGGAACACAATAAACCACATCAGACTGGGCATAGACGGACAAGCAAAAGGGTAACAATGGTTAGAACTTGTGACTTTCAGGTTCCTTATCTCACCATCCACTACAGCTTGGAACGTGAGACTACCATCATTGTATAGACAGTCCTCTTGGCTATCTCATACATAAATGTGACTTGTAACTATTTAGCATATGATTAGTTCTGCAGATTCTTGTCATGTAACTGCATTGTTACTGTTTTGCTCCTAAAAATCTAAATTTTAATTAGTAAATTTGTCTTTCACCACTGCCTGAATCCTTCTGGACATGCTCGAGATCAGATTCAAGCATGTCTCGACCGAAACCTGATCCCAGGTCTCTTCAGTGTTGGTGCATACCCTCACTTGGGTATGAATACAGCTATTTCTTCAACTTTACCCACAAGTGTTGGATTGAATTGAGGTCTGGGGACTGTGGAGGCCAATCCAGCACCTCTACTTCATTGTCATTGAACCATTTCTTTGCCAATCTTGAGGTATGCTTTGGATCTTGTCCTGCTGGAATACTCTGTCATCCTTTTCATACCCATAGTACTCGAGTGTACGAAGTAAGTCATCTTGTAGAATACTCACATATAGCTCATCATTGAGACCACCATCAATCCTGGTCAAATATCCAACGCCTTTGGCTGTGAAACAACCCCATATCATCAGGCTTCCTCCACCAAACTTGACAATCCCTTCAATTTCCCAATCCGTTAGTCCTCTTTTCCCTTGTTTCTTCCAGATCTATTTGCACCCATCAAAGCCCAGTCTATTGCCTTTCTTCTCATCGCCCCAAATCACCCTGTCCACTTCTCATACTTTTTTGCAAATTCAAGCTGACGCTTCTTATGATGATATTGAAGTTGAGGCTTCTTCACCTTTTTTTCGGACCACCATTCCTGATGAGCCACCTCCACTGCCGTGTTTGTGGCGCGAGAACTGATAGACCTTGTGATGAGCCGACTTGTTGAGTCCGATATTTTGCCTGGACGTCCACTTCTTGGCTTCTGAATAGATGGATGGACTTCATTGCCTATTCTTCCACCTGTCATGGCGCTCACATGATGCAGTTTGGAAATTTTCTTGCCCAAGAGGCCGCTATCGATGAGCTGGATGATGCTGTTTCTCTTTTCTTGGGAAATCTTCTTCATGGCTGATCCACTAGTTGAACCATTGACCTTTGGCTTGTGAATCACCTAATAACACCCTGAGCTATAGGGAATGTGAGAACAGGGTGTAATTTGTAGTATACAAGGAGAACAAGATTTTTCCACCAGGAGCAAAACAGTAACAATGTAGTTACATGACAAGAATCTGCAGAACTAATTATATGCTAAATAGTTACAAGTCACATTTATGTATGAGATAGCCAAGATGACTGTCTATACAATGATGGTAGTCTCACGTTCCAAGCTGTAGTGGATGGAGAGATATGGAACCTGAAAGTCACAAGTTCTAACCATTGTTATCCTTTTGCTTGTCAGTGTTCAATGATTTTTCAAAAATGCAGCAAATCCTCAAAATTGTAACAAGAAGCAAAGTGTGAACAGGGCTTTAGACAATTTATTTACAAATTTAGAAAAAATAATACAGGAAAGGAGGTCTAATAAATGTTGATACATCCAGAAGTGAAATAAGAGACTTGTGGTCACCATCCTACTGCCCAGGAGAACATGTAAAACATTAGCCACAATTTCTGGCTCACAGTTTAGCATATTAAGTTAAGCCACACCCCCTTTTCAACAAGCCCAACCCACATTTATGAGGCACGCAAACTATTAGAAAGTGGCTAAAGAAAATGGTGCACATTATGCCACAATTATTAGTTTATCTGCTCCAATGTGTCGTTAACCCTTAGGAGACGCGGACATTTTTCATTTTTGTGTTTTCATTTTTCACTCCTTACATTCCAAAAGCCATAATTTTCTCATTTTTTGTTTACGTAGTCATATGAGGGCTTGATTTTTGCGTGACAAGTTGTACTTCAAAGTGGTACCATTTATTGTTTTGTACAATGTACTGGAAAGCGGGAAAAAAATTCAGAATGAGGTGGAATTGAGAAAAAAACGCAGTACTGCCGTTTTCTTATGTCTTTTTTTTTTTTTTTTTTTACAGCTTCCATTCTGCGGTAAAAATGCAGGTCAGTACAATCACAGTGATACCAAATGTATATAGTTTTTTTCATGTTTTAATAACTTTACAAAAAATTCTAAATTTTGAAGAAAAAAAAAAATTCTTTGAATCGCCATATTCTGACCCGTGTAACTTTTTTATATTTCAGCATACAGAGCTGTGCAAGGCGTCTTTTTTTGCGGGACGATATGTAGTTTTTATTGATATCATGTTGGGGGATGTATGATGTTTTGATCACTTTTTATTCCATTTTATTAGGGATGTAATTTGGCAAAAAACGGCAAATCAGCCATTTTGATTTTTTTTTCCTGCTACAGCGTTTACCGTATGGGACAAATGTTTTTATATTTTAATAGTTTGGGCATTTTCGGACTTGGGGATACCTAATGTGTTGATGTTTACTTTTATTTATTTATATTTGTAAGTGATCTAGGGAAAGGGGGGGTGATTTAAAATTTTAGGTTTTTTTACATTTTTTATATTTTTAAAAACCTTTTTTTCTTTTATTTTTAACTTTTTTTTTTTTTAGCCCCCCCTAGGGGGCTTGAACATGTGATCTTTAGATTATCTGTGCCATACAATGGCAACGCTGGGAGCCTTCAGAAGGATCAAGGCTGCCATGGTAACGGGACGCCTCCCGCGATTGCGTCGTGAGGGGGGTGTCCCGTTACCGAGAAGCAAATAGAAAGTGAAAGTAACCACTCTGATGACGTGGTCACACTTGACCACGGCATCTGAGTGGTTAGATGCCTGTGATCAGAGTCATGTCTGATCACAGGCAATGCTGCCGGGTCCCTGCTGTATGAAACAGCTCAGACCCGGCAGCTAGTGTGGCTGTTGTGTTTCAGAGCGGCCACCATGTTTAGTCACGTGCACCAGGACGTAACTGTACGTCCTGGTGCGCCTAAGGGTTAAAGAAGCACTCCAGTAAAAAAAAATAGAAAATTCCCCCTCCCTCACAATACAATTCTATTAGTGCATTGATCTGAATCCCATAGACCTATTAATAATTTGATCTCCTGTTCATACAGGTAACACAGTCACTGTGTGCATCAGAGGAGCATAGAGGAGGTCAGCGCTCAGGATGGGAGCATATAACTTCACAATAAAGCTATCAGTAAGTTATTCAATAACATTATACTAAACACAAGCTTTTTTTTTTTTTTTCAATGTCCTTGTATTGAAATATCAAAGTCATAGCCGGCGTAGATTTCAGGTATCATCACCAGTAAACACAAATCTACACAAATTTAAACGCAAATTAACACAAATCTAAAGAGAAAAAAAAGTTGCAATTTTATAGATAATAATATGGGGTCATGGAACCAGAAACAAGAGGCGCCTTACAAAGCTATGACTATAGAAAGAGGTGCCAGATCTTCACCAAAATGATGGTCTACAGAACAAGAACAGTAGGAGTTTTCCACCTAGTGGCAGAAGAAGTATAACCAAACATCCCTGAGGATAGAAAGACATTGTTTTTCAAAAACATCCGATGGTTTAGTATCTGGCTACATCCCGAAACAAGTGATGTCACTTGGCGAACTGCAGTCACACTGACTGTCCTGGCATTCTTTAACGTCAGCTACAGCGCACCCTGCAGGCAGCAGTGGCCTGTACAAGAGCGTGGACTGATGATTAAAAAGCATCGGCCGCTACCTATTGTAATAATACAAGAAGTAGCGGCCAATTAAAAAATGAATTATGTCAAATACTTGCCAAGGTGGCATAAAAAAGGGCCATATAGTGTTGGAGGGCCAAAACAGAACGCCATATACTCTGTGGGGACCAAGAAAAGGGGGTCATATACTGTGGGGGGCAAACAAATAGGGTCATATATTGGAGGGGCAAATAATGGGGTCATATACTGGTGAGTGGCATAAAAAGCGGCGCTGTATACTGAATGGGGGCCAAAAATAGGTAATTGTGTACCATGTGGAGTAAAAATAGGGGTTGTGTACTGTGTGCGTTTCTTTTTTTTTTGGGAGGGGGGGTGCCTTTCTATAGTTCGCTTAAGGCAGCAGAGAGGCAAGATTGACCCCTGCCCATTTATTATAATAAAACACCTGTTTTCACCACATCTCTACCTCTGCCCACATCTATTGCGGTTTCCATTGTTGTGGGCCCAATCCCAGTGTTCTAGGAATTTGGGAACAGCACCCAGACAAGGGACCGAGACCACTGGGTCAGAGGCACTGGTATTAATTTTGGAGTCTGAAGTCTGAATCACTTTTTTGGCTTGTTGAATGAGTCATGTCCACTACTTGTGATTCAAAAGCATGGCCATGGATGGAGCAATATCCTAAAAACTGTGGGTCGTTCAGGGAATTTTTGGACAGCTGAGGCAAATGTCATGAAGGGGAACTTGGCCATATGGATTTACCATTGAACAAAAGGCTCTTGAAATACCTGAGAGAAGAGAAATTTTGAGGGTTTCTCTTGACTGGTAATTTTTGGATTGTAAGTGGAAATGCTCTTTATCTAGTAAGTAGCCATTTTATCTGAGATAAGAGCCGGGTAGCGCAGACTCCATGTGATATCACAGCCACATCAGACAAGGGTCGCTAATAGCCACTCTATGGAGTGTAGTGTTTGCCATCACAGATAACACATCTCGTAATGTGGAGCCTGGCAATGGCCCAAGGTGTGAAATGTGCATTACTAGGGTGATCCATGTGTGAAAGAGAAGAGGGAGAAGAAGAAAGGAATATGGAGTGACAGAAAATAATATAAAAAATTATGGATGTAACATTTACATCTTTTGGAGACAACCACTGTTTCTGAGTTTAATACCTGGATGGACAGAGTCAGCTACTCTGTTAGGGGGTCTCCATTCTGGATTATAGATAGGGCTAGTTTAAGAAGGTGGGAAACTGGGCAATTGTCCAGGATTCATTTTTTTGGGCTCCCTGAGGTAAGGAACCCCTGGAGCAAACTAAGGACTTAGTACTGCGAGTAACCAAGGGTGCAGAGATCTGAATGAGCCGAGAGTCTGATTAAAAGTAGTCATACACTGGAGATCTTGAATGAAAGGATTGATTTGCTGACCATCGCCACCTTCTCTTTCTCATGACGTGAATGAATGTCTATATACAAGTATATGTATTTTATGGTGGACACCAACCTAAGCGTATGTTCACATGATGAAATTTGGAGAGGAATGTGAGGCGGTCTCAGGCACCATGGGTTCTGCAGCTGAATCAGTCATGACATCAGAGAAAAGATTGAGCAGAACGCTTCTTTTTTCAGCGCCCTGAAAAAACTGGATGCGCCCATCACTGCCTCCCATTGAAAACAATAAATGGCAGATTCCAGACGGAATTTGGAGCTGGTTTTGAGGAGGAATCCATCTCAAAATCTGCTGCAAATTCCCCAATGTAAATGATACAAAAGGGTGTTGCACATCTGGCAGAGTTCCTGACAGGGTGTGGAAGTTTTGCTGTGGTGTCCTCAGCTCCAAATATATCCAATGCGTTTTCCATTTCACGGCCTTCATTGACTTGGGAGCTCAGATATAAGATCAAAGGTCTCATGACAACATCTTAAGAAGAAGTCTACTGTGACATCAATTACATAGACCCAATGTGACTTCTTGGGTCTAATGTGTAGGGGAATGGGGTCAATGACATGAATATGCTAAATCCTACCTAAAGCGTACATCCATTTTTCACACCATCACTCTACTGTTGAGACTCTTTACCAATACTTTGCTTTTTGGATACATATCATGCACTATTCACCACTCGCATCCAGAGCTGCGTTCAAAATTCTGCTGGTAGCCTCTGAACATATACAGTGGTTTATCTGTTAGTCAGGCTCCCATGCCAATAAGGGCACATTCAGTTGCCAGTAATCATGATTTTTGACCACAGAGGGGTTAAGTGGCAGATCTGAGAGCCGTGACCACATCAGGCCAGATTAACCCACTTCACATAACAAAGGCTTTTATCATCTCCTACATAAGGGGGCCATTGTGCGCCATCTGCGTGACTATGTGTTGTTATTTATGTACACTGTATATTACTTATATATATTATCTATGTTATATATTATTTATACAAGATATATATATATATATATATATATATATATATATATATAGCCTGTATCCATGTGATATTCATGATCCTTTTTCATTATACCCAGATATACCCTGACAAAGGCATATAACTGAAACATCGGTACTAAGTAATCTGCCTACAAATATGCTATATATAGTTTAATCGTACATTAGCGTTATTGTACGTATAGCGTAATAGAACTTATTCAAAAACAAGCCTGGGAGCCTTCAATAGTCTTCTGGCTGTCATGACAGTGGATTGTCACCCCCGGATATCATTTGGGAAGCCATCGATCCACCCCAAAATGGCACCTCATGTTTGACCAGGGTGTTAGAAGGGTTGATGCCCAAGATCAGCATTGCCGCCAGGGCGAAGAGCTCCTGAGCAGACACCATATTTAAATACCTGACATCTGCTATAATAGTACGACAAATGTCAGGAAAGGGTTAAAAAAAAAAAATCCAGGCACTCCATTGTCCAGTCCTAATCCACTTGCCCTCCAGTGTCAGGACTTGCCACACCGGAAGCAGAGAAGCTCACATGACTGCTGTGTCATGGCCTTATAAGTGGCCTCAGTGAGGGACTGGTGATGTCACTGGCTCCTTGCCACCGACCACTGAGGTCACTTTGGTCTCAGTGGTCATAAGAGCTTCTCTGCTTCTGGCACAACAAGTCCTGGTATGGAGTAGATACTGGACAACGTAACGCTGGGGATAGGAGAATATGCTTTTATTTTTTGGGTTTTTTTTTGAGTTTGTACTAAATCCTGGACAACCCCTTTAAAGTGAGCCTGTCACATTTCACATGTATTCCTATCCATGACCAGCATGTTATAGAGCAAGGAGGAGCTGCGCAGACTGATTCTGATTCCCTTAGTGGATAAAGATTCAGTATAACTTACACTATAAAGTCATATGTACCCCAGTATGGCAGCAAAGAAAAACGTGGCTCATATCACAAAACACAAGCCCTGAACTAGTCATGTCAATGGAAAAGATAATGTCTTTTAGCAAACGCAGATGCAAATGTTTGTTTTTCTTTTCCAAAGAAGGGGTTTTATTGTACAAATTTAGCAAAACATAAAAAAATATATAAATTAGGTATTCGCACAGAAAAAAACAGGAATTAGGGCTCTATTTTCAACCAAAAACTGATGCCATTGAAAACTACAATTCATCCTGCAAAAGTCTTCAAACAGCTACATCGAATATATAAAATGAAAAAGTTACAGTTTTTAGAATGCAACATTGAGCACACTAAAAACAATGCCGCCGCCCAAGGGTTAATGGCCAGAAACATGTTAATGTTTTTGTGTTGTTTTAATGGACCTAACATTTTTACATATTGGGCTACCAGAGTAATTTTGGGCCATTTCTTTTCCACCTTCTAGGGCTATCCAGTAACACCCATTTTAGAGAGATTTTGATTTATTTGTTTAGTTTTATTGGGCGTAAACTCTACCAAAAATAAATGAAATTTTTTTTTTTTTTTTTTACCAATTGACTCTAAAGAGTATTAAAATGGATTTCCTATTGTATGGACATTTTGATAAATTATATGCATATTCTCGGGTAAATGGGGCACTTATGGTTACAGTTTGCGTTGACGAGTTTTTTTTTTTTTTACTGTTAGTTGTATTTTTTTTTATTATTTTTTTTTATAGGTGTTTTTGTGCTTTTGTAACACAATATACCCTCAGGGGACATTAATACTTTACTATTTTTTTTTTATTACATAGGAGCCCCAACTTCTTGGGGAAAAGTCTCCATTCTTACAATAGTCACTGACAGAGCTGATCTGAGTCTGGTAGGTACTCAGCGATCACATGACCACCAGGTGCTATAGAGGCAGCGGCTCTATGGACTGCAGGAGAGTTAACAGCATCAACGCCGAAAGAATTTGCTGCAGAGTTAGGACCTGCAGCACCTGACATCTAAAGTCTGCAGGCGGTCCTAAACATAGAGAAGTAGTTACAAATCCAGTGGGCGGTCTTACAAACGATTGATGGCCATACAGAGGTAGCTGACAATCATTGAATAAAACCGCCCACTTGACTCCCAAGAACAGAAAGATCAGTGAGCGATAGGTTATACTGAATCTTTTCCTACAAAACTATATATCAAAATGCTCAGGTCCTCCTGCTCTATAACATCCTGCATACAGATTAGACTGCATTTTCATGGTGACAGAGTCCCTTTAATTAGAGTCAACCTACATATACATGCAATATAATCTACATACCATTATAATGTATTTGTTCCACATTGTATACCTTCTATGCTTCTCTTACAGCCAATGACGCAAGAGGCAAAGGATGAAGAAATAATAAAGATGAAATGAAATATTCAACAACACACATATAGCAGTGATAAGATATTTACCATATGGGGTCTGCATTCACTGCGTCATCATACACCAAGATATAGACGCAGAAAGATCCGACAATCAGAGAGTGAACCGTTGAGACAATGCTGCAAAAAACAGGAGAGAATAATAGCATATTAGCAGGCTACAATAAGAAAGGGGTAATAAGATGTTGCGTTACTGTAATAAGATGTTACAGGGTAATAAGAGGATCAGGAGCCGGGTTACTGTAATAAGATGTTACAGGGTAATAAGAGGATCAGGAGCCAGGTTACTGTAATAAGATGTTACAGGGGAATAAGAGGATCAGGAGCCGGGTTACTGTAATAAGATGTTACAGGGGTAATAAGAGGATCAGGAGCCAGGTTACTGTAATAAGATGTTACAGGGGTAATAAGAGGATCAGGAGCCGGGTTACTGTAATAAGATGTTACAGGGTAATAAGAGGATCAGGAGCCGGGTTACTGTAATAAGATGTTACAGGGTAATAAGAGGATCAGGAGCCGGGTTACTGTAATAAGATGTTACAGTGGTAATAAGAGGATCAGGAGCCAGGTTACTGTAATAAGATGTTACAAAGGTAATAAGATGATCAGGAGCCGGGTTACTGTAATAAGATGTTACAGGGGTAATAAGAGGATCAGGAGCCGGGTTACTGTAATAAGATGTTACAGGATAATAAGAGGATCAGGAGCCGGGTTACTGTAATAAGATGTTACAGGGGTAATAAGAGGATCAGGAGCCGGGTTACTGTAATAAGATGTTACAGGGTAATAAGAGGATCAGGAGCCGGGTTACTGTAATAAGATGTTACAGGGGTAATAAGAGGATCAGGAGCCGGGTTACTGTAATAAGATGTTACAGGGTAATAAGAGGATCAGGAGCCGGGTTACTGTAATAAGATGTTACGGGGTAATAAGAGGATCAGGAGCCGGATTACTGTAATAAGATGTTACAGGGGTAATAAGAGGATCAGGAGCCGGGTTACTGTAATAAGATGTTACAGGGTGATAACAGGATCAGGAGCCGGGTTACTGTAATAAGATGTTACAGGGTGTTAACAGGATCAGGAGCCGGGTTACTGTAATAAGATGTTACAGGGGTAATAAGAGGATCAGGAGCCGGGTTACTGTAATAAGATGTTACAGGGTAATAAGAAGATCAGGAGCCGGGTTACTGTAATAAGATGTTACAGGGTAATAAGAGGATCAGGAGCCGGGTTACTGTAATAAGATGTTACCTGGAGTCCCATTCTAGTTGCTTGGCATAGCTGAGTTTCTTGTAGCTGTTAGACAGTTTCAGTGAGATTCTAGGACTGATGATAGAAAAGAGAAACTGGAAGAGAAGGAAACTACCAGCAACCACACAGTAACTAATAAATACACTGTCCTCCATCTTTGCTCCGATAACAATATAGACAGTATAGCAGAGTTATCTGGATATATAATGAATGGGTTAATGTTCCATCAGGCAGTGGGGGTAAATCCAGTACTTCTGTTGTATTATCCAGATAATGGTGCTTTGGGGAAGTTGATGGGCATTTCTTGGAATGGCCAGTGATGCAGTAAGATGCTCCACAGGTTCGGAGTGGTTAATGTAAGTATTTAGATCCTTAAAGTTCTCAGGAAGTGTAGAGCTGCTGGTATATTACAAATTCTGGAGTAGACATGTCCTGGAAGTCTATAAGGAAGAAAACAAGTGTTAATTGTCATATAAACATTAAAGGGGTTGTCTAGTTTCTAAGTTTGATGGCCTATCTTTGGCACTTCCCCGCAGATCACTGGTACCATGGCAGCAAGGGAGAGCCATACAGACTGTAGCTTCAATAGGGCAGCGCCCCTGTACTTTGAGCTGTAGCATCAGTAAAATTTTCTCCACCTCCGTCTTGACCTATGTTCACACTGATAACAGACAGCAAAAAATTATTGATTCAAGAAAACAACTAAAGATACAGTAACCCGGCTCCTGATCCTCTTATTACCCTGTAACATCTTATTACAGTAACCTGGCTCCTGACCCTCTTATTACAGTAACCCGGCTCCTGATCCTCTTATTACCCCTGTAACATCTTATTACAGTAACCCGGCTCCTGATCCTCTTATTACCCCTGTAACATCTTATTACAGTAACCCGGCTCCTGATCCTCTTATTACCCTGTAACATCTTATTACAGTAACCTTGCTCCTGATCCTCTTATTACCCCTGTAACATCTTATTACAGTAACCCGGCTCCTGATCCTCTTATTACCCTGTAACATCTTATTACAGTAACCCGGCTCCTGATCCTCTTATTACCCCTGTAACATCTTATTACAGTACCCCGCCTTATACAGTAACCCGGCTCCTGATCCTCTTATTACCCCTGTAACATCTTATTACAGTAACCCGGCTCCTGATCCTCCTTATTATCCCGTAACATCTTATTACAGTAACCCGGCTCCTGATCCTATTACCCCGGTAACATCTTATTACAGTAACCCGGCTCCTGATCCTCTTATTACCCTGTAACATCTTATTACAGTAACCCGGCTCCTGATCCTATTACCCCGGTAACATCTTATTACAGTAACCCAGCTCCTGATCCTCTTATTACCCTGTAACATCTTATTACAGTAACCTGGCCCCCCCCCCCCTATTACCCCGGTAACATCTTATACAGTAACCCACCTGACCTCTTATTACCCTGTAACATCTTATTACAGTAACCTGGCTCCTGATCCTCTTATTACCCTGTAACATCTTATTACAGTAACCCGGCTCCTAATCCTCTTATTACCCTGTAACATCTTATTACAGTAACCCGGCTCCTGATCCTCTTATAACCCCTGTAACATCTTATTACAGTAACCCGGCTCCTGATCCTCTTATTACCCTGTAACATCTTATTACAGTAACCCAGCTCCTGATCCTCTTATTATCCTATTCTTCAGATAGGTATTCAATATAACATAATTTAGAGACATAAGGAAGGTAACTGCTACCCTTGCACAGCACCAAGCCATTTTCACAAAAAGGGGGTATTGGGTAATGGCATTCTCAGGATTTATTATCATTTACTCCAAAAAAGTAGTGTAAATGAGGCTGGAATCTTATGTCAGCTATAAGCTGGTGTAGATTTCTCGCCAGGTGCATGTGCAACATCACAGAGTGCTACTGCCTTAAGTGTTTGTCTTTGTGCCTCTGGGTTGTGTTGGTATGTCCAGTCTTCTGTGTTCTATGTGACTGTATATCTATTGTTTGCAGCTTTCACTTGTTGTTTTCCCCTTCTGTGCTCAAAACTTTCTCTTGGTTCAACCCTGGCCAATCACAGGCCACTGGGCGAGGTTGTATGAGACCTAGGTCTCCTGGGCGACTGTTTAGGACTCAAACTAGTGTTTGCCAGCTTGTGAGCAGTTTCCTGCTTTGTGCAGAGGTACTCATCAGCACTGGGACTGGACCTCAACGGTCATCCATAGAACCTCAAGGAGGAGAGATTGCTTGCCCCAGGCTCATCCAGAGACAGCCCTGAGAAGGGAGTTTAGCTGTCTGGACTTTTGGACGCCGTGCCAGGAGGAGCAGTGGAGGACACTGACAAGAGGTGTTGACTCGGGCCTAAGCAAAGGTAACCAGATCCCTGTCAGGACTCCCTGCACTACTGTCCCCAGCATCCCTAGCTGGGAGTGGCACAAGAAGAGTGATAATTGGAGGAGAAGTCTGCCATAGATCCTGTATCATCACCCCTGGGCACCCTCCTAAGACCAAGGCTGGGGAAATTGGACACTAAGGTACTACTACCCCTGTGATGATTCCACTTAAATATGGCTATAACTCAAAGCTGTATTTTGATCTCTGGGTATAGTATCTCCCTTCTTACTTGCATTTATTCATAATATGCACAGCCTACTCAAAGGTATATCGCCAATAGTGGCCGGACTGGAACAATAGGGCTTTGTATCCATCCCAGCAGGGCTCCATTGAATTCATACACAGCCCTGAGTGATCAAAGAAACATGCATTGTTCATTCTGGCCTGTTAGATCAGATATGGCTGATAACATTGTATCATTTCACTTGGTCTCAGCTCAATACAAAGAATCTGGACTTGAGTGCGTTAGTCAATCAGACTTGCTGTTGTTGATGACCTCATTCTGAGTGGTGTCATCAAGGGTATAAAAGATGAGGTAAGAGGCCAGTGAAGAAGTTTTTTACAGACAGACTACAGGATATTACAGACAGACCACTGTGAAGAGCATGCAGGCTGGATTGTTGTATTGATGCCACATGCTAAGAAGCCTCCACTGGTTTTTCACACATGACAGAGCATGTGTGAGTGTTGGATTATAGAGCCACATCAAGGAGATGCGTGGTAAAGTAATTATTTCACTTTTATGCCCTTTTATTTTATTGCATTGTATCTTGTAACTAGTAACTGTTAATGCTTGCATATATCTGCATATCTGTTCTGAACTGCATGTGTTAGATGTTAATACCGACCCATTTAGGGGTTAATAAATATATAAAATTTAGAAAGCTTGTCTTGTATTTATCTTGTGAACCCGGCACTCACTGGCGGTGAGTGTGGTTTTATATGAAAGAAGACTCAGGTGTGAGCCAACGCGGTGTTGGCGCACTGAGGATCTTTCACAACCCCAATTTGGAAGCTGCTGTTGTACCTTTTTTCCAGTTGCTGAATAAAGATGTTATCCTGTTCAACTGCATTTCTGGCTTCCAGAGTCGTGCTTGCCTTACCATCAGGGCCCTTCTGAACATCATGACACCGGCTCAGAGGAGAGGTCCCCTCTCCACCTGGAAGTGCCCCGGGGAAAACTACTACCACCACCATCCAGGTAGTGCTGCAGGACCCGTCAGCGGTGTCTGGCCCAGGAGCGGGGCAGGGGTGCGTGGTTGAGTGTGCTCGGCGTAGCAGGTGACACATCATCCACCACTACTCCTCCCATCCTCCAGTTCCCTCTATCTGGGTTGTGGCACATGGCCCTGTGGACTTGTAGACTTTGTTATATATGAGGTCAGTGTCGGACTGGGATGTCTAGGGCCCACCAGTGGAATTGTTTCTAGGGGCCCACCATCAGGACCCCTGCAGATCAGCGGTACCGAGACAGGGTGGCTAAAGGTAATAACATGCCGGGAGCCATGCTGCTCAACCACTATACCATGTGCACCACTGCACTACCTAAACCTACTGCTACACCTTGTATGGCAATTAAACAGCATGGCTCCAAGAATTGTTACCTTTACCTGTAGCCTCATTGTCCTGGAAAAGCTGATCTGCAGAGGTCCTGGCTGTTTTATCATTGCAGATGTAATATTGATGGCCTATCCTAAGGACAGGCCATCAATATTAGAAAGATGGATAAATCCTTTAAAGAGGTTGTCCAGGCATTGGAACTATTTTATTAGAAAAGTAGAAAAAGTTCACAAACACTGTCACATACGAAAATACAATATAAAAACTATAAACAGAGACAATACATAAATCTAAAACATAGCATAAAACCATCAACAAATAAAATACAAGAAAACACCGGGACAAAAAAAAACCAATCGCGAACCAGCCCCATCCATTCTGCCTTTCACTCCGCCTTTCACGCCACCTTTCACTCTTCTCCCGTCTTTCTCCAGTCATCCGTCAGTCAAAAACTCTAACAAAAGAAAATCTAAATGAGCAATATACAATGGAAACATATAACGGAAACTTATAACGGAAACTTATAACACTAACAAAATCCCCAACTGAAACTTACTAAAAAAAATTTTAATTTTTTTTTTTTTTTTTTCCCCTCACCACACCCGGCCAGCACCACGCCCCATGTCCTCCCATGTCCGCATAGTCCTGGTGCTGGCACCACCCACCACCAAGCCCCTGAAACCCAACCTGGCTCTCCGCCTCATGTCCTCCCATGTCCGCGTAGTCCAGAGCCAGGCCGGGCACACGAAAACTTATAAACCAAACCCTCCACCCACAAAAAGAAACCCCCCTCCCAAACAACCTACCCCCCTGAAAAACCCCTTAACTACTAACAAACAAATGGAATTATGGAATATGGAAAATGAAATATGGGATATGGAAATGGATATGAAAAATGGAAATGGAAAATGAATATGGGATATGGAAAAATGGAAAATGGGAAAATGGACACAACATATGAACGACAACAATAACAAATAACAAATACCAGACAAGTAACAAAAACCCACCATCCTACATAACCTGTTAAATTACCTTCCCTCCCATGAACCTCCCATGGGCCTAGGGTCGGTTATCCTCAAGCCTCTTACCCTTCCATCTGATTTCCAAAACAAAAATGCCTATGTGGTGACACGCCAGCCCTCCACCAGGAAGAGAGCACAGGAGGCCCATCCCTGTCTACTCGCCCTACCGCTATATCCCTATCTATCATTCTGTCCCTACCCTGTCCCTACCTGTCCCTCCCTATCAGAAAATAATAAACCCCACCCCTTGTGCAAACCTTGCCCTACCTATCCCTATCTGGCCCTAACCTAACTAACCTACTTTAAATCCCTTATCTAACCCTCAGGGAACAGAAAAAGTGAACCCCCTCCAGAGGGTACCAGCCCTTTCTGCGCCCAGCCCCTCGTACTCCCGAGAGCGCACCCTCACCAGGTCCACCATGATGTATTTAACCACCTCCACCTCCGGGAGGATTTTGCCTCTCGTCGATACTAAACACCGTGCTGACCATAGGTGAAACCTGACCACTGCACTAACTACAAAAAGTGTTTGGCAGTCCCTGCCCTCCAGGTGTTTGAATGCCCCATAGGCCCACTCGGCGTAGGAAAGGCCAGCCAGCCGCAGCCAACCGGTGGAGGTTCCCACCAATTTGCAAACCCTTATATTGAAGGGGCACTGAAGCAGGAAGTGCTCCATGCTTTCCAGCATGTCGCCACACTCCTCCCGAGGGCAGCCTTGCTCGTCGGAGTTCCGGTACTTCAAGTTCCCCCTCACATATAACTTACCTAGGAGGCAGCGCCAGGTCAGATCCCAAAACTTCCGAGGAAACCTTTTGGAGTTAAGAAAACGCAACCCTCCCTCTAAGGTTTCTCCTGGGCAATCTTTGAGCGCCAGAGGCTTCTGGAAGCGGGTCAACAGGACCTTGTCGTCAAGAAAACGTCTTGACTGAGTCCTGATCTCCCACGCCCCCAGACCCCACCGACGAATCACTTTCAGGACCAGGGAAGCATAGGCCGGGAGATATCCATGGGGTGCACGAAGATCTTTCACTTGCCCTCCTGACTCCCATTTCTGGAAGAAGGGCCGAAACCACCCCTGGCAGGAGGCTACCCACGAAGGAGCCCCCTCGGAGGAGAGGTTTGGTAAATTGATCTTAAGAAAGGTGTTCATTAAGAACACCACAGGGTTAACCATATTTAACCCCCCTAGCCTCCTTGTGCGGTATGTAACCTCCCTCTTGATTAGGTTGAGCCTGTTCCCCCATAACAGTTGGAAGAACAGGCAACAGATCCTACTCCAACAAGACTCTGGCAAGGCACAGACGCTACCTAGATAGATCACCAACGGGAGCAGGAAGGCTTTGGCAAGGTGAACCCTTTCTCTCAGGGTCAAAGACCAACCCTTCCAGCAATCAACTCTCTGGGCGACATCCTTAAGTCTACCTTCCCAATTTTGGAGTGGGTAATCACCCTGGCCAAAATGGATGCCTAAGATCTTTACAGACCCCTGGGGTTCTGGGAGGGTGTCCGGGAGAGAAAAACCAGGCTCTCCCCTCCCAGCCAGGGCTTCCACATTTATTCCTGTTTACAGCTGATCCGGAAGCCTCCGAGTAACTGTCCACTTCAGACATCACCCATTCAAGCTCCTCCCGTGACGAGACAAGAACGTAGACATCATCCGCGTAGGCTACTGTCCTCAAAGGGGAGCCAGTGCCCTCCAGGTCCATCCTGACTCCCGCCACCGGCCCACCATTAATCCGTCTAATCAGGGGATCAATGGCGAACACATACAGTAGCGGGCTCAAGGGACATCCCTGTCGGACGCCCGACCCCACCTCAAAAGGACGACCAACCCAACCATTCACAAGCGGGAAAGACTCAGCCCCAGCGTATAAGGTCTGCAGCCACTGAATGAACCCCCCAGGCAGGCCATACCTCGAGAGAGTTGACCACAAATACTCATGATTCACCCTGTCAAAAGCCTTAGCCTGATCTAGGGACAGCAAGTACCCCTTCCACCGACCTGCCCTACTCTGCTCCACAGCCTCCCTGACACTCAGGACCGCACTTAAGGTGCTACGACTGGGAACAGAGCAGTGCTGAGCCGGCGAGAGGAGCAGGGGCGCAAACTGTACCAGCCGGTTGAAAAGTACCTTCGCCAGAATCTTTCGGTCCGTATTGAGAAGTGCTATGGGCCGCCAGTTCTCAATATGGCTCGGATCCTTACCCTTTGACAGAACTATAAGGGCGGACCTCCTCATTGACTTCGGCAGAGTGCCCGAGGATAGACACTCATTAAGCACGTCAGTCAAGAGGGGAGCCAAAGCTCCTTTAAAGGTCCGATAGAACTCAGATGTTAAGCCATCTGGGCCAGGTGACTTCTTGAGGGCAAGACCCTCAATAGCCCTGACGACTTCCTCTTCCCTTATAGGTTCTATCAAAACACCAAGAGAAGGGTCTTCTGCTGACTCAGGAATGGCTTCAGCCAAGAAACCTGAAATCCGATCCCGATTCAGTTCCTTCTTTGCCAAAAGGTTCGAGTAGAAGGACCTGACGACCTCCAAGATCCCTGACCTGGATCTTGTCAGGGATCCTGTACTGTCAATCAGGCCTGTTACTGTCTTACAAGTCACTGACATCTTACAGTTCCTGTAGGGGTCGGGCGAGCGGTATTTCCCGAAATCCCTCTCAAGAACCAAAGATGCGTGCCTATCGTACTGACACCTTTTGAGCAAAGCCTTCACACCGGAGATATCCTCCTGGCTACCTCCGGTCGAGACCAGATGTCCAAGTCTCTTCCTCAGTGCAGTGTACATGCGGTACATGTCCAGTGACCTGAGGCTTGAGAGCCGGCGGAAAAATCCCGCCACCCTTTTTTTTGAATATCTCCCACCACTCTGACCTAGTACCTTCAAGACCCAGTAATAGTACCTGATCCTGAAGAAACTCCTCAAAGGCTGGTCTTACAGCTGCCTCCTCAAGGAGTGACGAATTCAGCCTCCACAAACCTCTTCCTCTCCGGAGGGTCTCTGAAATATTCAAAGAAAACAAAATTAGACAGTGATCGGAGAACTCAACCTCCACCACGGACACAGGGGTGGTGACGGAATTCTCCTTCAAAAAAAACCTATCTATCCTAGACCTAACACTACCTCTCTGAAAGGTGAACCCAAGGTGACCTGGGGAATGCCTGATGTGGATATCCTCCAGGAGAGCTTCACTCACTATGCTATTTAACGCGGCGCCATCATAGGGCAGTCTATCTCTGGTACCTCCTCGGTCTTGGGGTCTAGTTATGGTATTAAAATCCCCACCAAAGATGACTTGTTTGCCCGTAAAAAGAAAAGGCTTAATCTTCATAAAGAGGCTTTTACGGTCCCACTTTGTCTGGGGACCGTAGATGTTAATGAGGCGCAGGCTTTGCCCCTTCATGAAGACGTCTAAGACTAGGCACCTTCCCATTTCGAGCTCGATCAGTCGCTGGCATTTCACCTCTGCGGTAAAAAGCACCGCCACTCCACTATACGGCTCAGCCGCAAGAGACCAGTAGGAGGGCCCCCTGCGCCACTCCCTCCTTGCTCTGTTTATCTCTGATAGAGTACAGAGCCTGGTCTCCTGCAAAAACAAAATGTCAGCTTCAACCCGGCCAAGAAAATCAAAGGCTGCAAACCTAGCCGTATCAGACTTAATGCTGGCCACATTAATGGTGGCCAGCGTCAGTGGAGAGGGGACTGCCATTAAGACCGATTGAGCTCAATGACCTTCAGCTTCCCACCCCCTTTCCTCCTATCACCACCACCCCTAGATGAGTCTGAAGAGGACCCGCGACTTCTCCTCGTCTTGCGGGTCCTCTTCTTACATTGGGATTGGTCCATCACCTCCCCCGGTGCGGTTTGGCCAGAGGAGGGATGGACCTCCCCCGCAACTTCTCCCTGAGGAGTTACAGTGGTCGCAGAGACAGTAGCAGCTTCGGCCCTGGGTGCATCATCTCCTCCTCCAGGCTCCAGGCCAGCCTCCCCCCCAGAGGGCAGGGGGCCCCTCCCCGAGGGAGACTCAGCAGCCCCTGACGGCTCCACCTCTCCCTCTGAAGCCTCCCCTGAGGCCGACGCATCCTCACAGAGGGATTGGTACCGGTTGGGACCTACCACTAGAGGGCCGTCGAGTCTGCGTTCCTTCGTCGGGGGGGGGGGGCAGATGTTTTTGCCCTCACTTTACTCGGTGACTTTCTCCGCTTGACCGTCTCTCCCTCCCCAGCACTGACGTACTGAGAAGACGACGACTGGTCAGCCTCTTCCTCCCTCTGCAGTCTCCTCATCTCCTCAACCAGGGTCGTGCCCACTGCTGCCTCGGCATCAGGATCCGGCCCAGCAGAGCCAGGGGCAGAAGGAAGGCACATAACTCCCTCCCTCTGCTCCCTCCTCCTCTCGCGCCTCCTTGCCCTTGATGGTGGCTGGGCCTTCTCCCTTTGCCTTGGCAGACTAGTCTCTCCTCCCCCACTCACCCCCTCCGCAGCAGGGACAGCCTCCTCAACTGCTCCCGCTTGCCGAAGGGTGGTGTTGGCGAAAGACCGTGGACACGCCCCGATCGGGTGCCCAAGGACACCACACAGGTGGCAACGCACCCTGCCACAGGTCGCCGCGAGATGGCCCACCTCCCCACACATGGCGCACTTCTGCACACGGCAGGAGGCGCTCAAGTGTGAGGGGTCACCGCACCTGTGACAGAGTTTTGGCTGCCCCTGGTAGAAGACAAGGATCCTGTCTTTCCCAAGGAAGGTTGAGGACGGGATATGCATCACCGAGTTATCCTCGTGTCGCAATTTGACCATGAAGGTCCAGGCCCCCGACCATATCCCGAACTCGTCGAGATTTTTCTTTGGGAAGTCCTTGACCTCCCCAAACCTGTTCAGCCAGGTCATGATGTCCATATAAGAAAGTGACTCGTTACGAGTTAAAACGGTCACTTTCTTAATGTTATCCTGGCGTGACACCGCCCACACCATAAAGTCACGCCAGGCGGGCTCGTCCTTCACCAGCCTATAGTTTCCCCAGAAGGTTTCTAAGCCCTCCGGGGTAACAAAGCTGATGTCAAACTCCGAGGAGCCGACAGGATGAATCAGGGCAAAGATGTCGCTTGCCCTGAAACCCATCCCGAGTAGGAGTTCCACGACCCCCCTCCTCTGGGGACAAGGGCCGGCTCCCCCCCCACACGAGACGGGCCACGTTCCTCCGTGTCGGCCCCCTACGCCCGGGTGTAGGGAGAGTCCATCTGGTCTCACCTCCTTCCTCTCGGAACTTCCCTAGGCCAAAACGCTCGATCCAGAACCTAAGGTCTCTCGACTGCCCATCTATGGTCATTGTGGACTGGCCCGCCCGTAAAGCCTCCAGGAGCTGCCGTTGCAAATCGCCGTCCCTGGAGCCGGGCGGAAGACATGATGCACCCCCAGGGGCCCCAGAAGCGACGCTGGCATAGGAGCGTGGGGGCCCGGAGGCCGCAGCAACCTCCGCTGCCGGAGTACCAGCGCCACTCCCAGGGACCCCCGCAGAACTACTTAGCCCAGCCACGGCAACCGGAGCACCAGAGGCGGCAACAGTCCGCCCTGGCATAGCCGCCGCGGACCGGGTCACTCCAACTGCAGCAGAAGGAACAGCGGCAGAGAGGACAACAGGAGCAACAATATCAGGAGCAGTGACAGGAGTAACAACAGGAGCAACGACAGCATCGGACAGCATCAGGAACAGCAGCAGAAACAACAGCAGGGACAACAGCAGGGACAACAGCAGGGGAAATACCAGAAACAACAGGGGCCACAACAGAAATATTACCAGCAGTAGAAATACTTTTTTTAGCAGCAATGGTAATAGCCCCTCCTCCCGCAGCCTCCCCGACTACAGGCTCTTGGACCCCCATGCATACTACACCACCTTCTTCAGGAATACTACTAATTACCCCTTTTGTCCCACCCGCTTTCCCCTTTACCTTACCTGTCTGCTTAACTAGCTTCTCCACTCGTCCATCATTCACACCTGCAGTCTTCCTTCTTACAGCGGGGCCGGCTGCACCACTCGCTGATGGCTTCCCCGCTTTTACCTCGGCCTCCGCATCCACAGTCACCCCGGCACCTGATGTTGTAGGAGGACACGCCCCCTTAGCCCCGGAAGTGACCTCCGCATCACCGGCTTCATCAGCACTGGAGGAGGATGAGCCACGCCCACCTGCCACTCCCCCTTTCCTACACCTTACTCTGGGGGAAGCCATCGATATTTTAAAACCTCCTACCAGGGAGGGAGGTTTCCCTACGCCACTCCCCTCCGCAGGGGGGGGCTTCTTTGCCTTTGCCCTTGTCCGCAACTATGAGCTCCTTGTCCGCCACCACCTGAAAGATACTATCAGGCGCCATTTTGACTGCTGGCACCCCGGGCACCCCCGCCACTTGGCGTGACCCGAGGTGCCTGCGCCTCCCTTTTCTCTCCTGGAGGCATCGCAACCTGGGCTGAGGTCCCGGCACGATGCTCCCCAGGCAACGACCTGACAAATTTAAATGTCTCTAGCTCTCTTTTTTTTTTCCTTCCTTGCCTTCTTCCTGGTCTTGGCTCCTTTTCCCGCCTCCTCCCCGTCCAGATCTGACATGCTGAATGCTAATTGGTCCATTCTGGACGGGGACTCTAATTGGTAGATTTGCCTCATCAGCTTCCCGCCTTCTCCCGAGGCTCCGCCCTCCTCCTCCTCCGTCTCGGGCAGTGGTTGGTTCTCTGGGAGTGTGGGAGATTGCGTCACTTCCTGCCCTGTCATTCTGACTTCCTGTCTTGTCATTCTGACTTCCTGCTTCACTGCCGGCACTGATGCCTGCGTATACGTGGGTATCAGGCTGCCGCTGCTAGGGACGGCTGCCCGACTATACTGTACCGCCATGCTGTCATCTGACTCCAGGTCTGACTCACAATAGTCGTCCTCTCCCGAGCTGTCTGAGGACGCGGGGCCATCCTTCAACAACCGCTCCTGCTGTTTGCGGAAGAAGCGGTCATCGTTCAGCAGCTTCTCTCTGAACGGCCCCGCGCCTTCCAGAATCTCCGTGCACCTGGCTTCCAGGGCCTTTATTTGTTTTTTCAGGCTCCTTACCTGCTTACTGAAAACCGGGCGGTCCTTCCTTGAGGCCCTGTCGCTACGGGCGCGAGCGCTCTGAAGCTCCCCACTCATTGCGAACAGGGACCTCCGGGCCCGGTCATACTCCTCCAGGACCGCCTCGATCCTCCGGCTGTAAATGGCGACTTCCTCTCCAGCCTTCCTGATGCCCCATCCTGCGGGTGATTGCGGCAGCGATGACGGTAAGCTTGTGTCATTTCTCCTGCTTGCAGGGACCCTTCCAGAGGGAACCGCATATCCTGCGGCCGTAGCCCCCTTCGGACCGGCTTCACCCGCCACTGCCGCTGATGTTACTGCCGTGGCTGATGTCGCCGTTTTCACGGATCCACCTGCCGGGACTGCTGACACCCCTGTCGCCACCGCTACTCCTGCCGGCGTCGCCCGCTCTACGGACGTCGCTGCTCCCGATGCTGTTCCTGATGCTGCAGCCGCCTGCGCTGCTGCTGCTCCTGATGCTGCTCCCAATGCTGTTGTCCCGGTCGCCATTCTCATTGAGGCTTGCTGCCTCAGCGACCTCCGCCTGCCCTGCTCTGCTGGTGCTGTGTCGGCAGACATTCTCCTGCCCCCCCGCCTGTAAGGTCCGGGGGGCAGGAGCTCCACGCTCCATGATAAGGCTCCCCTCCGCACGGGGAAGGGAGTCGGAGCTACGGTATGTATCACACAAAAGACCGAAAACCACACCCAATAATCGGTCTCCAAGTATCCAAAAAAGCCTCTTAAGCCTCTGGACTCAGGAGCTCAAACAAGTGTGTCTGACTCCCACAGTTGCCCCGAAGGAATTGGAGCAACCCATGTAGCTGGCGGGAGGTGTAAAGTAAAAAATAAGTAAATTAAAAAGCATACTCACCTGTCCTCGGCGCTCCGTTGTCCGCTGTCAGTGTCCATTCAGTCTCGTGCCGGCGACTCCTTGCTGGGAGTCCTGCACCTCATGTGATCGCTAAGACCAATTAGGTACAGGATTTCCAGAAATGAGGCGCCGCCATGAGACCGAACAGACACAGGCAGGGGACATCGGGGTGCTGGGGACAGGTGAGTATGCTTTTTTTAAAAAATTTTCTTATTTTTACACCTCCCTGGCGACCGACACAGTGGTCGCTCCAGTTTATGGACAACCTATTTTAAGGGGTTGTCTGGGCCAAATATTTCTATGGTCACTTCACTGGTCCCCCCACATAGTGGCCTCTTCACTGTTCCCCCATACTGTATGGGGAACAGTGATGGAGCCATTATATTGTGTGGGAGCAGTGATGGGGGCTGACATCCTGTGGGGGGGACATTAAACTGTGTGGGGCATATTAAGGGGGTTGTCCAGGGTTAATCTTTTTTATGGCCTATGCTCAGGATAGGCCATAAATACCTGATCGGTAGAGGGCTGACACACGGCCCCATCAGCTGTTCAGAGCCACTTCCGGAGCCCGTTCTGTACACAACACAGGGCCGGAAGCAGAAAGCTCCATCCGCTGTATAGCAGCCCGGCGCCTTCACTGCAGCTCAGCTCCTACTGACTTCAATAAGTGCTGAGATACAGTGAAGGTGCCCAGCTAATATACAGTGGACAGAGCTTTCTGCTTCTGGCCCTGTATTGTGTACAGTACAGGCATCAGAAGTGGCTCCATACAGCTGATCGGTCCGGGGTCAGCCCCCTACAGATCAGGTATCTATGGCCTATCCTGAGGATAAACCATAACAAATTATGCCTGGACAACCCCTTTAATATACCCCCCAGGGCCCCCCTAATTCGCCACACTTTAAAGAGGTTGTCCAGTATAATTTTTTTTCTTTTTTAATAATTAGTCCAGGGGAGATGAATCCCCCATACCCCCCCCCCCCCCCCCAAAAAAAAAAAAAAAAAAAAAAACCACACTAAACATATTCACCTGTCTCTGGTGCTCCGGTGTCCTCCCAGCACGGTCCGGTCCTGCAGCTCCGCTGTCTTCTTTTTGCCGGAATTCCTCACTGGCTGGGTTGTCCCAGGTCCCTTCCCTTAGGCCGCTGATTGGCCTCAGGGGTCACGTGACGTCACAGGTAGTCACGTGCAGAGGGAACGTCAGCTGGAAGAAAACAACAGAACTGCAGGACCGAACCGCGCTGGGAGACACTGGGGACAGGAGAGAAAGTTTGGGGGTTTTTTTGTTTTGTTTTTTTCACCTGCCCCGGTGTAATTTAAAAAAAAATGAAGGAGCCACTGTATGGAGTATAAGCTCCACAGTGGCCCCCACCCAGTATTATAAGCTCTACAGTGGCCCCCACACAGTATTATATGCTCTCTACAGTGGCCCCCACCCAGTATTATAAGCTCCACAGTGGCCCCCACACAGTATTATATGCGCCCAATAGCCCCCCTCCGCTTCGGTGCTATTATTATACTTTGGGGTCTCCTCAGACCCCAGAGTATAATAATCGGAGGCCCAGGGAAGTGATTAAAAATAACAAACATTCATACTCACCTTGCTTTACCTTTCCTTGGCATCCTCGCTCCATCCTGCTGTCTTCAGCTTCTTCAAGCCCTTTTCCGACATCGCTGCTGAGGCCTGTGATTGGGCCTCAGCGGTCACGTGGGGGCGCACTGACGTCATTACGTGACTGCGCCCCATGTGACCGCTGGGGCCTAATCACAGGCCTCAGTGATGACGGAGGAGCACCAGAGAGAACACTGTGCCCAGGAGAGGTGAGAATATGTGTTTATTATTTTCAGTCACCTCCCCTGGGCTGTCATCTATTGGAAAGGGGCCTACAATATGCCAGGGCCCCTTTCCAATAACAGTATGTATAGCGGTTGGGGAACCAGGCTTTCCCCGACCGCTATCATAATGGTCCGGGGCCCGGCCATCTCCAGCTGGCCGCGGGTCACATACCCCTCTGAGCCTGGTCGCGGTCGCACCCCCTGCGACCGCGATCGTTACGCCTCTGGTCAGGTGCCCGATCGGGATGGTCAGGATCCCGATCGGGCCCCTATGACATGAGGACTAATAGTCGGAGCTCGGGGCCCACCGGTGGATTCACCGGTTCCCCGGTGGGCCAGTCCAACCCTGTATGAGGTGCAGCGGATTTGAAGACTGGCACTGAAAATCAATGGGCAGATTTATTAACATGGTCTAAAAGTGAAACTTAGTGGCCCATAGCAACCAATCACAGCACAGCTTTCCTATTTCAGTAGCAGAATACAAAATAAAAGCTGCGTTGTGATTGGTTGCGATGGGTAACTAAGACAGTTTTGCTTTTAAGCCGTTTCAATGAATCTGTTGCTTTTGACCTTTTAAGGCCTTCATTTTGACCTTATATAATTTTATGTTATAATATATTTAGTTTACAAATATGTGTATTTTTATCTATGATTTTTTTTTTTTTTCTGAATTTCCTTAAAGCATGCCCATTGACTGAGATCTTGAAGAAATCTGTAGTGTTGCACTGGGTTTCCCTGCCAGTGTTGTCCTTTGCCCCCACCAGTATATAGCCCATGATCTAAATGTGAAGCAAGAGTGGACTCTGGTCCCCACTGCTGTCCCTTCACCCCGGGCTCCTGTGTTCATTGTGATATATACACAGCCAGGTCTGGCACGTCACCGGCGTCCTCAGAGAAGGTCACATATCACATTCCTCAGGTATTTCCTCAGGTACCTGCAACTGGGGGAAAATTAAAGGGACTGTACAGGTTTACAGCACTGACACAAAAAATACCACACCCAGATACAAATGTCAGATCGCCGTAAAACTCAGCATGTAGTTATGTCTCAGGCAGATATGTAACTGGTCACAGGTGTGGTCTGATTAAACACCGGGTCTTGCCACAAGAGGGCATAAGAGCATCTCCTCCTGTCCTAGAAAAGGGCTCTCAGAGGCTACTTTTGGGTAGTGTACCTCTTGGCGGGAGAACATGGACTGTTAGACATGTTTCTACGATGCACTTGAAGACATTTTGCCAAACATTTTGACAGTATTTTGCTCCACAGTGGCCCAACGCAATATATTATGCTCCCCAGAGAGTCCCCCCAGTATAATGCTTCACAGTAGGCCCCACGCAGTATAATATGCTCCCCAGAGGGCCCCCTAGTATAATGTTCCTTTGTTCTCCCCCCCGAATAATGCCCCACAATGGAGCCATGCAATATAATATGCTCTGCAGATGGTCCCCCCAGAATAATGCTCCACAGTGACCCCACACAGTATAACATGCTCCAGAATGGTCTCCACACAGTATAATATACTGCCAGAGAGGTTCACCCAGTATAATGCTCCACAGTGGCCCTAAACAGTATAATATGCTCTCCAGAGGGCCCCCCCAGTATAATGCTCCACAGTGGCCCCACACAGTATAATATGCTCTCCAGAGGGGCCCCCCAGTATAATGCTCCACAGAGACCCCACAGAATATAACATGCTTTCCAGAGGCCCCCCTCCCCATTATAATGCTCCACAGTGTCCCCACACAGTATAATATGCTATCCAGAGGGGCCCCCCCAGTGTAATGCTCCACAGTGGCCCTACAGACTCTGTCAGTGCTATTATTATATTATACTCTGGGGTCTCTTCAGACCCCAGAGTATAATAATCAAAGGCACGGGGGAGGTAAGGGAAAATAACAAACAGTTATACTCACCTTGTCTTACCTCTCCTGGGTCTCCCCGCACTGCTCCACTATCCCCGCCAGCGCCGGCTTCGTCTTCTCTGCGGCTGACGTCACACGTTGCCCAATCACAGGCCTCAGCAGTTACGTGAGGCACGCTGTCAGCACACCCCACGTGACCGCTGAGGCCAGGCCTCAGTAGTGATGTCCGGAACGCCAGAAGATGACGTCGGACACCAAGAACAGGTGATTAAAAATTTTTGTTATTTTTACTCACCTCGGAAAGGGGCCCTGCGGCACATGACGCTGGGTCCCTTTCTGTTATTGATATGAGCGGGCCTGACTCCAGATCCGGAGTCATCAGGCTCCGGATCCTGGGGGGCCTTTTTGGGGACGGGACCTTGGGCAATTGCCCAGTTTGCCTCCCCCTAATGCCGGCCCTGGTCATAGTATAGTCACTGTCCTATAACTGGTGGTCAGTAATATAGTCAGTAGCGTAATGATCGCAGTTGCAGGGGGTGTGACCGTGATCGGGCACAGAGGGGTACGGGGCCCGCGGCCAGCTGGAGATAACTGGGGCTCTGGACCACCATGATAGCAGTCAGGGAAAGCCTGGTTCCCAACTGCTATAGATATTGTTAGTGGAAAGGGGCCCGGCATGTCGCCCCATGTGACCACTGAGGCCCAATCACAGGTCCAGGCTGTGACATCTGGGACTTGTTAACTCAGTTGCAGGAAGAAGAAGACCAAAAAAAGAGAGCCAGATGGCGATAGGATACCCAGGACAGGGGAGGCAAGGTGAATATAAGTGTTTGTTATTTTTAAACACTTTACTTGGGCCTCTACTTATTACACTCTGGGGAGACCTCAAAATATAATAATAGCTACGAAGCAGAGGGCCAAACCTCACAAATATTTGTTGAATTTCATGGGGTTCACCTGAAGTGGCTCTAGAATATTCTGTGTGGGGGCCACTGTGGAGCATATTTTACTGTGTGGGGGGCCTTCACTGTTCACATCTGTTTTATAGCAGCTATGCACTATTATTACAGGCTCTAAAAACATTGCATGGTGATTATAAAACTGATACTGTGCAATGTAAATAGTGAAGGGGTGAGGACGCTCGCAAAAGCACCACAGAATTTTCACACAATTGATCAGTAGGGACCCCTGGTGTTGGACCCGCACTGATCTCTTAGACATTTAGGACCCTGCAGATCAGCTTAATTTCACTGAAAAGGTACTAACCCATCATATTGAAATCTAGGTAACTCCACAGAGAATAGGAAAATAATGTTAAAATATAATTAACTGTATTAAAAAACAGGGCCTTTAGCCAATAGGGAGACCCAATAAAATATAATCAGCAACGTATTGAAGGTGTGTAACAAAGGCACAGTTACAGCAGTATTCACACCTTGCGCATTATCAAGACTCCGGGAACTGCAGTTTTTACTGCAACATCTGATCTATAGGCTGTCCATTTTCCTCTGATATATTCATACTTCTCCTAAGGAACCGCGGTCAGCGGGGGGAAAAGCATAGAGATCTACTATATTGCTACTTATTCTTCTGGTGTATTCGGCAGCTCTCTTGATTTTACTAAGAAAGTACTGACTATTTAGTTACCGAACTGTAACCCAGGCTACCCAGAGGAAAGATACGAATTATATATCCCCCTCTGGTGCACGGTGTGAATATTGCTGTAACTACGCCTTTGTTACACACCTTCAGTACGTGACTGATTATATTTTATTGGGTCACCCTATTGGCTAAGGGCCCTGTCTTTTAATGCGGATCATTAAAAGTTATAGTTTAACATTATTTTCCCATTCCCTGCAGATCAGCCGTTTCCCACAACACGCAGATCTCAGTATTGCTTCCATACTTGCACTGCTCATTCACCGTATTCTTGATAACTGCAGTTTTAAGGGATACAACTATAGTACCCACAAGTATCTGAGATATCACTGCAGCACCGTAAACGACCCTATCAAGAATACGCTGTAGGAAGGGGGAAGGGGGCCCCGGACAAAAGTTTGCACCGGGGTCCACAAAACTTTAGTTACGCCACTGGCCCGGATACAGTATAATGCCCTAATTACACACAGTATAATGTCTCATAGTGGCCTCCCTACAATATAATGTCCCATAGTGGTCCCTACACACAGTATAATGTCCCACTGTGGCCTCCCTACAATATAATGTCCCATAGTGGCCCCTCCATACAGTATAATGTCCCATAGTGGCCTCCCTACAATATAATGTCCCATAGTGGCCCCTCCACACAATGTAATATCCCATAATGGAGGAGGCCGTGGGCAGGAGCGGGGATCGGTAAGTAAATAGGGGCTGTTACATGCTGGAGTAATGCAGCACATAATGGCCTCTTAAAAAAAAAAAAAAAAGCATCAGGACCGGGCCCTCTAAGGGGCACAGGTCAATTTGTGAAATTTCTGATTTTCTAGATCAGTCTAGGATTTTTGACAGGGGAAAACAGTGTATTAAGGGGCAGATTATGGTTGATGGTTACAATTCACTTATTCCTTACAGTTTACAAGAAATATACAGAAAATTGTAGAACCAAGTTTTAACAGTTGTTCAGCCTTCACTCTGGATCTTCAACATGACCACTGCAACTTAGCACCAATAAACTGAATTACCTTAAATGCTAAAGTGTTAAATGGCTAAGTGCCATTTAACATACTTCATTTTTATCAATATCAAAAAAGTTTCTTACATTTGTTTGTGAACACTGGGTCCACTGCCAGTGTGTGTTTAATCTATGTGTATGTTCTATATAAAGTGAGTGAGTTTATGTGTTATGTTATCTCCATTGGGAAAGTGCCAAAGGCAGCGCAAAAATAGAAAGAAAAAAAAATCAAATTTCTGCACATAAAAATTGTTTGCAGAAAAAACGTGCTACTTTTTATGACTTGTATGCCAATTTTCTGCCCTTTTTTTTTTTTTTTTTTTGGTACGTCAATAGATTTGCCCCATGAAATCTTCTCTCTCACACCTTGCAGTCCAAAAAGTTGTACGCTAACATTCTCTGAGTAAGGCCCCTTACAGACGGCCGTGGGTGAGTTCAGCGTTCTATCTGGGTTTTTCCCAGAAAGCATACTTACCCATTCATTTCTATTGGCCCATGCACATGACCGTGTATTACACGAATCATTGCGTAGGCCGACAGTCCGGACTGCAAAACTCAGGACAGGTCCTATTCCTGTCCAGTTTTGCGGCTGTGCTTCCATGGCTTCTATTCATTGAATGAATGGGGCCGCAGAAGCACAGCCAGTGCACAGGTGGCACAAGGATGACATCCATGTGCCGCCCGTGTGCCGGCCATACCATTGAATCACGGCTGTCTGCAAGGGGCCTAAAAAGATCATGTTGATATTACACACATATATATATATATATATATATATATATATTACATATATATATTACATAATATAATTATATTACATCTGATATGGCTTCTGTAGGGTTAGAAACAGGCAGACAAGGAAGCTGACCCTGCCACATGGTGAGAAAAGCAGCCACAACTTCCAGCACACAGAGGCAGATATAGAAGCCAATGACCTAGTTACTAAGGACATAAGGCAGATGAAAAATTTAGGTGGATTTGGTTTATTTAAAAATTTTATATTTCACATTTCATAGTTCGGAAATTATCTATTAATATAAAATTCATTGAATCATGATATTTTCTCTAGGAATCTAGATTTGATGTGTATAACATAGGATATAGGGTAGCGACAGTCCAGCTGAATTTTATTACTCCCTACCCCCTCACTATAGAAAACATTAGTACAATCACATTGGTTAGAAGAATTCTGAGTTAATAGAAGGGGGGCTGTCTATTTCTGGAGGACCTGACATGTCCATGCATTACACTGATTTCAATGGACATTATGTAATGCTTTACTTCTCCTGTGGTGGCGCTGTAGGGAAATTGAACACTTTCTGCCAAATGAAAGCTGATCACTAAGAGTCTAAGTAGTGGGACAACCTGTGATTAGTTTTTAAGGGGAAAGAGAATCAAAATGAACATCCCCTTTAAAGGCTACACTATTAATGGGAAGGAGCTTCTATTAATGGGAGTGGCTTCTTGTCATAACTACATATAGCACCTATCAGATATTTTCGGAGCCTACATATCTGACCTTTTACATCTACTACAGTATTGTTTTTTGCAAGTAGGACACTTTTACAATAAAAAAGACATAGGCCTTACGCATCTCAATTATTCCAGAATATTCTTAAAAAATAAAGAATTTACTAGAAATATTAAGTTTCCTTTTGTGTACCAAGATTTAGGAAACTTCTCTTTCAGAATGAAACATCTTGAGGAACCGGAGTAGGTGAAGTCATCATCAACCCCCTTTGGTTGGTATGGTCCACGATAAAAGGGCTTCAGTATGGAAACACTGTTGTTTGGTATAACCCGCAGTGAGAGGCTGTCATTACCGTTTTCCGTGGATGTGGCCCTGTAAATAAATGGGGCTCGAGTGCTATGGTAGATCACAGGGATTCAGTCGGCATGGTTCCTTGTAGGTTTACCTTCAGGTTTTGATTTTACAACCCGGTAAAATCCGCGAATAATTTTATACATCCAGAATACGTTAAGGATGTCCAAGATCACACAGGACACAATCCATGCTACCTGTGGCCCGATACCCAGACGGATATAACCCTCTGTGCCAAATGTGCCAAAGACTTGAGAGTAGTAGCTTGGTATCACAGCGATTCGGACAATGAAGAAAACAACAGCCATAGCTAAGGCATTAAACAAGAAAGGCTTAGAGGATCGTGGCGTATTAATAGCATCAAAAAACCACCTGAAGAAGACAAAATGGAAAAGATAGAATGAGCTGTAAAATACCAGATGATGGTGGTATAAGGTGTACTTCTGTAGAAGGATATAACTACTATAATATTGCCCCTATGTACAAGAATATAACTACTATAAAACTGTTCCTATGTACAAGACCATAACTACTATAATACTGCTGCTATGTACAAGAATATAACTACTGTAATACTGCTCCTATGTACAAGAATATAACTACTATAATACTACCTCCTATGTACAAGAATATAACTACTGTAATACTGCTCCTATGTACAAGAATATAACTACTATAATACTGCCCCCTATATACAAGAATATAACTACTATAATACTGCTCCTATGTACAAGAATATAACTACTATAATACTGCTCCTAGGTACAAGAATATAACTACTATAATACTGCTCCTATGTACAAGAATATAACTACTATAATACTGCTCCTATGTACAAGAATATAACTACTGTAATACTGCTGCTATGTACAAGAATATAACTACTATAATACTGCTCCTATGTACAAGAATATAACTACTATAATACTGCTCCTATGTACAAGAATATAACTAGTATAATACTGCTCCTATGTACAAGAATATAACTACTATAATACTGCCTCTATGTACAAGAATATAACTACTATAATACTGTCCCTATAGACAAGAATATAACTACTATAATACTGCCCCTATAGACAAGAATATAACTACTATAATACTGCTGCTATGTACAAGAATATAACTACTATAATACTACCTCCTATGTACAAGAATATAACTACTATAATACTGCCTCCTATGTACAAGAATATAACTACTATAATACTGCTCCTATGTACAAGAATATAACTACTATAATACTGCTCCTATGTACAAGAATATAACTACTATAATACTGCTCCTATGTACAAGAATATAACTACTATAATACTACCTCCTATGTACAAGAATATAACTACTATAATACTGCCTCCTATGTACAAGAATATAACTACTATAATACTACTCCTATGTACAAGAGTATAACTACTATAATACTGCTCCTATGTACAAGAATATAACTACTATAATACAGCTCCTATGTACAAGAATATAACTACTATAATACTGCTCCTATGTACAAGAATATAACTACTATAATACTACCACTATGTACAAGAATATAACTACTATAATACTACCACTATGTACAAGAATATAACTACTATAATACTCCTATGTACAAGAATATAACTACTATAATACTCCTATGTACAAGACTATAACTACTATAATACTCCCTATGTACAAGAATATAACTACTATAATACTACCTCCTATGTACAAGACCATAACTACTATAATACTGTCTCCTATGTACAAGAATATAACTACTATAATACTGCTCCTATGTACAAGAATATAACTGCTATAATACTGCCCCTATGTACAAGAATATAACTACTATAATACTACTCCTATGTACAAGAATATAACTACTATAATACTGCTCCTATGTACAAGAATATAACTACTATAATACTGCTCCTATGTACAAGAATATAACTAGTATAATACTGCTCCTATGTACAAGAATATAACTAGTATAATACTGCTCCTATGTACAAGAATATAACTACTATAATACTGCCTCTATGTACAAGAATATAACTACTATAATACTGCTCCTATGTACAAGAATATAACTACTATAATACTGTCCCTATAGACAAGAATATAACTACTATAATACTGCTCCTATGTACAAGAATATAACTACTATAATACTGTCCCTATAGACAAGAATATAACTACTATAATACTGCTGCTATGTACAAGAATATAACTACTATAATACTACCTCCTATGTACAAGAATATAACTACTATAATACTGCCTCCTATGTACAAGAATATAACTACTATAATACTGCTCCTATGTACAAGAATATAACTGCTATAATACTGCCCCTATGTACAAGAATATAACTACTATAATACTACTCCTATGTACAAGAATATAACTACTATAATACTGCTCCTATGTACAAGAATATAACTACTATAATACTGCTCCTATGTACAAGAATATAACTACTATAATACTGCTCCTATGTACAAGAATATAACTAGTATAATACTGCTCCTATGTACAAGAATATAACTACTATAATACTGCTCCTATGTACAAGAATATAGCTACTATAATACTACCTCTATGTACAAGAATATAACTACTATAATACTGCTCCTATGTACAAGAATATAACTACTATAATACTGTCCCTATAGACAAGAATATAACTACTATAATACTGCTCCTATGTACAAGAATATAACTACTATAATACTGTCCCTATAGACAAGAATATAACTACTATAATACTGCTGCTATGTACAAGAATATAACTACTATAATACTACCTCCTATGTACAAGAATATAACTACTATAATACTGCCTCCTATGTACAAGAATATAACTACTATAATACTGCTCCTATGTACAAGAATATAACTACTATAATACTGCTCCTATGTACAAGAATATAACTACTATAATGCTACCTCCTATGTACAAGAATATAACTACTATAATACTACCTCCTATGTACAAGAATATAACTACTATAATACTGCCTCCTATGTACAAGAATATAACTACTATAATACTACTCCTATGTACAAGAGTATAACTACTATAATACTGCTCCTATGTACAAGAATATAACTACTATAATACTGCTCCTATGTACAAGAATATAACTACTATAATACTGCTCCTATGTACAAGAATATAACTACTATAATACTCCTATGTACAAGAATATAACTACTATAATACTACCTCCTATGTACAAGAATATAACTACTATAATACTACCTCCTATGTACAAGAATATAACTACTATAATACTGCCCCCTATGTACAAGAATATAACTACTATAGTACTGCTCCTATGTACAAGAATATAACTACTATAATACTACCTCCTATGTACAAGAATATAACTACTATAATACTGCCCCCTATGTACAAGAATATAACTACTATAATACTGCTCCTATGTACAAGAATATAACTACTGTAATACTGCCCCTATGTACAGTAATGGTGTGTGTAGTGAGGAAATAACAGGATTCCTCTCACCTTTGATTTACAAATGGAGTTGAGAGTTCAGATATCAATCGGAAATTAGCAAAATATGGCAGTACGCCGCGATTCTGTGAAAGAAAATACATGATATATGGTAGACAGTGATAAGAATATACTGATGTGCTATAATCACCATAACCACAAAGTGCCTGAATGTATGAAGAGGCGTTCTGTATTATATAGTAATGTCACAGCGCCCTCTAGTGTATACACCTGCCTATGCACTAGTATGTATTTTTCTTTTTTTGACCGTACCTATAAAATTGGTTGAAATAGTTGTCCAGATTTTATTTTTTTCTGCAGGAAAGGGTCCTAATAATTTTAATATATCAGACCCAAATATTGTAAATGCTATTCCTGGATCACACCATTAATGCCAAGAATGGGAAAAGACCCCCAATTATTTTTATAACCCATTTAATAGATGTCATTTTTGGGACAATCCCTTTAAGGCTTCCGGTCCTGTGTCAGGGATGAGAGGGCACATCTGTACATACCAGCACGTATCCATACGCATAGATCACAGCAAAGTGGTGGCAGACCATGTAAGGGTCTCTCATCTCCTTCCAGAAACGAGCAAAAAGCAGCAAATCTAAAAAAACATAAAAAATGATAGTAACTAACGAAAATCTAAAAATATTTACACAAACATATACAAACTTAACAATAGAAATGGGTTATTTTGCAAGTTAGAAGCTAGGACAGAGAAGTGGATTTTTCAACCAGTCAATTGTCGGGGTTATCAGGTGTCCTAAGAATAGGCCATCAATATACTGTATAAGTCCCAGAAGACTCTAACTCTGATCAGCACCTACTTTGCTTTCATATATGCAAAGATGGGCAGGAAACGTTGGTGCCAGCCCCATGGCTGCTCAATTCCTCCAGATGTGGGCCTCTGCCTCCAGATCCCTCTTATCTCCTAAAGTGCTAATGTGCTTGTACCTCACTCCCTCCTCGATATCTCAGACAGTCCCCAGCAGGGGCATAGCTATATGGGGTGCAATCGCTACTGGATCCTGAAGCCTTAGATGGCCCAAAGTCCTGTCTACAACATTAAGAATACATTGGTATTATTGATAACACATGGTAAATGGGTGCCCCATTATATAGTTTGCATTGGGGCCTAGGGGATTCAAATTACGTCTCTGGCCCTTACCTATTCCAATAACTTCGAGGTTGCCTATCACCCCTTGACTTGTGACATACTACATGGACCTGCTCAAAAATAGTCCGCCTCTAGGCACGCAAGTAAAACCTATCTGTAGTCTCACTGGAGTAATCCAGGTCAAAGATCCCCTGAGGCCCTAGTAAACAGACACATTCCTTAAATTTCTAAACCAGCACAGGCCCTTATCTCTTTGGTCTTCCTGGACATCTTGGAAGTAGACTTTAGACTTCTCTGACAAGGCCGCCTTTCATGGTGTATGATAAACTAAGAAATTACTTCCATCTTTTAGGGCAGGCAAGAGAGATCCAAGCAAACCTGCAGACAATGGTCCTGCTGTCCCTTTGATGCCCTATTCCTGGCTGGAAGAGGGTTCTTTAGTCGCCCAACTCCACTAGTCTCCCTATTTCTACGAATAGCTGAAATTCTCCCTCCCACTCTTCTTTCATTTTCCTTTTTTCCATTTTTTTTAGATTTTACCTTGTTTTTATTTGGTTTATGATGATTTTATTACTTACTATACTGTATGCATGTCTATCTAAGTTTGCTATTCATAAGGGCCTCGAACTTTTGTAACTTTGTAATTTTCAAAAAATTTTTGAAAAACTATTGTACCAAAAATTTGCTTGGTACAGGGCCAGAACTGTAAATGTAACAGAGGGGGCTTTTTCGACATTTAGAAGATAGAAGTTTCTATGCAGACATGGAAGGGGGAATTTACTGTAAGATCAGAAAGGCTCTTGCCATAGGAAGAGTTCAGAGGGGGCCTAGATGGTCTGGAGTGTGATAATAATACAGATTATAGGTATTAGATTTTTGGTGATGGGCAGAGATGTGCTATCATCATGAGATTCGTTTCACAAATATTCGTAAGGTTTGCCCCCCAGTTTAGATTCAGATCAAACTTGTTTGGTTCCAAATGGAAGTGCTATCATAGTACCTTGGGATCTCTTCAGACCCCAGAGTATAATAATTGGAGGCCCAGGGGAAGGTGTTTGCCTCACTTTGCTTCACCTCTCCTGGGTTCCTTCGTGACATCCAGTGCTTCTTTGCAGGCTCTTTGGTCCTGTTCTGGCCTATACCAGCCTACTTCGGGGTGTGCAGGTCAAGAGGGGCGCGCCAAGGTGATGATGCCTGCAGAGGACTGAAGACATGTGTGAAGGAGCACTGGATGCTGAGACAGAGCCCAGGAAATAAGAGTATGAATAGAAATGAGCGAATTTCTCAAAAGTTCGATTCGAAGTTCCAAAAAAATTCGCTTTGATCCGAATTACTTTGCGGCGAATAAACAGCTATTTCCGGGCTGCAGAGAGCCAGGGTGGGCGGCAAAATGCCGGAAGCCCTTGGATGCCGCGGTCATGTTTCTCTCTCTCTCTCTCTTCAGCACGGACAACTTTTATTTATGTGGAAGGATCTGCTAAGAAGCAAATACACGCCTACCCAATCACATCACTAGAGAATATCTTGTGACCGTCTGATGTCACTAAGGTCCTTACTAAATATTCGTTACCACGAAGAATCAGGAAATCCGGAATCGTGGAGAATCGAAGATTTCCTGAAATTTGGATCGAATTCCACTTCTGCAGAATCGATTTGCTCATTTCTAAATATGACTATTAAAGTGGATTTATTGTTTTTTTTTTTTTACTGTGTCAGGAGTGGTTTGGTGACCATTTTTGTAATATACTTGATTATCCTATTTTTTTTTATTATAAAACAGGCTGTCTTTAGAAACCCTCTAACTGAGCTGTTACTAAGGAAAGTCCGCACACAGTTATATTGTAAATATACAGAGCTGAATGTGGTATTAAGAAGGTGGTAAATGCTTAGCTCTATGTACTACATCACTTACAGGTGTACGGACAGTCTACAGGCAATGCTTGGTTACAGCATTGCTAATGAGAACTTTACAGCCTGCTTTCTATTAAAAGGCAGTTTGATAGGTTAATAAAGTATATTGCAAAAATGTTCACCATAATAGCAAAAAAAAAAAAAAAAAGGGAGTTAAACTTTATTTTTCCACAACTTCCTCTGTGCCTCCACGTGTTATATTCTGGGGTCTTAAGAATATAAAAATATTTTTTGAAAAACTAAATTTTTGAAATTTTTGTTAACAAACCCAGCTTGTTATGAACCAGTTCTCTCATCTCTAGTGATGGGACCATCCAGGGAAGTCTTCTTATTGTCAAATTTGGAGTTGGTAAGGAATTTGGAATTTTTCCCCTATAATGAGGATAATAGCTTCTACCTCGGACAGATTTCAGATTCTTCTGGATCAACACCACAGGATAGTAGGCTGAACTCAATAGACATATGTATTTTTTTCAGCCTTATTATGTTCCATGGAATGATATCCTCGGTACACTCTTATAGTGTCCAAAAGTAGTAACACAGATGCCTGGCAGATTAGTGGAGGATACTACAACCCTCAATACCACACGTATCTCCTCTGTCTTGGCTGCCAACTGTCCTGAATTTGTAGGACTGTCTTGGCTTTTTCAGAAACAATCCTGGCAAACTTGGACATGTCCAAACCCAAAACGGGAGTGGGAGATGGTGTTCAACATTCCCCAAAACGGCAATCACACTTGGTTTGGGGGTGTTCACAGGGTTGATCCAAGGTGGGACTTAAACATCCCTATGTAACCCATTTACATGTAGATTTTGAATCACATGGATAGGACATAGCAATCTCCCACTGGCCTCGATAACAAGGGTAGACACCAAAACAGGAAACTAAAATTATGATATATTACAATCGTATAATTTTTACCATAAACGAGGTAGCCGCAGGTAATGGCAACATTCATTTTCACCTGAAATGGGTCCCCCCTAGAATGAGAACATGATGATCAGATATTTTAATGCTTAAGATGATTTAGACTAGGCTCACACAAAAAAAAAAAATAAAAATAAATAAAAAATCTTGAAAAATGTGCCCAAAATTGTATTTGAGGTCAATAATGATAGAACACAATAAACCACGTCAGACTGGGCATACAATGATGTTCAAAAAATGCAGCAACTCCATAAAAATACAAAAATGTGACAAGAAGAAAAAAATAATGCAGGAAAGGAGAATGGGGGACAGGTGAGAATCATGGACAATATGGAGGAAGTCTATGGACACAGGACAGAGAAGACACTGTAGAGAGACAAGGGAGCAGAGATGGAGGGTGTAACTTCTATAAAGAACATTTCCCCTTAAATATAATAATTTATTCATTTTACTTTACTGATGGTGTTATTTAATTTCTCAAATTCTTGACCCTAATGCAAAATATGCCAGTAATTACAATTGTATTAACATCTTGCTGACAGTTGTATTGTGTTTTAACTGGAACATTCAACATTGGTTCTCTCTTCCACTTCTATTCTTGTCATCTTTGATCTTGCTAAATTCTGTCTGTACATCTGAATTTCCTCTTTTCTGTTTTTGTAACATTTGTCTATCTTAGCCCTTTGTTGCAAATTCACCTCCTTTATTTTGTCGGTAAATCATGTACAAGTCCAATAAATGCATCTAGAAGTGAATCAAGACACTTATGGTAACCATCCCACATGAAAAATGATGGATCTGCCCAAAGATATCTTTATAGGAAGATGAACAAGTGCTCCTGTTATCCTATAGAAAGGTTAGCATAGCTTGGAGTGAACGTAGTCCCCATGGCGGTACCCCCAACCTTGTAATGAAAAAATGCCCTAATAGAAAAAGTAATCATGCCCCCATATAAAGCAGATACTAGCCAGAATAAATTCAGATTGACTAGATAGAAATTTGAGAATAAAAAGTATCCACATTCTATCTTTATCAGTTTTAATTATTGTATATAGGGATATAACACCTAATATGCCTAAAATGTAAGTATCCTACTATGTTCACTGAACCCTTGGAGTTTTCTCAGCCTTGAAAAGTAGCCTACCACAAATCGCTTTTCGTTACAATTTCCCTCTCTTTTCACTTGTAAGCTCACTCACATAAATTTTTTATGTAAACACTGGTTGTAGGAGTTTTTAATAAGATTTCATGATGCTCAGCAGGCACATGGCCACCTCATGATAGGCTTCAATATTCAATTTAACAACCTCGCCTACTTTACTCATTGAGCAGATAGCGATTTTATCTTGTAGTGATTTTATTCCATACTTTTCTATTTGTCAGATTTTCGTTAATATTTTATTAATTAGGTTTAATGTTTTATCCCAATATTCCTCACTATACTCACTTAGAAGGTTAGCAGTAGAAATTTGTATACTATGATATATTCTGACCTGCCAGCACTGAAAGCAAATTTTTTTGAGGAAAAATTACTTTATCTATGGTATCCCTATTTAAAAGTTTGGGGTACCACCATGGGAACCAAATTCACCCCAACTATGCTAACCTGTATATGAGACAATGAGAACATTTATCCATCTTCCCAGAGGGACATCTGGTCTTCTGTTGTATGGTGCCTTCTACTTACAAGTTTGGGGTGCCGCCATGGGGACTAAATTCACCCCCAACTATGATAACCTGTTTATGAAACATTGAGGACATTTATCCATATTTTCAGATGAAGAACTCTTTTCATTTATCCTTTAACCCTACCATTAGTAAGCAGAAAATCACATTTTTGGACCTCACCATTTTCATGGAGGAAGGTTAGTTACTATATATCACAAACCTAAAGATTCTAAAAGCTTCATTCTTATGGGTACTTGACACTACCCTATATGGCTAAGCAATACCCCAAATGGACAATTAATATAGATTTGTTAAAACTGTACAAAAGATATAGACAATAAATGAAGTAGATCTTCTAGAGGAAGAATTTGCTGCAAAGGGCTATATTATTAGACAAATATTACTAAAGAAAGAGGAAATTCAGATGTTCTCCAGACGGAATTTAATAAGACCAAATCATGCCAAGAACACAAGGAGAAAAGGACATCAACTGAATGTTCCAGTTATAGGACAATACAATAGTCTAAGCAACTAGTATTAAAAAAAAGTAAACAATTATTATGTCAGGATGAAATAATAGCTGAATTATTGCCAACAAAAATCGTACAACGCCCATGCAACAAAATTGCTGGATGTAGAAAGAGTGGCCCTAAGAAGGCACAAGGCCAAGTATATAAGAAGAATGTCAAGCGGAAACAAATGGATATTTAATATAGACATCCTAGTATCATATGATCTAAATGGTGAAATAAATATATGACCATTTTAAGCTAAGTATAGTTTTTATGACTAATACATATTTTATGTTTGGGGTGTAGGCGAGCAGCTACATCCATAGTATTATAAAAAATAATATGCCTGGAAAAAAAAAAAAACTCTCACAAAAAGTAAAATTTTTTATTCTTTATCTTATTTTATCTCTTAAAATGTGGACATGTCTGGCAGAAGAACATGGAAAAAAATTTGCCAAAATTTCTGGCTCACAGTTTAGCATATTCAGTTAAGCCACTCCCCCTTTTCAACAAGGCCAGCCCACATATCATATAAGACACACAGACTATTAGTAAGTGTCTAAAATGCATAGAAATGGAGCACATTAGTTTTCACCATATCTCTACCTCTGCCCACATCTATGGCGGTTTCCCATTGTTGTGGGTCCAAGTCCAGTGTTCTAAGAATTTGGGAACAGCACCCAGACAAGGGACCGAGACCACTGGGTCAGAGGCACTGGTATTAATTTTGGAGTCTGAAGTCTGAATCACTTTTTTGGTCTTGTTCACTACTTGTGATTCAAAAGGCATGGCCACGGATGGTGCAATATCCTAAAAACTGTGGGCGGTTCTGGTATTTTTGGACACCCGAGCCAAATACCATTTAGAGGAGATTGGCCATATGGATTTACCATTGGAAAAAAAATGGAAAGAGACTCTTGAAATACCTCAGAGAAGAGAAAAATTTTGAGGGTTTCTCTTGACTGGTAATTTTTGGATTGTAAGTGGAAATGCTCTTTAAATAGTAAGTAGCCATTTTATCTGAGATAAGAGCCGGGTAGCGCAGACTCCATGTGATATCACAGCCACATCAGACAAGGGTCGCTAATAGCCACTCTATGGAGTGTAGTGTTTGCCATCACAGATAACACATCTCCTAATGTGGAGCCTGGCAATGGCCCAAGGTGTAAAATGTGCATTACTAGGGTGATACATGTGTGAAAGAGAAGAGGGAGGGATGGAGGAATATGGAGTGAGAGAAAATAATATAAAAATTATGGATGAAAAATTTACACCTTCTGGAGACAACCACTGTTTTATACCTGGATAGGCAGAGTCAGCTACTCTGTTAGGGGGTCTCCATTCTGGATTATAGATAGGGCTAGTTTAAGAAGGTGGGAAACTGGGCAATCGTCCATGAATCATTTTTCTTTGGGATCCTAAGAGTATGTACACATGATGAAATTTGGAGAGGAATGTGAGGCGGTCTCACACTCCGTGGGTTCTACACCTGAATCAGCGAAAAGATTGAGCAGGACCTTCTTTTTTCAGTGCCCAGAAAAAAATGGAAGGCAAACAATGTACGGCAGATTCCGGACGGAATTTGGAGCTGGTTTTGAGGAGGAATCCATCTCAAAATCTGCTGCAAATTCCCTGATGTGAACAACCCCTAAGGGTGTCGTACATCCGGCAGAGTTCCTGGTAGGGAGTTGAAGTTTTGTTATGGTCTCCATGGGCCCTGAATATGTCCAATGCGTTTTCCATTTCACGGCCTTCATTGACTTGAAAGCTCAGACAGAAGATCAAAGGTCTCATGACAACGTCTTAAGAAGAAGTCTACTGTGATGTCAATTACATAGACCCAATGTGACTTCTTGGGTCTAATGTGGAGGAGAACGGGGTCAATATTAATATGCTAAATCCTAAAACCATCACTTCACACTGTTGAGACTCCTGACAGATACTTTACTTTTTTGGATTTATATCATGCACTATTCACCACTCGCATCCAGAGCTGCGTTCAAAATTCTGCTGGTAGCCTCTGAACATATACAGTGGTTTATCTGTTAGTCAGGCTCCCATGCCAATAAGGGCACATTCAGTTGCCAGTCATCATGGTTGCTGACCACAGAGGGGTTAAGTGGCAGATCTGAGAGCCGTGACCACATCAGGCCAGATTAACCCACTTCACATAACAAAGGCTTTTATCATCTCCTACATAAGGGGGCCATTGTGCGCCATCTGATGGGGACCGCTGTTTGAGTTTAGTGGAGGAAAAGAGATGCAAGAAGGTTCACATGGAACAGCAGAGCTGTGTGAGTGTGGGAATAGTGCAGGCATCGTGGGTGGCCACAGACAGGTATATAGTCTAGTACACAGGATATAGAGGCGATGTCCAGACAATGTACAGACGTGCTGAGATCTGGGGAAAAATAGGTTGGGGACAACTGCTTTGGAACAACTGGACAGCAACAGATTGGGGACCGCTGTTTGACATCAACTGGTATGCTGGGAGTTGTAGTTTGGAACAGGTGAGGGGCAACAGATTGGGGACCACTATTATAGAGGAGATGGCATGCTAGGATTTGTAGTTTTGCAATCGGTAGAGAGCACTAGATTGGGGTTGGAGGAGAATTGGTATCCAGTGTACAGTCATGGCCAAAAGTTTTGAGAATGATACAAATATTAATTTTTACAAAGTCTACTGCTTCAGTTTTTCTAATGGCAATTTGCATATACTCCAGAATGTTATAAAGAGTGATCAGCTTAACAGCAATTACTTGCAAAGTCAATATTTGCCTAGAAAATGAACTTTATCCACCAAAACACATTTCAACATCATTGCAGCCCTGCCTTAAAAGGACCACCTAACATCGTTTCAGTGATTGCTCCATTAACACAGGTGTGGGTGTTGATGAGGACAGGGCTGGAGATCAATCTGTCATGATTAAGTAAGAATGACACCACTGGACACTTTAAAAGGAGGCTGGTGCTTGCCATCATTGTTTCTCTTCTGTTAACCATGGTTATCTCTAAAGAAACACGTGCAGTCATCATTGCACTGCACAAAAATGGCCTAACTGGGAAGAGTATTGCAGCTAGAAAGATTGCACCTCAGTCAACAATCTATCGCATCATCAAGAACTTCAAGGAGAGAGGTTCCATTGGTGCCAAAAAGGCTCCATGGCGCCCAAGAAAGACCAGCAAGCGGCAGGACCGTCTCTTAAAAGTGTTTCAGCTGCGGGATCGGGCTACCAGCAGTGCAGAGCTTGCTGAGGAATGGCAGCAGGCAGGTGTGAGTGCATCTGCACGCACTGTGAGGCGGAGACTCTTGGAGCAAGGCCTGGTCTCAAGGAGGGCAGCAAAGAAGCCACTTCTCTCCAGAAAAAACATCAGGGACAGACTGATATTCTGCAAAAGGTACAGGGAGTGGACTGCTGAGGACTGGGGGAAAGTCATTTTCTCTGATGAATCCCCTTTTCGATTGTTTGGAACATCTGGAAAACAGCTTATTCGGAGAAGAAGAGGTGAGCGCTACCACCAGTCTTGTCTCATGCCAACTGTAAAGCATCCTGAAACCATTCATGTGTGGGGTTGCTTCTCAGCCAAGGGAATCGGCTCTCTCACAGTCTTGCCTAAAAACACAGCCATGAATAAAGAATGGTACCAGAATGTCCTCCAAGAGCAACTTCTCCCAACCGTCCAAGAGCAGTTTGGCGCTCAACAATGCCTTTTCCAGCATGATGGAGCACCTTGCCATAAAGCAAAGGTGATAACTAAATGGCTCAGGGAACAAAACATAGAGATTTTGGGTCCATGGCCTGGAAACTCCCCAGATCTTAATCCCATTGAGAACTTGTGGTCAATCATCAAGAGACGGGTGGACAAACAAAAACCAACAAATTCAGACAAAATGAAAGCATTGATTCTGCAAGAATGGACTGCTATCAGTCAGGATTTGCTCCAGAAGTTGATTGAGAGCATGCCAGGGAGAATTGCAGAGGTCCTGAAGAAGAAGGGTCAACACTGCAAATATTGACTTGCTGCATTAACTCATTCTAACTGTCAATATAAGCTTCTGTTACTCATAATATGAATGCAATTCTATTTCTGTATGTGATAAAAACATCTGACAAACACACATAAAAACCAGAGGGCAGCAGATCATGTGAAAATAGAATATTTGTGTCATTCTCAAAACTTTTGGCCATGACTGTAAGCTGACACATATTCTTTAACATTGTCTGCACATTATCGTAATACGTCAAAAATTTCCAGGCCGAATTATGGCATCAAATCCCTTTCTGATTCAATGGCCTAAACTTTTACAGCATCATATATTCCTATGTTGTTGTGAGTTTGTGTCATTACACACATGGTTGGTACAGCCATAATACGGTCTAAAACATCCATCCTCCGTCACATGCAGGAGACCTTAACCCTTCCCGCCGCAGGCGTTTTTGATTTTCATTTTTTATTTCCCGCCTTTCAAACACCATAACTTTTTTATTTTTCCATTCACAGAGCCGTATGAGGGCTTAATTTTTGTGGGGCAAATTGTACTTCATAATGTTAATATTTAATATTCGATATGAGGTACTGGGAAGCTATAAAAAAAAAGATTCAGAATGGGGTGGAATTAGAGAAAAACTGCATTTGTGCAACTTTCTTACGGGCTTTGTTTTTACAACGTTCACTCTACAGCCAAAATGACATGTCACCTGTATTTTGTGGGTTGGTACAATTTCCGCAATATCAAATTTGTATAGTTTTTTTTTCGTGTCTTAACCCCTTAAAAAAATCTAAACCTGTAACCTTTTCATATATCTGTGTACAGGGATGTATAAGGCTTTTTTTTTTTTTTTTTGCGAGCTAGATGTACTTTTTATTTATAGCATTTTGGGGAATGTCAATTGTTTTGATCGCTTTTTATCCAAATTTTTATGGGAGGAGAAACTGCAAAAAAAAAAAAAAAAAAGGTTCAGCTCTTTTGATTTTTGTTTCCACTACAGCATTCACAGTATGGGAAAAAGTTTGTAAACCGGGCATTCTTGGACATGCATACCTAATATGTATGTGTTTCACTTTATTTAAAGGGGTTGTACAGGATATACAAATTTTCACAAAGGAGGACGGGGGAAGGTGAAAAAAAACAAACAACCAACCCCATACTCACCTGTCCCTGGTGATCTCCTGTACAGTGGCGCTCCGGTGAATCTTCCGGCTGAAGTCCTCACCTCACGTGACTGCAGAGGCCATTCAGAGGACCCAGCGGCCTAAGTAAAGGAATCTGTCACATACTTTGTCCTTTCCTTAGGCTGCAGCGGGACCGGACCGCAGTGGGAGACACCGGAGCACTGGGGACAGCTGAGTATGTTTTTTTGTCTACCTTCATCTTCCCCGGTTTCCTTGGGAAAATCTGTATATCCTGGACAACCCTTTAATAAGTACTTTTATATGTGTTCTAGAAAATGGAGGGGGGATGATTTAAATTTGTTACTTTTTTTTTTTTTTAACTGTGATTTTCAGACACCCTAAGGATCTTGAACCCCACAGGGTGTGAACACTAATACAAAGCACTGCAATGCATTGTAAAATTGCTATGGTTCTATTACAGGACGCCTAGAGCCTGCCCAGTTTTTTTGAGTTTGCAATAAATCCTGGACAACCCCTTTAAAGTGAGCCTGTCACATTTCACATGCATTCCTATCAGTGAGCAACATGTTATAGAGGAGGAGGAGCTGTGCAGACTGATTCTGATTCCCTTAGTGCAGTGGTCCCCAACCTTTCTTGCACCAGGGATGGCTTCAATCAAGACCATTTTTCCAAGGCTCGGTAGGGAGGGGTTTTGGTCATATGGGGGCGGGGTTATAGGCGGGCTCCACCCTGTGGGCGGGAAGGCTCTCTGCCAGGATGCTATGGTAAGCGACACTGAGGCTGGATACTTCACGCTAGGCCACGTTGCTATGGTAATGTGTAAACTATCGGGTAGCGCGGCGTCCTTACCAGCTACAGGACACCATGCTACCTGATAGTTTACATGTTACCATAGCAACATGGCCTAGTGTGAAGTATCCAGCTAAGACTTAGGTCATGTCAATGGAAAGGATCATGGCTTTTAGCAAACGGAGATGCAAATGCGGTTTGTTTTTTAAAAAGGGTTTTATTGTAAAAGTTTAGCATAACATAAAATATATATAAATTAGGCATTCGCATAATCGCAGAAAAAAACAGGAATTAGGGCTCTATTTTTAACCATTGAAAACTAAAATTTATCCTGCAAAAAGGTCTCCGAACAGCCGTGTTTCAGGTGTTGTTTTAATGGACCTAACTTTTTAGAGTATTGGGCTACCAGAGTAATTTTTGTGCCATTTTTTTTTTTTTTTTTTTTTTACACTTTCTAGGGCTATCCAGTAACCCCCATTTTAGAGAGATTTTTATTTATTTTTTTAGTTTTATTGGGTGTAAACTCTTATCAAAAGTAAATTTATTTACAATTTTTTTTCAAGTGATAGTAATTTTTTTATTTTGCAAATTGACGCTCGTCTCGGATGAATGGGGCGCTTATGGTTACGGTTTGCGTCGACAGGGGCTTTTTTTTCCTCTTTAGTTGTATTATTTATTTATTTTATTTTTTTTTATAGGCATGTGCATTTATTAAATAATATATCTACCATGAAGATATAAATACCCCGGGACATTAATACTTTACTATTTTTCTTTTCTTAATTCCATAGGAGCCCCAACTACAGGGGAAAACAGTCTCCATTCTTACAATAGTCACTGGAAGGGCTGATCTGGTTCTGCTAACACACAGAAGCTCGGCTTCTCTGGTAGGCACCCGTCGATCACATGACCACCAGGTCCTATAGGAACACATGGCCACCAGTTCCTATAGAGGCAGTGGCTCTACTGACTACAGCAACAGGAGAGTTAACAGCATAGACTATGCTGCAGAGTTAGGACCTGTACCACCTGCCATCTAAAGTCCACAGTTGGTCCTAAACAGGAGGAGTTACAAATCCAGTGGGCGGTCTTACAGATGATTGCTGGCCATACAGAGATGGCTGTCAGTTTCTGAGTAGCACCACCCACTTGACTCCTAAGCACAGAATGATCAGAGATATCAATCAATAAGTGACAGGTTATACTGACTCTTTTCCTACAATACTATATATGAATCTACTCATCACCTCCTCCTCTATAACATCCTGTATACAGATTAGACTGCATTTACATGGTGACAGGGTCCCTTTAATTACAGTCAACTTACATATACATACTATATAATCAACATACCAAATCCATATCTTCTATGCTTCTCATATCTTTGTGCCCTGCCTATACTTATCTATAGACTGCTGTGTCATCCATTATCAATACTAATCTGATCTGCGATCATAGCAGAATAGTAACCTTAACCCTGCACTATGACTCTTGTGCTCCAGATAAGTGTTCACAATAAGTGATCATTTACACAATTGTCAAAGTTTGACTGTAAACACATATAGGAATATGTCCAATACATGTCACATCTACCAATGTGAATAACAGACTGCAGTCACCTACATTGTGGGGCTTTCCATACGTCATACTGCCATTATATACCCCACAATCATAAACATATAAAGAATTAGCAGAGATACAGCCATTGACACAAGAGACAAAGAAAGAAGAGATCATAAGGATGAAATGAAAGATTCATCAATGCACATATAGCAGAGATACTATAGTTACCATATTGGGTCTGCATTCACTGCGTCATCATACACCAAGATATAGAGGCAGAAAGAACCGACAATCAACGCGTGAACCGATGAGACAATCCTATAAAAAAAGAGGACAGAATAATAACATATTAACAAGATACTATAAAAAATAAGAGGTAATAAGGGGATCAGGAGCCGGGTTATTGTAATAAGATGTTACAGGGGTAATAAGAGGATCAGGAGCCGGGTTACTGTAATAAGATGTTACAGGGGTAATAAGAGGATCAGGAGCCGGGTTACTGTAATAAGATGTTACAGGGTAATAAGAGGATCAGGAGCCGGGTTACTGTAATAAGATGTTACAGGGTAATAAGAGGATCAGGAGTCGGGTTACTGTAATAAGATGTTACAGGGTAATAAGAGGATCAGGAGCCAGGTTACTGTAATAAGATGTTACAGGAGTAATAAGAGGGTCAGGAGCCGGGTTACTGTAATAAGGTGTTACAGGGGTAATAAGAGGATCAGGAGCCGGGTTACTGTAATAAGATGTTACAGGGTAATAAGAGGATCAGGAGCCAGGTTACTGTAATAAGATGTTACAGGGTAATAAGAGGATCAGGAGCCGGGTTACTGTAATAAGATGTTACAGGGTAATAAGAGGATCAGGGGCCGGGTTACTGTAATAAGATGTTACAGGGTAATAAGAGGATCAGGAGCCGGGTTACTGTAATAAGATGTTACAGGGTAATAAGAGGATCAGGTGGCAGGTTACTGTAATAAGATGTTACAGGGTAATAAGAGGATCAGGAGCCGGGTTACTGTAATAAGATGTTACAGAGGTAATAAGATGATCAGGAGCCGGGTTACTGTAATAAGATGTTACAGGGGTAATAAGAGGATCAGGAGCCGGGTTATTGTAATAAGATGTTACAGGGGTAATAAGAGGATCAGGAGCTTGGTTACTGTAATAAGATCTTACAGGGTAATAAGAGGATCAGGAGCTGAGTTACTATAATAAGATGTTACCGGGGTAATAAGAGGATCAGGAGCCGGGTTACTGTAATAAGATGTTACAGGATAATAAGAGGATCAGGAGTCGGGTTACTGTAATAAGATGTTACAGGGTAATAAGAGGATCAGGAGCCGGGTTACTGTAATAAGATGTTACAGGGTAATAAGAGGATCAGGAGCCGGGTTACTGTAATAAGATGTTACAGGGGTAATAAGAGGATCAGGAGCCGGGTTACTGTAATAAGATGTTACAGGGATAATAAGAGGATCAGGAGCCGGGTTACTGTAATGAGATGTTACAGGGGTAATAAGAGGATCAGGAGCCGGGTTACTGTAATAAGATGTTACAGGGGGTAATAAGAGGATCAGGAGCCGGGTTACTGTAATAAGATGTTACCTGGAGTCCCATTCTAGTTGCTTGGCATAGCTGAGTTTCTTGTAGCTGTTAGACAGTCTCGGCGAGACTTTAGGACTGATGATAGAAAAGAGAAACTGGAAGAGAAGGAAACTACCAGCAAGCACACAGTAACTAATAAATACACTGTCCTCCATCTTTGCTCCAATAACCATATGGACAGAATAGTAGAGTCATCTGGATATAATGAATGGGTTAATGTTCCATCAGGCAGTGGGGGTAAATCCAGTACTTCTGTGTTGCTTGTATTATCCAGAAAATGGTGCTTTGGGAAAGTTGATGGGAATTTCTTGGAATGGCCAGTGATGCGGTAAGATGCTCCACAGGTTCAGAGTGGTTAATGTAAGTATTTAGATCCTTAAAGTTCTCAGGATGTGTAGAGCTGCTGGATGATAAATTCTGGAGTGGACATGTCCTGGAAGTCTATGAGGAAGAAAACAAGGGTTAATTGCCATGTAAACATCTTTGACTCTCCACCGCAGATCACTGATACTGAGGTATCCAGGGAGAGCATACAGACTGTAGCAGAGAGTGTAGCATTGCAGCGCTGCCCCATAGACTTCAATAGGGTAGCGCCCCATTAAACATTATATCATGCACAAGATCTATAACCCTCTAAAGAGAGGACATCAAATATACAGGAGAATCTATCATTAACACAAACCAAAGTAACAGAACATGTTCTATGTCCCTGCAGCTGTGACATTGAACTCCATGTATACGTGTGCCCTTTACTGTACTTTGAGCTGCAACATTTGATCCACCTCCGTCCTGACCTATGTACACACCGATCACATACAGCAAAAAAGTATTGATTCAAGAAAACCTCTCCTGATCCTCTTATTACCCCTGTAACATCTTATTACAGTAACCCGGCTCCTGATCCTCTTATTACCCTGTAACATCTTATTACAATAATCCCGCTCCTGATCCTCTTATTACCCTGTAACATCTTATTACAGTAACCCGGCTCCTGATCCTCTTATTACCCCTGTAACATCTTATTACAGTAACCCGGCTCCTGATCCTCTTATTACCCTGTAACATCTTATTACAGTAACCTGGCTCCTGATCCTCTTATTACCCCTGTAACATCTTATTACAGTAACCTGGCTCCTGATCCTCTTATTACCCTGTAACATCTTATTACAGTAACCCGGCTCCTGATCCTCTTATTACCCCTGTAACATCTTATTACAGTAACCCGACTCCTGATCCTCTTATTACCATTCAAATAGGTTTTCTGGAATTTTAGAATTGATGACCTATTCTTCGGCTAGGTATTCAATTTCACATAATCTTGGGGCAGAAATATATTAATTGCCATCCCCAGGACTGTCCCAAATCTTATTGGAATGTTCATTTTTGCCTTGGTTTGGGCAAACACTGCCCACCTTTGGAAGGTGAAGTTCTGGTAAGTTTTTCTCCTTTTGGCAAATGTTGGCAAGTATGATATTAGATTAGTGGGGGTCCGATACCTGGCACCACCACAGATCAGTTATTTGAAGAGGTCTAGGATCTCAGTCTGACTCTTCACACTTATGGGAGAAATGGCCTGCTCGCAGCTCAAAACCATTCAAATTAGTGGGTTTAAGTAGCAATAGCAGGCACAACCGGCAAGTGCCAAAGCTGGAGGCCTACCTATCTGATACTCATGACTTCTACTAAAAGTCATCATCATCAGCCTAGGAAGACCCCTTAAACATCAGTTATAAGTCACTATGGCTGATTGAAACTACATGTGGGCTCTCCTGGTTTGGTTGTGACATTTCCTTAGCTGAAGCTTAAGTATCTCAAGTAAATCAGTAGCTATACTGCTACTAGTACTGAGAAAACCTGCTGATCAGTGGTGATCTGTGGGGAAACTTGGCAGTAAGTGTTCAATTTCCCTACAGTGCCACCACCAGGAGAAGTCAAGCATTACATGGTGTAGATTAAAACAGATGGTCTGTCTATACAATGCTTGGATGTGTCTGGTCCTCCAGAGAAAGTTGCTGGTCCTGGATTTCCATAACTTGCTTTTCCCCACACGCTGCTTCTTCAGACCCTACATGGATATTGTTGACGTCTTACTACCCCCCACCCCCATAGATCCCTGTTGAAATCTATGGGTTTTCCAGAATACATCATGGAATTCCATCTCACAGACACACACCGTCTTCTTACATAGGCTTACAAAAATGGAAAGCCCCTTGAAAGGGGTTTTCCGATTTTAAAACTCTCTGCTTGCTGTCAATTAAAGGGGTTTCCTAGGACTAAACAATTGGGATAGATCATCAATATCATATTGGTGGGGGGTCCCACTTTGAAGATGCCATAGGGTTTGAGCAATTGCCACTTTCTCTTCTCACATGAGACTTTCACATAGCCATAATGCAGCTCAGTCGCATTCAAATGAATGTGGCTGAGCTGCAATACCAAGCACAGCCACTATAAAATATATAGCACTGTGCTGGGTAAGCAGTGATGAGGCTGCAGCACTTGTCTGAACGCCGCTTTGTCTTCAAGCAACTCATCGATAGGGATCCCAATTTTCAGACCTCACCAATCTAGCACTGATGACCTAGTCTAAGGATACTTCATCAATGTCAGAGGTGCAGAAATTAACCCACAGATTTCTGCAGGTAAAATTAACATGCTGCGTAAGACACGCGTTTTTGAAAGAGAATCTCAGTTTAATAGAACGTTACGGAATATTTCTTAAGTGCCATAGAACGTGAATAGAAAATGAGATAAGCTATGTCTGTTTTCTTTTAAAAACAGCGCCTCACCTGTCCACAGGCTGTGTGTGGTACTGCAGCTCGGCTCTATTTGGTTCAAAGTAGCTGAGTTGCAATACTACTTACAACTGGTGCACAGAAGTGGCGCTGTATACAAGACCTTTAGGCTGGTGCCCCATATAGCGAAAGCGGCGCGGAAAAAACCACAACGTTTTGCAACACTTGCAAAGCGGACGGGATTCTGGCTAATCCCATTCACACACTGCAGAAAAATATCCACAATGGAAATGCTGCGATTTATAAAACCGATGCGTTTTTGTAAATCGCAGCATGTCCATTATACCTATGGAAATGGCGGCGGTTTCCGTATAGATATAATAGGGACAGAAAGTCCGCAGAGGAAAACTCTCTGTGAAAAGCACCGCGGAAAGAACCATGATGCGTTTCCGCCGCGGTCTTTTCCGCAGCAATTTTTCGCTGAACTCGCTACGTGGGGCCTTAGCCTCAAAGGCTTTGTTATCTCCTTACCATGCTGTCATGTACAAGCAGAGGTTAAAATCTTGCAGAGCCCTATAACTCTGTTCACACCATCACCCTGACTTATAATAGAAGCCTTCATGCTGAACTGGATCCATTGTGCTATAATAGGGCCAGTTGGGATTTGCACTATTCTATTCCTGCCCCATCCCCCCATGCAGCTCCTTATCAATGTGAACACAGCCCAATACTTCTCGTAGCTAAGAGCTTGCTACAACTGTCGTAAGGACATAACAGCACAAATATGTATCCTGTCCTGTTTGTTACAATGTATCAGTATAGTTAAAACATATTCGCCTAGAATCAAGATGGTTTAGACTGGATAAGACTGTAACAAACCTTCAGCTGTTAGACGTATTAGGTCTGTACAGGGTTTCCAGCTTCGACAAAGTTTCCATTCACTGACAGTAAGCAGAAATCCTAAAAATGGTGAATGCAACACACAGTATATGCAGCTTTAGTAAGTTTAGTGTACACAGTCTATATACAGGAGGGTTCTCGTACGTGCATATGTTTATGTATGCTACTCACACAGCTGTAACTTGGGGGGGGGCGCAGAGGCACCACGCTGGATGGTCTTACCGGTCGTAGAGCTGTGACCCTCGAGTTGCCAGGCTGGAGACTGACCCATGATCTCCTGCCCACCCCCCGGGGTAAGAACTTGTGTACTATCCCTGTGCTTTCTACTGGAGCAACACGTCAACAGCTGCCTGCACCACACCTCCAGCTTACCCACCAGCCCGCCCACTTATGTGGGATATTTAAATAACCCCGCCCATTGTCTGGGGGCCACACCCCTACTGGGAGTAACTCCAATTGTTGTGTCCCAACTTGTTGTTCTGTGATAGATTAACCCTCCGCTCTCCAGAGTTTACACTGAAATGACTGAGATTTGGGGGAGGTTTTTGTTAACCCTTTAAGGATGTAGTAATATTTTGCTTGATCAGCCATAACTTTTGTATTGGGCAAGTAGTATAGCTGTATGAGGGCTTGTTTTTTTGTGGGATGAGTTGTATTTTTCATGAGACATATACATTCATGTTTTATTTTTATTTTTTTTTGGCTGGGAGGGGACACAAAGAGCAATTTTATCATTTCATTCACTTGTCTGACTGTATGAAACATTACGGTTATGGTAATGACAACTACATATAATTATATATAATGTTTGATTTTTTTTTACTAAATTTACACTTAATTTTAACCCTATTATGTAATATTATATTATATTATATTTTTTATTATACAAATATGTATATTTTTATATGTTTAGGTTTTATTTTTACTGATTTTTATTTCATTTTAACTTTGTTACATAATTTTATATTCTAAGATATTTATTTTGCAAATATGTGTATTTTTATATTTGATTTGTTTTTGCTGATTTTTTTCATTTCATTTTATAATATATTTATTTTGCAAATATGTATATTTTTATGTTTGATTTTTTTTTTGCAGATGTTTTATTTAAGTTTAACTTTATTATATAATTTTGGATTATAATTTATTTCTTTTCCAAATATGTATATTTTATATGTTTGATTTTTTAAAATTATTTTTATTTAATTGTAAACTTATATACTTTATATCAAAATATATTTATTTTACAAATATGTATATTTTTATATATTTTATTTTTACTGATGTTTTATTTAATTTTAACCTTATTATATAATTACATATTACAATTTATTTATTTTACAAATATGTATATTTTTATATGTTTAAGTTTTTTAACTAAATTTTACTACCTTTACATGGAGGGGCATTCATTTTCATGGATCCCTCATAGACTTGAGTCTAAGCGTATGTTCACACGTCAGAAAATGAAGAGAAATTTCTCTTCATTTTTCACCACCGTATTCGGGCATGGTCTAGCCTGTATCGGTATTCCGTCGCGGCTTTCCTCTGCTGATTAGGCCGGGATGAATGGGCCTAATCCGCAGGGAGTTTCGAGCTGCGGAATCCGCGCCAAATCCGCTTATTTTTTGGTATACAGATTCGGGGCAGAATCCGCAAATTCCATACGTACCCTAAGGGGATTCATCAAAATGGTCAAAAATAGGACATGTCTCTTAAAATAGACCGTCAAAAAAATGGCCATGTGAATAGTCACATTGGAGGAGACTTACTATTATTCTACGCTAGATTTCTGGCGACTTTTTTTAACGCCCAAGCCACTTTAACAAAAAGGGGGTGTGGCAAGGGCGTGCTGGGGATTTATTATCATTTACGCCAAAAAACTGGTGTAAATGATGCTGGAATCCTATGTTGGTTTTAGGCCGTTTTAATAAATCTGTTGTTTTTGTCATTTAAGGCCTTAATTTTGACCTTATATAATTTTATATATATATATATATATATATATATATATATTTTCCAAATATGTATATTTTTATATGTTTGATTTATTTTTACTGAATGATGACTTTATTATATAAATTTATATTATAATATATTTATTATCCAAATATGTATATTTTTATGTTTCGTTTTTTCTGAATTTACTTCATATACTTAATTTGAAACTTAAATAATTTTATACTAGAATTTGTTTTATAATTTATTAATAATTTTACAAAAAATTCTAATTGTACAAATAATTTATTTATATTATAATTTTAATCCTAATAATTTTTTCTCATTTTGTGACATTATTTGTAGGCCTATAGATAAAAATCTGCAGCATCTTACCACTGTGTGTCCTTACCCTTTAAGCTGAGGGTTTCTTACAATTGTATCCATTCTAAAATCCTTTATGATAATCCAAACTGAGACTATGGTCACATCTTCGCATGGGTCTCCGTTGTTTGGGTCCGTCAGGGGACCTGAACGATGGAGAGCTGGACCTTTCTCTGCTGATTTTTGGCGGTTCTGTGGCACAAATGTGAACCCAGCCTGATACATTTCACTTGCACTGATACATTGTAACGACCTATTAGGACAGAAGAGAGAGTTGTGTTGCTGTTGTATTTACTGCACATAGGATTGTCTAGACTGGATACAATTGTAACAAAGCCTCAGCTGTGAGAAGTATTGTTGTACAATTTTCTGGGGCCCATTGACTGAGATTCTGAAGAAATCTGTAGTCTTGCGCCGGGTTCCCCTGCCAGTTGTCCTTTGCCCCCACCAGTATATAGCCCATGATCTAAATGTGAAGCAAGAGTGGACTCTGGTCCCCACTGCTGTCCCTCCACCCCGGGTTCCTGTGTTCCTTGTGATATATACACAGCCAGGTCTGGCACGTCACCGGCGTCCTCAGAGAAGGTCACAAATCACATTCCTCAGGTATTTCTTCAGGTACTTGTAGTTGAGGGTAAATTAAAGGGACTGTACAGGTTTACAAAAACATCTGATTTCTTCCAAAAACAGCATCACACATGTCTACAGGTGATGTGTGGTATTGAAGCTAAGACTCAGACATAATCCATGGACAAGAGTGGCGCTGTTTATGAAAGAAATCACTGTCCTGTAACTGGTGCTCAGTAGTACACAGTACTGACACAAAAAATACCGCACCCAGATACACATGTCAGATCACCGCAAAACTCAGCTTGTAGTTATGTCACAGGCAGATATGTAACTGGTCACAGGTGTGGTCTGATTAGACACTGGGCTTTGTCACAAGAGGGCGCAAAAGAGCTTTCCCTGCTGTCCTATGAAAAGGCTACTTTTGGGTAGTGTACCTCTTGGCGGGAGAACATTGACTGTTAGACATGTTTCTACGATGCACTTGAAGACACTTCACCCAGTTGACAGACTTTGAGAGGGGGCGCATCATTGAATGGAGGAAAGCAAGATGGCCATTTAAATGAATTGCCGCCATCTAGTTTGTTCTGACACTGTCCTATACCTGGTGGTCAGTAGTATAGTCACCGTCCTATAACTGGTGGTCAGTAGTATAGTCACCGTCCTATAACAGGTGGTCAGTAGTATAGTCAGTGTCCTATAACCGGTAGTCAGTAGTATAGTCAGTGTCCTATACCGGTGGTCGTGTAGTCTCCTTCCTGGTGGTCAGTAGTATAGTCACCGTCCTATAACCGGTGGTCAGTAGTATAGTCACCGTCCTATAACCGGTGGTCAGTAGTATAGTCAGTGTCCTATAACCGGTAGTCAGTAGTATAGTCACCGTCCTATAACCGGTGGTCAGTAGTATAGTCACCGTCCTATAACCGGTGGTCAGTAGTATAGTCACCGTCCTATAACCTGTGGTCAGTAGTATAGTCACCGTCCTATAACCGGTGGTCAGTAGTATAGTCACCGTCCTATAACCGGTGGTCAGTAGTATAGTCACCGTCCTATAACCGGTGGTCAGTAGTATAGTCACCGTCCTATAACCGGTGGTCAGTAGTATAGTCACCGTCCTATAACCGGTGGTCAGTAGTATAGTCACCGTCCTATAACCTGTGGTCAGTAGTATAGTCACCGTCCTATAACCGGTAGTCAGTAGTATAGTCAGTGTCCTATAACCGGTAGTCAGTAGTATAGTCACCGTCCTATAACCGGTGGTCAGTAGTATAGTCACCGTCCTATAACCTGTGGTCAGTAGTATAGTCACCGTCTTATAACCGGTGGTCAGTAGTATAGTCACCGTCCTATAACCGGTGGTCAGTAGTATAGTCACCGTCCTATAACCTGTGGTCAGTAGTATAGTCAGTGTCCTATAACTGGTGGTCAGTAGTATAGTCACCATCCTATAACCTGTGGTCAGTAGTATAGTCACCGTCCTATAACCGGTGGTCAGTAGTATAGTCACCGTCCTATAACCTGTGGTCAGTAGTATAGTCACCGTCCTATAACCGGTAGTCAGTAGTATAGTCAGTGTCCTATAACCGGTAGTCAGTAGTATAGTCACCGTCCTATAACCGGTGGTCAGTAGTATAGTCACCGTCCTATAACCTGTGGTCAGTAGTATAGTCACCGTCTTATAACCGGTGGTCAGTAGTATAGTCACCGTCCTATAACCGGTGGTCAGTAGTATAGTCACCGTCCTATAACCTGTGGTCAGTAGTATAGTCACCGTCCTATAACCGGTGGTCAGTAGTATAGTCACCGTCCTATAACCTGTGGTCAGTAGTATAGTCACCGTCCTATAACCTGTGGTCAGTAGTATAGTCACCGTCCTATAACCGGTGGTCAGTAGTATAGTCACCGTCCTATAACCTGTGGTCAGTAGTATAGTCACCGTCCTATAACTGGTGGTCAGTAGTATAGTCACCGTCATATAACTGGTGGTCAGTAGTATAGTCACCGTCCTATATGACCTTTGCCAGTGGGTATTGATGATGTAGACGGCACATGTTATGTTTGTACCCATGTCCATGATCATTACTCATTATGGGCATGAGACTGGTTTGGGCAGATCTGTCCGCCATATAAATAGACTTCTTGTGTGTTGAGTTGTTGTTCTGGATTTTCTGGTCATTAATGTGAGGACTCCACCACTAAGTTCACTGGTGATCCGAGATACGCCCAAGTTTCACCCTAATATTAGGAGCCTTATCTACATAACTTATCTACTCTCCTATGTGAATGGATTTGCATGCTTCTTCCCAGGGTGCATTTCCTGTAAGATTCCCTAGTCTTACTGACAGTCAAGACAAGAGGAAACAGTATGCATATAGCTCCCCCTAAGTTATAATACCCTGTATGCAGTGAGCTCCCCCTTGTGGCAGCTGTAAGAATGTAATTATATTACAGTATGAGGCATTATCCTTTTAGGGTTAGTGATATTGGATGAATTCTGTAGTGTAGCCTTAAAGGGGTTGTCCACATCAGACAATCCCTATTTGTTAGAAGAATCCCTTGACAATGATCATTGAATGGGGAAACCCCAGAGATCAGCTGTAACCTATGGGTAACCCTGATTGTAAGAGTTCAATTTCCCCTGCAGCACCCCCACAGGAGAAATTGAGTATTACAAAGTGTCCATTCAAATCAATGGGTTGTATGTGCAGTGCAGGACAGGTCAGGTCCTCCAGAGAGGAAGACTTTCTATAACAGAGGTTTCTAGTTCTCCATTGACTGAGAAAACCCTAATATGGGATACAGATATGTATGTTACATGCCATCTATTGTACTGATGTCTACCCATGTAGAAGAGGATATACAGACACAGGGGCCCAGACACAACCTTTGCACCCACTGGATGAGACCTTACATCCTTATAGCAGTACACAGTACCTGCTTAGGTCAATGGCAACTCAGATGAAATAAGGAGGTTCTGTATCTTTAAGAGTGCAGCCATTCATACAAAAGGGGGGGCAACAAAAACACAAATTTTTTGTTTTTAAGAAAAAAAAAAAAAAAAAGTAAAGGAACAAAAAAAGGGGGAAGGGCAAAAAAAAACGGGAGGCCCCCCCGGTTTTTAAAGAGCAAACAGCGGGGGGGGACTTTGTTCTCACAAGGACACTTGATAGCTTCCTTCTAAAGCAGCGCAATGTTTACCGCCATATCTCCTCAGCCAATGTAGATATACAGATAGGACAGCTGTCTCAAAAAGGTCTCATATTATAGTACCCAAATTTATGATGATGTTGGACAGACTTGTCCTTCAAGAAAATGAAAATTCTTCAACCTCTCCAGGTTTTATTGCTATCATTATTATTATAGTAGTTATATCCTTGTACATAGGAGCGGTATTATAGTAGTTATATTCTTGTACATAGGGGGCAGTATTATAGTAGTTGTATTCTTGTACATAGGGGGCAGTATTATAGTAGTTATATTCTTGTACATAGGAGCGGTATTATAGTAGTTATATTCTTGTACATAGGAGCGGTATTATAGTAGTTATATTCTTGTACATAGGAGCGGTATTATAGTAGTTATATTCTTGTACATAGGAGCGGTATTATAGTAGTTATATTCTTGTACATAGGAGCGGTATTATAGTAGTTATATTCTTGTACATAGGAGCGGTATTATAGTAGTTATATTCTTGTACATAGGAGCGGTATTATAGTAGTTATATTCTTGTACATAGGAGCGGTATTATAGTAGTTATATTCTTGTACATAGGAGCGGTATTATAGTAGTTATATTCTTGTACATAGGAGCGGTATTATAGTAGTTATATTCTTGTACATAGGAGCGGTATTATAGTAGTTATATTCTTGTACATAGGAGCGGTATTATAGTAGTTATATTCTTGTACATAGGAGGCGGTATTATAGTAGTTATATTCTTGTACATAGGAGGCAGTATTATAGTAGTTATATTCTTGTACATAGGAGCGGTATTATAGTAGTTATATTCTTGTACATAGGAGCGGTATTATAGTAGTTATATTCTTGTACATAGGAGCGGTATTATAGTAGTTATATTCTTGTACATAGGAGCGGTATTATAGTAGTTATATTCTTGTACATAGGGGGCAGTATTATAGTAGTTATATTCTTGTACATAGGAGCAGTATTATAGTAGTTATATTCTTGTACATAGGGGCAGTATTATAGTAGTTATATTCTTGTACATAGGGGGCAGTATTATAGTAGTTATATTCTTGTACATAGGGGCAGTATTATAGTAGTTATATTCTTGTACATAGGGGCAGTATTATAGTAGTTATATTCTTGTACATAGGGGCAGTATTATAGTAGTTATATTCTTGTACATAGGGGCAGTATTATAGTAGTTATATTCTTGTACATAGGAGGCAGTATTATAGTAGTTATATTCTTGTACATAGGAGCAGTATTATAGTAGTTATATTCTTGTACATAGGAGGCAGTATTATAGTAGTTATATTCTTGTACATAGGGGGCAGTATTATAGTAGTTATATTCTTGTACATAGGGGCAGTATTATAGTAGTTATATTCTTGTACATAGGGGCAGTATTATAGTAGTTATATTCTTGTACATAGGGGCCAGTATTATAGTAGTTATATTCTTGTACATAGGGGCAGTATAATAGTAGTTATATTCTTGTACATAGGAGGCAGTATTATAGTAGTTATATTCTTGTACATAGGAGCAGTATTATAGTAGTTATATTCTTTTACATAGGAGCAGTATTATAGTAGTTATATTCTTTTACATAGGAGCAGTATTATAGTAGTTATATTCTTTTACATAGGAGCAGTATTATAGTAGTTATATTCTTTTACATAGGAGGCAGTATTATAGTAGTTATATTCTTGTACATAGGGGGCAGTATTATAGTAGTTGTATTCTTGTACATAGGGGGCAGTATTATAGTAGTTGTATTCTTGTACATAGGGGGCAGTATTATAGTAGTTATATTCTTGTACATAGGAGCGGTATTATAGTAGTTATATTCTTGTACATAGGAGCGGTATTATAGTAGTTATATTCTTGTACATAGGAGCGGTATTATAGTAGTTATATTCTTGTACATAGGAGCGGTATTATAGTAGTTATATTCTTGTACATAGGAGCGGTATTATAGTAGTTATATTCTTGTACATAGGGGGCAGTATTATAGTAGTTATATTCTTGTACATAGGAGCGGTATTATAGTAGTTATATTCTTGTACATAGGAGCGGTATTATAGTAGTTATATTCTTGTACATAGGAGCGGTATTATAGTAGTTATATTCTTGTACATAGGAGCGGTATTATAGTAGTTATATTCTTGTACATAGGAGCGGTATTATAGTAGTTATATTCTTGTACATAGGAGCGGTATTATAATAGTTATATTCTTGTACATAGGGGGCAGTATTATAGTAGTTATATTCTTGTACATAGGGGCAGTATTATAGTAGTTATATTCTTGTACATAGTGTCAGTATTATAGTAGTTATATTCTTGTACATAGGAGCAGTATTATAGTAGTTATATTCTTGTACATAGGAGCAGTATTATAGTAGTTATATTCTTGTACATAGTGTCAGTATTATAGTAGTTATATTCTTGTACATAGGGGCAGTATTATAGTAGTTATATTCTTGTACATAGTGTCAGTATTATAGTAGTTATATTCTTGTACATAGGGGCAGTATAATAGTAGTTATATTCTTGTACATAGGAGGCAGTATTATAGTAGTTATATTCTTGTACATAGGAGCAGTATTATAGTAGTTATATTCTTGTACATAGGAGCAGTATTATAGTAGTTATATTCTTTTACATAGGAGCAGTATTATAGTAGTTATATTCTTGTACATAGGAGCAGTATTATAGTAGTTATATTCTTGTACATAGGAGCAGTATTATAGTAGTTATATTCTTGTACATAGGGTGCAGTATTATAGTAGTTATATTCTTGTACATAGCAGTATTATAGTATATTCTTGTACATAGGAGGCAATTTTTATTAAAGTAAAATCAAACATAAATACAATTAAACAATAATTCTTCCAGTTATTTCATACATTTTGTATGTACAAAGAAGGATCAAACAAGAAAATACTTAAAGCAAAATCAAATTAAACAATCCGCACCTGTTGGAGAAGAAAATTTAAAGAACATACGGTAAAAACAAATAGATCAAGCTTAAATTAAATTAAATTCACTTTCCTCCATCATAGATCAGAATCAGAGCTGTCCTGCTGTTTCCATGTCTGATTCAGACTGCACCTCAGCTCGGCGGGGTCTCCTTTTAGTAGGAGGATCGCCCTCTGGTTCCTCATCATACTCTGCCATCATTTGTTGGATCTTCCTGTCTAGTTCCTCTTCTCCGTCTGACTCTGTTAGGATACTGAACCTATTTGCCATTGCTGTGACATCGCCCGTTCTATCTGCTCTTACCCTGGTTGATTTTTTGACAGTGGTCCACACCCTCAGGCTTACGGCTGGATCTATCTTTCTTTCTTCTCTTAGTACTGGTGGGTGTTGGGGCAGGAGAAGAGATGGCCACTGAGGGTTGTACAACCTGCTCGAGAACCTCCATGGTCGCCTCAGTGGGTCCTGACTGGGCTTGGTCTTTGGTGGTATCACCTGTATCTGTTTGGGGCTCTGACTCAGTGACTACTGACCCTGACAACAGCGCCTCCTCCTCCTCCTGTATGTCATCAGCCGCTGCCAGCAAGTCCTCATCAGGGATATCCCTATGGATGTTGTGCCAAGCGTCAGGACAGTCCCTGTGGGGGTGACCCATCTTACCACACAGATTACATCTAATGTTTTTGCAGGTAGCGCTCACATGGCCCATTTCATTACACAAGTTGCATTTTACCATGGTGCACACACTCGCTATATGACCGGCCTTTCCACACCTAAAGCATCTGCGTGGCTGACCCGCATAGAAGCAGATGCCTTTCTCTTGGCCAATGAAAAATGAGTTGGGCAGATGTTGGGTTGTGTTGTTGTTCTGACGCAACTTAACCAGGACCTTCCACCCACCAGTCCAGACCCAGTCTTCGTCCCTGTTTTTAGTTAGATCGGACATGAGGTCGCAGTGTCTCCTGAGCCAGATGACAATGTCCTGAGGGGGAACGGCTTCATTCCAGAATACAATGGTGACATTTGCTGTATCTGGCCTAGAGATGGGGATGAAGCTGAACTTATTCCAACCCTCAGTATCTCTGAACCTGGTGAGATTAGCCCAGAAACGGTCCAGATCAGACATCAGCTTAAAGCTGACATCATACCCCTGGCGGTCAGGAAGGTTTATCACTGCCAGGATGTCAGTCGGCAGGAAGCCCATCTGGGTACATAGGAGCCCTCTGACCACAAACCTTCTATCAGGCAGATCTTCCTTGGCACCTCTGTGCCTAAACCTGACTACATTCCTCCTCCTGAAAGCCTGGCCTGTATAGTTTGTGCTTGACATAAAAGATGGAGCACCGCGGCTCCAGGCATTCCCAGAGGACGTATGGCCAGATCCGCCATCTTGGCGTGTCTGTGGGCGCTGTGTGGGCTGCTGAACACCTGCACTACGAGGTTCTGTTACTATGTGAGTATCTAGAGGGGGAAAGTCCTGTACATTGGACTGTGCTGTGTCCGCCCCACCATCAACCTCTATGTCTGCAATATCACCAGACTCCAGAGACTGGACTGTAGAGGGGTCTGACGCCATAGATGGTGAAGGATCCCCCCCAGAAACACTTTCTCCTGCTGGGTCATTATCACATACAGGATTATCAATACACTCAGACATATTAGACAGTCAGTGGCAGCAGAGTCCTGCACAGCAGAGTCCACAATGTTATTTCAGTCACTATTGGTGACTTCTTGCACAGCAGAGTCCAGGCTGTCCCACACACTTACATCCAGAGCCCCCAAATGTGCTGCTACCCCAGTACCTTCAGGTAACAGTCCACAGTCCTGCTGAGATGACCTGCCTCCTGGGACTTGTGGTGTCTGCACAGCTGCTACTTCATTACCTTTAGGCCGGGGTCCATGATCTTGTTGTACAATGTTGCTTGCTGGGACTTGTGGTGCCTTGCCAGGAACTGCTGCAGGTCTTTGCTGTGGCCTGCCATTAGCTGCTCCTTTCCCATACAAATTCCCTTCCTTAAAAGGGAAACTTGCTGGCTGCAGAATGGGTTTTGCATGGGACTGCTGGCCGCCATCTTGTGAGGATTGAGACCTAGAGCGAGATGATGGTGACTTCTGGTATTCCTCGAATCGCTGCTGGTTTCTGTAGGATTCTCCCACCGGTCCCATTTGCTCCAGTACAGTCTCGGTCTCCCGTACGGTATCGGCGCGCTCAGCTTCTTGTCCACTAATGCCTGTGTCCCAGGGTTTGCAGCTTTTATTTTATAGGCACAGTCAATCTGTCGCTGCAGAGATATTTTACCCGCCTTTAATGTCTCCAGTCTCCTGACCAGTGCTGGGATCAGCGGCTGTAACACTCTGTCCATTATTAGGTAGTTTTGCAGGCTGGTTACTTACAGTATGGCTTCTGGTCGGTGTAACCTGTGACTTCTGGCCTGCTGCGGCTGTTGTCACTGCCATGGGGTCACCAGTTTGTTACTAATGACCGCACTACAGGTACCATGAAGCCTCCCTGCTGGTGTTCCTTTGGTCTCATCCACAGGCTTCACTAGTTTTGCAGTTCCCACTCCCAGATCTTGTCCGCTCAGACCGTACCAGTACAGGCCGCTGCATGTTCTCCAGCATGGTCTGTTTCTCCAGGGACGTTCTCCTCTGTCTGTGTCTGCAGGAGGGTGGAGTGGACTGGACACCTGCAACCTGCAATGGAGTCTGCACAGGCTGCACGGCTTGCTTCTTCTTACAATCAGGTATTCTGTCTGGATATTGCACAATTACATTGGTAGGTTGTTGCACCGTACCTCTGCTTGCTTCTGTTACTGCTTTCCTTGGAATCACTTTCTTCCCATCTTGGCTTGCACTGGGACTGCTGACACTCTGGACATTACTTCCATTCCTGGAGACTTTTGGATTTTCATCCACTTTTTGAGTTGTCTGGGAATTGTTTCCCAGAGTAGACCTTGGAGCCTGGGCCTTGCTAGGGGAACTGCCCCACCCAGGGTGACCCCGCCCTGGGCTTTCTCCAGACATCAGGAGACTAAGGAGATCTACAGAAACACAACCTCACAGGTAGGAGGCAGTATTATAGTAGTTATATTCTTGTACATAGGAGTAGTATTATAGTAGTTATATTCTTGTACATAGGAGGCAGTATTATAGTAGTTATATTCTTGTACATAGGAGCAGTATTATAGTAGTTATATTCTTGTACATAGGAGCAGTATTATAGTAGTTATATTCTTGTACATAGGAGCAGTATTATAGTAGTTATATTCTTGTACATAGAGAGCAGTATTATAGTAGTTATATTCTTGTACATAGGGGCAGTATTATAGTAGTTATATTCTTGTACATAGTAGTATTATAGTAGTTATATTCTTGTACATAGGAGCAGTATTATAGTAGTTATATTCTTGTACATAGGAGCAGTATTATAGTAGTTATATTCTTGTACATAGGAGCAGTATTATAGTAGTTATATTCTTGTACATAGGAGCAGTATTATAGTAGTTATATTCTTGTACATAGGAGCAGTATTATAGTAGTTATATTCTTGTACATAGGAGGCAGTATTATAGTAGTTATATTCTTGTACATAGGGGCAGTATTATAGTAGTTATATTCTTGTACATAGGAGCAGTATTATAGTAGTTATATTCTTGTACATAGGAGCAGTATTATAGTAGTTATATTCTTGTACATAGAAGCAGTATTATAGTAGTTATATTCTTGTACATAGGGGGCAGTATTATAGTAGTTATATTCTTGTACATAGGAACAGTATTATAGTAGTTATATTCTTGTACATAGGAGCAGTATTATAGTAGTTATATTCTTGTACATAGGAGCAGTATTATAGTAGTTATATTCTTGTACATAGGGGCAGTATTATAGTAGTTATATTCTTGTACATAGGAACAGTATTATAGTAGTTATATTCTTGTACATAGGGGGCAGTATTATAGTAGTTATATTCTTGTACATAGTAGCAGTATTATAGTAGTTATATTCTTGTACATAGGAGCAGTATTATAGTAGTTATATTCTTGTACATAGGGGCAGTATTATAGTAGTTATATTCTTGTACATAGAGAGCAGTATTATAGTAGTTATATTCTTGCACATAGGGGCAGTATTATAGTAGTTATATTCTTGTACATAGGAGGTAGTATTATAGTAGTTATATTCTTGTACATAGGGGGCAGTATTATAGTAGTTATATTCTTGTACATAGGGGCAGTATTATAGTAGTTATATTCTTGTACATAGGAGCAGTATTATAGTAGTTATATTCTTGTACATAGGAGCAGTATTATAGTAGTTATATTCTTGTACATAGGAGCAGTATTATAGTAGTTATATTCTTGTACATAGGAGCAGTATTAGTTATATTCTTGAACATAGGAGGTAGTATTATAGTAGTTATATTCTTGTACATAGGGGGCAGTATTATAGTAGTTATATTCTTGTACATAGGGGACAGTATTATAGTAGTTATATTCTTGTATATAGGGGGCAGTATTATAGTAGTTATATTCTTGTACATAGGAGCAGTATTATAGTAGTTATATTCTTGTACATAGGAGCAGTATTATAGTAGTTATATTCTTGTACATAGGGGACAGTATTATAGTAGTTATATTCTTGTATATAGGGGGCAGTATTATAGTAGTTATATTCTTGTACATAGGAGCAGTATTATAGTAGTTATATTCTTGTACATAGGAGTAGTATTATAGTAGTTATATTCTTGTACATAGGAGTAGTATTATAGTAGTTATATTCTTGTACATAGGAGCAGTATTATAGTAGTTATATTCTTGTACATAGGAGCAGTATTATAGTAGTTATATTCTTGTACATAGGAGTAGTATTATAGTAGTTATATTCTTGTACATAGGAGCAGTATTATAGTAGATATATTCTTGTACATAGGAGCAGTATTATAGTAGTTATATTCTTGTACATAGGAGTAGTATTATAGTAGTTATATTCTTGTACATAGGAGCAGTATTTTAGTAGTTATATTCTTGTACATAGGAGCAGTATTATAGTAGTTATATTCTTGTACATAGGAGGTAGTATTATAGTAGTTATATTCTTGTACATAGGAGCAGTATTATAGTAGTTATATTCTTGTACATAGGAGCAGTATTATAGTAGTTATATTCTTGTACATAGGAGGTAGTATTATGGTAGTTGTGTTCTTGTTTTTAGGGGGCAGTATTATAGAAGTTATGCTCTTCTCTAGAGGGGTACTGATATTTATTAGATCCATCTTTACCTATTCCATGTAATGAATATAAGTGGATGATGAATACTTACATTCCCATACTTACTATAGGTACCGTACTATAGCACAGCAGGTGTTGCAGTCAGTTTGTGGCCTCTACGCTATGACATGAAGCTGCCACATGAGGTTGTTTCTCCTTTTCCATTGGCAAATAAAATGGTCAGAAAAAAACACCATGTGTGATCATATATATCTAGCAGTGTTTCCTCTTTTGGTTCTCATTTGGGTTACTTCATTGTCATTTTCTCCAGTTACATCCATATTCTCTCAGTTGTCTAGTACCAGGAAACCGGAAGAATTCTGAGTTTATCTTTAAGGAACCTAATTGTTGGAAACTATGTGTGAATTTTCCTCTAGCATGAGGGCTGAAGTACAAGTACCAGGTCCAGCTTTGTATAGTGCGACACCCCAGTGTTATCTTTTATGGGTCGGGCGGCCATACTACATCCTTCTGTAAGTGTTGTAGCAGTAGGGTCTTACATCTTCTCTGTGACTTCATTCTCTTTCCCGTATGAAGGTATTGTTCTTTATCCAGAATCAGTCATATGTTCAGAGATTAGAGGCCTGAGCAGCGGCAGCGTGGACGGGATCGGGACTAAAAAAGGAGATTAAAGATTCAAAGGGCAGAAATATCCCCATAATTCAGAGGACAAAACAATGTGCAGGGATTACATGAGTAAGGCTAGGTTCACACTAGTGTTGCATCTCAGTTTTTCAGGTCTGTCGGGGGCACTGTAATGGAGTCCGTCGGGTGTCTGTCGTTTTTAAACTGAAATCAACGGGACTCTGGCACAGATGTGAACATAGCCTAAGAGGAGGACAAGCGAGGCCTTTTCCTGAACACAGGTCTAGGGTACAACATACAAGTAAGGGGGTGTCTTCATATATGAGGATGGAAGACTACAAAATTGCACCGGCTCCCCACTTCCTTGGGAGGACCTCCGGACCCCTGGAGAAACTTGAAAGTATTTCAATTCCATAGTCAGTTGCAGTAGTGTTATGTGGGCACTATATGGCAGCATTATGTATGCATTGAATGACTGTATTGTGTAGACACTGTATGGCAGTATGTGAGTATGGATGGCACCACACCTAAATATATGGACCGGAGCCACAAAGCAAGACAGGAACAGGAACTGCCCTGAGCTTTGCAGCTGGGGTTCACGGCCCCATATGTAAAAAAAAAAAAAAAAAAAAATGCCGTGCGCATGGGGCCACAGAAATAAATGGGTTAAGACAAAACGGATAGCACAGTGACAAAAACTACAGTCGTACATAAGGCCTTAAAGATAAATTTTGCCCCCCCCCTCGTAGTATTTTTCATATTGTTGACCTACCCACAAGAGGTGTAAATCTGACCCCTAGGCCCCTCATTGATCTGGTTGCCTGTAGGCAATGGAAGCTGTAGAGACGGACGGAGCTCTTAGCTGCAATACAATGTATTTACTGGTATAGGGGTGAGATTTGTGACCTGTGACCCCTGCACCTGCCACATATATAGCATTGGTCATGGACATAGGGCCCATAAACAGATACAACTGCTGTGACCCCCCCATAGCCCCAATGAGGCATCTATCACTTGCACTAAACGTGGTAAGTATTAGCCATAGATCGCAATGAAACAGCACCCCCAGCTGTACGACAGATGACACAAAAACTAAAAAATTCCACACATCTGAACATCCAGTATAGTACGGTAGAAATATATTTTTACTAAAGATATCTATACCTGCCATCTGAGGGAAGGCGAGGTATGCAGCGATGGGCAGGAGGGCAGGTAGACAAAACACAGGCCCTTACATGAACTGGATCGACTGGTTTGGCTGGGAACAAGGGATCAACAAGACTTTATTATAAAACCAGGAAAAACCTCAAGAGCTTCCCTATACAAAATCCAAGGGGCGGAGGTGAATCACAGGAGGGAAGAGACAGGCCTGGAAAACCACAGCCACATACAGAGATGAGATATCATTGTAACAAACCCTCAGCTGTGAGAAGTATCAGGTCTAGACTGGGCTCTGAATGTAATGATTCCATTCACTGACAGCAAGCAGTGATATTGTAGAGGCTTCTGAAACACAAAGTAGATAGGGCGGATCTATCTAGTTATGGAGAAATTAGATTATTATGGGTGGAAAAGCTGGATGACAGATAATGCAACCTCTAAACTACTGCAAAGTTGTCACTCAGCTTTTCCAGATGCAGAAATATGAGCAATTATACCCCAATAGAGTAGATATCTCAGCATACCTTTTTTCAGGTGTAGGAACGCTTGGTGACAATCAGCATGGCCTCCTATAAAGCTCCCAGAGGGGTTGTCACACAGCTTTCTCAGATCCCTGATTGGAAACACTGCATAACATCATATACTGAGGCAAACATTTACATTCAGCGTTGTGGAAAAGTTGGGTGACAAGCAATTTGGTTGTCACTAAAGCTGCTGCAAGGTTGTCACTCAGCTTTCCAAAATACAGATGGAGAAATAATGTAGCAAAACAGTATCTAAGAAAAATATTACAGCATAACATGGCAGTTTTTTCATTCAGGAGTGTAGGAAAGCTGGGTGACAACTAATATAGCTAACTGTATTTCCTTCAGGGGTTGTCACAGTTTTCTTGGGTCCCTGACTGGTAAAACTGAGCAGCTACGCAGCAACACAAAAGTCAGAGTTATATCATCTATAGTGAGGTCAAATTAACATTTATGGTTCTGAAAAAGATGGGTGACAACCAATATGGCTGTCACTAAAGCTTCTGCAGGAGATGACACTCAGCTTTCCAAAATCCAGGTAAAGAAATAATGAACCAATAGAGTATCCAAAGAGATAATTGCTGAATATAATGGCATTTTTTTTCATTCAGGAGTGTAGGAAAGCTGGGTGGCAACCAATATGGAAAACTTTAAATTTCCTGCAGGGGTTGTCACACAGCTTTCTCAGATTCCGTATGGGTAAGACATAGCAGCTTTGCATCGATACAAAAACCGGGAATGTAGCATCATAAACTGAGGCAAAATTAACATTCAGGGTTCTGGAAAACTTGGGTGACAACCAATATGACTAAAACGTCCGCAGATGGTGTCTCTCGACTTTCCACGATCCAAATGAAAAAATCATAGACCAATAGAGTATCCAAAGAGATATATACCAAGGCAGTATTTCATTCAGGAGTGTGGGAAAGCTGGGTGACACTCAATATGGCTGCCTTCAAATTTCCTGCAGGGGTTGTTTCATGGCTTACCCGGATTCCTGACTGGTAAGGAAGCAGCAATACAAAAGCTAGGACTATATCACATTCAGGGTTACAGAAAAGCTGGGTGATCACCAATATGGCTGCCATTAAAGAGGTTCCCACTCAGCTTTCCCAGATTTCATATGACAATCCTGATCAGCCATGCAGTAATATCCATACATACTGAGGAGAGTAATCATTCAGGAGTGTGGAGAAGCTGGTTAGAACTGCAATGACGGCCATATTTGTTGTCACCCAACTTCCCCAAGAGCAAATAACCTAAGAAACAGCTACAAAGTATTTTTATGAACCCCACATGAAATAACACCGGACAAACGTGTATTTTTAGTTTTTAAGGTAAAACCAACCATAATATTAGAATGAACAGAATATTAAATTACTTAGCGGCCATTTTATTGGAGTCCAGGATATGTCGTAATGCATAGGGCAGTGGAGCCGGCAAAATGGCGCCTACAGGGAGGAAATAGAATGGAGCAGCTGGTTTATCTCTAGTGACAGGAAAAAGCTGCAGGCTCTCGTCTTTCTCCTCCAAGATGGCGGCGCCCATAGAAGTAAAGTGACACTGAGGCTCCTGTACAGGTAGAGGGTGTGAGTGTGGATGAGGTGATGGCGCCCCCTTTGTGTGTGGTGACATGTAATAGGTTGGACAGTACGGGATGTGATTGTCCTCTGGACACGGTGTGGATTTCCCAAGCTTCTGCACATGTTCAGACTAGCAACCTAATGTCACATATCGGGAAGAGGGACTAAAGCCCCCAGTACAGGATACTACAGCGCTCCCAGTGCAGGATCGTCAGACTACAGCGCCCCCAGTACAGGATAGTCAGACCACAGCGCCCCCAGTACAGGATAGTCAGACTTCAGCGCCCCCAGTGCAGGATAGTCAGACTACAGCGCCCCCAGTGCAGGATTGTCAGACTACAGCGCCCCCAGTGCAGGATTGTCAGACTACAGTGCCCCTAGTACAGGATAGTCAGACCACAGCGCCCCCAGTACAGGATAGTCAGACCACAGCGCCCCCCAGTACAGGATAGTCAGACCACAGCGCCCCCAGTACAGGATAGTCAGACCACAGCGCCCCCAGTACAGGATAGTCAGACCACAGCGCCCCCAGTACAGGATAGTCAGACCACAGCGCCCCCAGTACAGGATAGTCAGACCACAGCGCCCCCAGTACAGGATAGTCAGACCACAGCGCCCCCAGTACAGGATAGTCAGACCACAGCGCCCCCCAGTACAGGATAGTCAGACCACAGCGCCCCCAGTACAGGATAGTCAGACCACAGCGCCCCCCAGTACAGGATAGTCAGACTACAGTGCCCCTAGTACAGGATACCACAGCGCCCCCAGTACAGGATAGTCAGACCACAGCGCCCCCAGTACAGGCTAGTCAGACCACAGCGCCCCCAGTACAGGATAGTCAGACCACAGCGCCCCCAGTACAGGATAGTCAGACCACAGCGCCCCCAGTACAGGATAGTCAGACCACAGCGCCCCCAGTACAGGATAGTCAGACCACAGCGCCCCCAGTACAGGATAGTCAGACCACAGCGCCCCCAGTACAGGATAGTCAGACCACAGCGCCCCCAGTACAGGATAGTCAGACCACAGCGCCCCCAGTACAGGATAGTCAGACCACAGCGCCCCCAGTACAGGATAGTCAGACCACAGCGCCCCCAGTACAGGATAGTCAGACCACAGCGCCCCCAGTACAGGATAGTCAGACCACAGGCGCCCCCAGTACAGGATAGTCAGACCACAGCGCCCCCAGTACAGGATAGTCAGACCACAGCGCCCCCAGTACAGGATAGTCAGACCACAGCGCCCCCAGTACAGGATAGTCAGACCACAGCGCCCCCAGTACAGGATAGTCAGACCACAGCGCCCCCAGTACAGGATAGTCTGACTACAGCGCCCCCAGTGCAGGATCGTCAGACTACAGTGCCCCTAGTACAGGATACTACAGCGCCCCCAGTGCAGGATAGTCAGACCACAGCGCCCCCAGTACAGGCTAGTCAGACCACAGCGCCCCCCAGTACAGTATAGTCAGACCACAGCGCCCCCAGTACAGTATAGTCAGACCACAGCGCCCCCCGTACAGGATAGTCAGACCACAGCGCCCCCAGTACAGGATAGTCAGACCACAGCGCCCCCCAGTAAAGGATAGTCAGACCACAGAGCCCCCCAGTACAGGATAGTCAGACCACAGCGCCCCCCGTACAGGATAGTCAGACCACAGCGCCCCCAGTACAGGATAGTCAGACCACAGCGCCCCCAGTACAGGATAGTCAGACCACAGCGCCCCCAGTACAGGATAGACCACAGCGCCCCCCAGCCTGAGAGCCCCCAGTACAGGATAGTCAGACCACAGCGCCCCCAGTACAGGATAGTCAGACCACAGCGCCCCCCAGCCTGAGAGCCCCCAGTACAGGATCGTCAGACTACAGCGCCCCCAGTACAGTATAGTCAGACCACAGCGCCCCCAGTACAGGATAGTCAGACCACAGCGCCCCCAGTACAGGATAGTCAGACCACAGCGCCCCCATTACAGGATAGTCAGACCACAGTGCCCCCAGTACAGGATAGTCAGACCACAGCGCCCCCAGTACAGGATCGTCAGACTACAGCGCCCCCAGTACAGGATCGTCAGACCACAGCGCAGGATCGTCAGACTACAGCGCCCCCCAGCCTGAGAGCCCCCAGTACAGGATCGTCAGACTACAGCGCCCCCAGTACAGGATAGTCAGACCACAGCGCCCCCAGTACAGGATAATCAGACCACAGCGCCCCCCAGTACAGGATCGTCAGACCACAGCGCCCCCAGTGCAGGATCGTCAGACTACAGTGCCCCTAGTACAGGATACTACAGCGTCCCCAGTACAGGATAGTCAGACTACAGCGCCTCCAGTACAGGATAGTCAGACCACAGCGCCCCCCAGTACAGGATAGTCAGACCACAGCGCCCCCCAGTACAGGATAGTCAGACCACAGCGCCCCCAGTACAGGATAGTCAGACCACAGCGCCCCCCAGTACAGGATAGTCAGACTACAGCGCCCCCAGTACAGGATAGTCAGACCACAGCGCCTCCAGTACAGGATCGTCAGACCACAGCGCCTCCAGTACAGGATAGTCAGACTACAGCGCCCCCAGTACAGGATAGTCAGACTACAGCGCCCCCAGTACAGGATAGTCAGACCACAGCGCCCCCAGTACAGGATAGTCAGACCACAGCGCCTCCAGTACAGGATAGTCAGACCACAGCGCCCCCAGTACAGGATAGTCAGACTACAGCGCCCCCAGTACAGGATAGTCAGACTACAGCGCCCCCCAGTACAGGATAGTCAGACTACAGCGCCCCCCAGTACAGGATAGTCAGACCACAGCGCCCCCAGTACAGGATAGTCAGACTACAGCGCCCCCAGTACAGGATAGTCAGACTACAGCGCCCCCCAGTACAGGATAGTCAGACCACAGCGCCCCCAGTACAGGATAGTCAGACCACAGCGCCCCCAGTACAGGATAGTCAGACTACAGCGCCCCCAGTACAGGATAGTCAGACTACAGCGCCTCCAGTACAGGATAGTCAGACCACAGCGCCCCCAGTACAGGATAGTCAGACCACAGCGCCCCCAGTACAGGATAGTCAGACCACAGCGCCCCCAGTACAGGATAGTCAGACCACAGCGCCCCCAGTACAGGATAGTCAGACCACAGCGCCCCCAGTACAGGATAGTCAGACCACAGCGCCCCCAGTACAGGATAGTCAGACCACAGCGCCCCCAGTACAGGATAGTCAGACCACAGCGCCCCCAGTACAGGATAGTCAGACCACAGCGCCCCCAGTACAGGATAGTCAGACCACAGCGCCCCCAGTACAGGATAGTCAGACCACAGAGCCCCCAGTACAGGATAGTCAGTCCACAGCGCCCCCAGTACAGGATAGTCAGACTACAGCGCCCCCCAGTACAGGATAGTCAGACCACAGCGCCCCCAGTACAGGATAGTCAGACTACAGCGCCCCCAGTACAGGATAGTCAGACTACAGCGCCCCCCAGTACAGGATAGTCAGACCACAGCGCCCCCAGTACAGGATAGTCAGACCACAGCGCCCCCAGTACAGGATAGTCAGACTACAGCGCCCCCAGTACAGGATAGTCAGACTACAGCGCCTCCAGTACAGGATAGTCAGACCACAGCGCCCCCAGTACAGGATAGTCAGACCACAGCGCCCCCAGTACAGGATAGTCAGACCACAGCGCCCCCAGTACAGGATAGTCAGACCACAGCGCCCCCAGTACAGGATAGTCAGACCACAGCGCCCCCAGTACAGGATAGTCAGACCACAGCGCCCCCAGTACAGGATAGTCAGACCACAGCGCCCCCAGTACAGGATAGTCAGACCACAGAGCCCCCAGTACAGGATAGTCAGTCCACAGCGCCCCCAGTACAGGATAGTCAGACGACTACAGCGCCCCCCAGCCTGAGCGCCCCCAGTACAGGATCAGCCAAGCACAGTTTGATATGTATATAGTATGATCTCTTCACCATTTGCCAGACTTGCTGTCTGTTCATTGACACATTGTTTGTTACATTGTAGTATTTCTCATGGCTGGGGGTTTGTTACAATTGTATCCAGTCTAGATAATCCTCTGTGAGCTAAACACCAGCTGTGCCAGTCTCCTGTGCTGATAGTTTGCTACATTACCTGCATTGGATCAGCCTCGAGTCTGGACTGTAAAGCTCACAAAGGATTGCCTATGCTGGATACAATTGTAACAAATCTTCTGCTGTGAGAAGTATTATTAGGCCTGTACAGGTTTTTACCCTCTGGCTGTAAACAGAAATGTTCCTATTCATTGACAGCAAGCAAAGATCTTAATAATGGAATAATCTTACTCTGTTACCCACAATCCTGTGCTGTATTTAACCCATTAATGTCATCTTATTGTTGTAGCTGATAGATCCCTGACAATGAAGAGTCTGCGCTTGTTGATCGCTGCCCGCAGGGTATGTGCCGGGCTCAGAAAGATGCCAGCAGTGGAGCCACATGGAGCAAAGGTGAGTGTGAATACGCACCTATACCATCATTCAGACATATAAGGCAAAGTTTATCAAATATGTGACTCCAGCTCAGGTACAGTGTCTATTAGAGTCTACTGGAGTCAGAAATCCCCCACTCTCATTTCTGATGATGTCAGAGCTTCAGCTTGTTGCTGTTTCCCATCCTTTGTCACACCACCGTGCTTTACACTGCAGCAGCTCTAACATCTTTTCCCATCCTATTTCAGTCACAGTTGCTCCGGGCAGTCCACACCTCGTCTTCACCAGGCCCTGCGGTGACTACCCCGCGTTCAAATACTGTAGCTCCGTTTGAAGATGCATTTGCCAAGGACCAGATGGACAAAGCCTCATTCGTGCAAGTGCTCGACTTGTTCTGTGGCCGGGACGTTCGGAGGAGAGGACATGTGGAGATGATCGAGGCGGCGCTCAGGTGGATGCCTCAGTTTGGCGTGGAGAAGGACATAGAGGTTTACAACAAACTGCTGGACGTGTTCCCCAAGGAGGTGTTTGTGCCCCGAAACTTCATCCAGACCATGTTCCTCCATTTCCCCCGACAGCAGGAGTGCGCCGTCAGAGTGCTGGACCAGATGGAGTTCTATGGTATGTATGTAATAGTGGTGCGTATGGGGTCTGCTCCTCCCACCACAGGGTGACACATGCAACGAGGGAGGAGCTATGTGATATGTCATCTGCTCCTCCCACCACAGGGTGACACATGCAACAAAAGGGAGGAGCTATGTGATATGTCATCTGCTCAACCCACCACAGGGTGACACATGCAACAAAAGGGAGGAGCTATGTGATATGCTATCTGCTCCACCCACCACTGGGTGACACATGCAATAAGAGGGAGGAGCTATGTGAAATGTCATCTGCTCCACCCACCACAGGGTGACACATGCAACAAGAGGGAGGAGCTATGTGATATGTCATCTGCTCCACCCACCACAGGGTGACACATGCAACAAAAGGGAGGAGCTATGTGAAATGTCCACCCCCTTTTTTATGTTTGGTGTGGAATTATATCCAATTTGGCTTTTTGACAATTCTTTTTGTGGTTTTCCATTGAAGACAAAATAAATGAAGATATTATTACCAAAGCATTTGTGATTGCAATCATTTTCTGGAAGAAATTGAGTATTATCTGACAGAATTGCAGGGGTGCCAATACTTTTGGCCAGCACTGTATGTAACTTGAGGTCTGCCCCTCTTACCAGAGCATGACACAGACAGGAGGGAAGAGCTATATGACATGGAGTCTGCCCCTCACACCACATGATGATACCGGAGGGGCGAACTAGGTGACTTGTGGTGGATGGGCAGACTCCATGTCACAAGGTTATACAGACAGGAGGGAGGAGCTATGTGACATGGAGATTTCTCCTCCCTCCACAGGGTGATACAGACAGGAGGGAGGAGCTATATGAAATGGAGTCTAGCTCCTCTTACCACATGATGACAAAGAAGGGAGGAACTAGGTGACATGGGGTCTGCCCTCCCCACCACAAGGTTATACAGACAGGAGGGAGGAGCTATTTCACAAGTCAGTTCCTCCCATCATAGGGTGACACAGACATAACATTACCCCTATTACTACCAGCAGGCAGTGACCATTTTTCTTCCTCCCAGGTGTCACCCCTAACAGGCACACCTACTTCCTCTTGGCACAAACATTTGGGAAGCTCAGCCACCCTGTGAAGAAGTACCAGCGCATGATGTATTGGTTCCCTCGGTTTAAGCATGCCAACCCGTACCCTGTGCCCGCTCACCTAGAAGCCGATCCTGTTGCCCTGTCAAAAGTTTGCCTGGATCGAATAGCTGCAGACAGAGATGCCAAAGTGATAGTGTACCAGGTACCATCTGCAGGTCCATTACTTCACAGATTTTTTGATAAGGCCCTTTCATGTATGTGAAAAATGTGAAAACCGTTTTTTAATATCTTACCTCTGAGCTGAGATATGATCAGTTGAACCTAAAGGCCCAAAGCCTGAGGCTGCACTACAGAGACATTCTGATGCAGTGTCCACACAGAACTTAAAGCTGACATAGTTGGTGATCTGAATCAATACAAGGCCTCCCAACAACACTACAGAAAAGGACATGTTGTCATCAGACTCTCAGTAGTGCAGCCTCAGGCTTGGGGCCTGTAAGTTGAAGTGATCATATCTCAGCCTTGAATTAAGATATTAAAAAGCCGTTTTCACATTTTTAATGATCAATTAAGGAACTTTTAAGGCAAGATGTAAAGACAAGTCACCTTTAGATAGGCTGCATCCTGTGTGATCAAGTTGTCTGACATAAACTATAGCCACATATGTAAATGTTTGTGTATGGTTTCTATACAGCTGCCGGCCTCAGAGGTGTGTGAGGATGGGACTGTCCAGGAGCACTCGCATCTTGTGGGTAAGTATCGCTGCCTGAGAGAACCTTATACATCTTAAAGGAACCCTGCCCCCCTGGTTTGAGCCCCCTGTAGGAACAGCATAAAGTAATGATAGGTATGCTGATTTCAGTGGTTCATCTTTCATATGTTAAAGGGTTAATAAATAAAGGGTTAATAATATGTTCCAGGCTTAATAATTGATGACCTATCCATAGGTTAGGTCATCAGTTGAAGATGGGGCGGGGATCCTGAATGTGTGATCAGCTATTTGATGACACTGCAGTGTACGAGTGCGCGCTGCAGCCTCTTCACTGGTTACCTAGCACAGGGCTGTACATTGTATAGTGGCCGTGCTTGGTATTGCATCTCATCTGAATTCGCTTGAATGGGACTGAGCTGATTGTGACATCACATGGCCTTAGGGTGCACAACACAGCTGATCCGTGGGGGTCCTGGGTGTGAAACCCTTGCTGATCTTTAGTTGATCGCCCATCCTAGGTCACCTACCAGACTGATACCACAAGGTGGAGATAAGGGGCTTCTTATGGTGCCGCTTATCTCAGTGGTGCTAAGGACCTAATAGCTCTCATCCAGTCTTCCATAGACAATACTTTGTCAGTGGATCGATGAAATCTGCAGGATTGGCCAACAAATAAGAATTCAGTCATACCAATGAGTAAAGAAATGTGCTGCCATCTGGTGGCAGCATGAACAACTACACAGTATAGGGCTGATTTATCATGACTTGAGTGCCAGAAAACTGGTGTAAAAGTCATGAAAAAAGTAGCTATTTTTTGCACAAAAAATTGTGACTTCTTAAGTTTTACACCTTGCATGACACTTTCCTTAAAAGGGGGGGTGGTGGGGACGTGTAAACCGCTGGACTTGATAAATGATCCACTTTGTCTGTCTTACCCCCAGGTATCCAGTCTCCAGATCAGATGTCTCTCCTGGCTGAACATGATCTCAGTTACCCTGTAATAGTTGAAGGTCCGTTCCCGCTCTGGCTGAAGAAGACCTGTGTCCACTACTACGTCCTCCGAGCAGAGCCTGCCGCTAAGAAGAAGGTGGGTACGCAGTGCCAGGTGTAGGGTCGGCCATGTCTGCTCACTGATAAGAGGTAACTGATGTCTGTTCATTGTTCAGGAGGAAATCGACCCCGAGAGGTGTTTCTATTACCCCCTGCAATTGGACCTGGATCTGGAGAGGGATCTCGGGGATGATCTCAGTTTTGATGTGGATGAAGGTAAGAACAATAGAGATGTGGCTGATAACAGGGAACAATAGATTGCATTCAACTGCATAGGTTTGGCTGTAACGCTCTAGGCTGGATGTAGACATTTAGAGCTAGCTTGGAAGGAACTCAACCTGTGCAGTTGGACCCCCACATTATACCCTTAGTGGGTCTTTCCCTTTAAGAAGAATCTATTGCTAAGTTTTTATTCGTTATTTATTAAAACTATGACTTTATTTCTAATCTGTTTTCATTTTCTGATTGTAGATATTTTTATTCTATTTTCTGTCCATGATTATGGGGGCGGCCATTTTGCCTGAGCTTCTCCTTTGCTCTGTTAACAGCATTTAGTGATATGCTTTACAGCAGTCTCATAGCCAAAGACAGCAATAGTCTGAAGCCGACTCATTGAGGTGTATGGGAGAGTTTTCTAGACATGCTGTGTGCAGCGAGGGAAGAGACATCATCTGTGACATCATCTATTGTCAGTAGTGGATGCAGTGATGGGTCAGTGGTGTTATCTATAGAGGTGTTATCGTCTATTGTACTCCTTTTTGTGATGTAAATGAAGTGACTGCTGAAAAGAAAACTCCTAAAGAATTGGTGTCCGTCTATTATTAGGCTTAGTGGCCATAGTAAAAATTTCAGAATTTAGTACTTTAAAGATACAGATAGTGACATAGAAAGTGTTTTGTTTTTTTTTTATCAAAAAATATGCTTCACATAAAAATGTGTGTTTTGAAAAGTAGGTCACTTTTGGGACACATTCCCTTTAAATATTGAGCTGCCATCTTGTATTTTTCTCCTGTTTGTAGTGGAGGAAGGTCCGGTCTACGCGATGTGCATGGCAGGTTCTGGAGATGAGAGGACACTGGGCAAATGGATTCACTTCCTTCAAGAAAGCAACCCCATCCTTGGTCAGCTGCCGGTCCTTTTCCGACTGACCTCAGACCCGCAGGAGTTGAGCCTACCGACGCAAGAAGAGTCCAAATCACCCAAGGAAGAGGAAGCAAGACAGTCATCAACGGAGGAGGAAGAGGAGACAAGACAGAGTCGTAGGATGGAGCAGCAGTAGTAGAAAACCCAGAGGGACATGTGCAGGTCCAGCCAGAAGCCATTACAGGACTGGTCATGATACAGACCCACAGGGACAATGACATTTAAAGGGCACCTGTTCCCAGGTCCAGTTCTTATATATTAGGAGTTACTAGATGTCCTAATACCAGAAAGCAATGAAATCCACTGAACAAACTCACAACGTGCTGATTAGGGGGCTAGAAAATAGATGATATATATACCCCTCCCCTCTATGAGCCTTCAACCATTTAGGAGAGCCCACAAAGGTCACATGACACATTGTGCTGACCCCTGAGTAACAGGAAATGCCGTGTGTCTTGTGTGTGGTGGCAGCCACTCCCCAACGCCCCCCCCCCTCATATGTATGGTCCTGTATTTGTTCCAGGCTTGGAAAAGCTAGGTGGTAACCCCCATGGGATGTAAAATGGCAACCATGCAGGTTGTCACACAGCTTTCCCTGGAACAGATAGCTAAGAAATAGCTGAAAAGTATCAAGAAGGTCCCTCTCACATAGTGTAATACTACTATACTATTGAAACAAGCAATATTAGACATTATATAGCTATGCCATTCAGGGGTGTGGAAAAGCTAGGTGACAACCTGTTCAAGCTGTAATTGAAAATGAACACAATTAAATAGGAGGTCACCCAGCTTTCAGACCCCCTGAGTGCATTTGAGGTATCACCAGACAGATTTGCCATTCAGGGCTGCAGAAAAGCTGGGTAACAACCCTGTGGAAGCTGTAATGGAAGCCATGTTGGTTGACGCCCAGCTTTTCCAGAATAGTCTAATGAAGAGGACGACTTAATACAGATAGGCAATTTCTTTAAGAGGAATACCCTGCAATGGTTAACTAGTCATTGACAGAAATACAGTGCAATTCTCCCGTTACCATGGTTACTGCTTATACAAGAGAATATATAAATGTATTTGTTAATTGATCAATACACAACCGGTCAGTCACATTAATAAATGTCAATGGATACCATGTGTAGTGATGTGTATGTATAGCAGCCTGTATCCTCACATGTGCCAACCACGTGTATAAGAGAGCTGCCATCTGAATACTATTCCTCCTGACTCCACCATGAACATGCTCACTTGGCTCGGCCATGACATCCTCAAGGAAAATCCACTATAAGCCTCCAATAAACATAGGAGGCCTGTAGTAGAAGTAAAGGAGCATTTTGGTTGCTTTGTTACCCCCTATCCACGGGGTAACTTGCTGAGTTGGGGAGGCCTGACCACTGGGGCCCTCATCAATCCTGAAAATGGGGTGGCTAGTCACACACATACTGCTGGTCTATTCACTTCTATAGGAACTGTCTCACATACACACATGGACAAAATTGTTGTTCCCCCTCCCTCGTTTAATGAAAGAAAAACCCACAATGGTCACAGAAATAACTTGAATCTGACAAAAGTAATAATATATAAAAATTCTATGAAAATGAACAAATGAAAGTCAGACATTGCTTTCCAACCAGGCTTCAACAGAATTTTTTAAAAAAAGAAAACTCATGAAACAGGCCTGGACAGAAATGAGGGTTCCCTTAACGTAATATTTTGTTGCACAACCTTTTGAGGCAATCCCTGCAATCAAACGATTCCTGTAACTGTCAATGAGACTTCTGCACCTCTCAGCAGGTATTTTGGCCACTCCTCATGAGCAAACTGCTCCAGTTGTCTCGGGTTTGAAGGGTGCCTTTTCCAGACGGCATGTTTCAGCTCCTTCCAAAGATGCTCAATAGGATTTAGGTCAGGGCTTATAGAAGGCCACTTCAGAATAGTCCAATGTTTTCCTCTTAGCCATTCTTGGGTGTTTTTAGCTGTGTGTTTGGGTCATTATCCTGTTGCAAAGACCCATGACCTGCGACTAAGACCAAGCTTTCTGACACTGGGCAGCACATTTCTCTCTAGCATCCCTTGATAATCATGAGATTTCATTGTACCCTGCACAGATTCAAGACACCCTGTGCCAGATGCAGCAAAGCAGCCCCAGAACATAACAGAGCCTCCTCCATGTTTCACAGTAGGGACAGTGTTCTTTTCAAGATATGCTTCATTTTTCTGTCTGTGAACATAGAGCTGATGTGCCTTGCCAAAAATTTCGATTTTTGTCTCATCTGTCCATAGGACATTCTCCCAGAAGCTTTGTGGCTTGTCAACATGTAGTTTTATATATTATTACTTTTGTGAGATTCAAGTTATTTCTGTGACCATTGTGGGGTTTTCTTTCATTAAACGAGGGGTGCCAACAATTTTGTCCACGTCTCTATATACAGATCCATACTACAAATATATATTGCACTGGTGAACCTCCAGACTTACATTATATGAAACCTGCTTTTGGAAAGGTGACTTGTCTAGAGGTCAGTGACCTGTCCCTACAGCTGTTGTGGGACTAAAAATACCAGCAAAGATGGTGCCTGAAAAAGATTTGGAGGTAAAAAGCAAACACCAGACCCTTCTTTCCTGGATATTAAAATGTAGCATCATAATGGGGGACTAAGTTTAATACTTCTTATGGGGCCCCCTCTCTTCTATGTAAGGCACTGCCAGTTTGAGAGGTCAGTCAGTGGCCTAAGTAAAGGACCCGGGACGTCACTCGCATGCGTCACTTGTGACATCCTTGTTCCTTTCCTTAGGCTGCTGATTGACCACAGAGGTCACATGGCAAGGATTTCAGCCAAAACAACATGCTGGAGTAGCAGGGACAGGTGAGTAGTTTTTTTTTTTTTTTTTTTTTTTTTCTTTCACCTTCCTGGCCTCTTATCTTGGACAACCTTTAACGTTTTTATAGGCCCTCCGGAAAAAGCAGCAGACGCCACTGAACCACGACCACAAACAAAAATGATACCAGTTTTTTTTTTTTTTAATTTTTTACAAAGGTTTACTATGGGTGACAGATAGCAATGCATGGAATTCTTTACAAGCCTACATTGGACAGATATAGTGGGTATGGAAAGTATTTTTCACTCTTTGTTTCATTGCAGCCATTTGGTAAAAGCAAAAAAGTTCATTTTATTTCTCATTAATGTACACTCAGCGTCTTGACAGAAAAAAACAGAAATGTAGATATTTTTGCAAATTTATTAAAAAAGAAAAACTGAAATCTCCCATGGTCATAAGTATTCAGACCCTTTGCTCAGTATTGAGTAGAAGCCGCTTCCTTTTGAGCTAGTACAGCCAGGAGTCTTCTTGGGAATGATATGACAAGTGTTTCACATCTGGATTTGGGGATCCTCTGCCATTCTTCCTTGCAGATCCTCTCCAGTTCCGTCAGGTTGGATGGTGAACGTTGGTGGAGCCATTTTCAGGTCTCTCCAGAGATGCTCAATTGGGTTGAGGTCAGGGCTCTGGCTGGGCCAGTCAGGAATGGTCACAGAGTTGTTCTGAAGCCACTCCTGTGTTATTTTAGCTGTGTGCTTAGGGTCATTGTCTTGTTGGAAGGTGAACCTTCGGCCCAGTCTGAGGTCCAGAGCACTCTGGGAGAGGTTTTCTTCCAGGATATCTCTGTACTTGGCCGCATTCATCTTTCCTTCAATTGCAACCAGTCGTCCTGTCCCCCATAGCATGATGCTGCCACCACCATGTTTCACTGTTGGGATTGTATTGGGCAGGTGATGAGCAGGGCCTGGTTTTCTCCACACATACCGCTTATAATTAACGGCAAAAATTCAATCTTCGTCTCATCAGACCATAGAATCTTATTTCTCATAGTCTGGGAGTCCTTCATGTTTTTTTGGCAAACTCTATGTGGGCTTTCATATGTCTTGCACTGAGGAGAGGCTTCCTTCGGGCCCCTCTGCCATAAAGCCCCGACTGGTGGAGTGCTGCAGTGATAGATGACGTTGTGGAACTTTCTCCCATCTCCCTACTGCATCTCTGGAGCTCAGCCACAGTGATCTTTGGGTTCTTCTTTACCTTTCTCACCAAGGCTCTTCTCCCACGATTGCTCAGTTTGGATGGACGGCCAGGTCTAGGAAGAGTTCTAGTCGTCCCAAACTTCTTTCATTTAAGGATTATGGAGGCCACTGTGCTCTTAGGAACCTTGAGTGCTGCAGAAATTCTTTTGTAACCTTGGCCAGATCTGTGCCTTGCCACAATTCTGTCTCTGAGCTCCTTGGGCAGTTCCTTTGACCTCATGATTCTCATTTGCTCTGACATGCACTGTGAGCTGTGAGGTCTTATATAGACAGGTGTGCGCCTTTCCTAATCAAGTCCAATCAGTTTAATTAAACACAGCTGGACTCCAATGAAGGAGTAGAACCATCTCAAGGAGGATCAGAAGGAAATGGACAGCATGTGAGTTATATATGAGGGTCACAGCAAAGGCTCTGAATACTTATGACCATGTGATATTTCAGTTTTTCTTTTTTTAATAAATTTGCAAAAATATCTACATTTCTGTTTTTTTTCTGTCAAGATGGGGAGCTGAGTGTACATTAATGAGAAATAAAATGAACTTCTTTGCTTTTAGCAAATGGCTGCAGTGAAACAGTGAAAAATTTAAAGGGGTCTGAATACTTTCTGTACCCACTGTATGCCATGGGTATGCACGCCCAGGCTAGAGCCTAAGGTTAGATGCACACGATTGTAGTGTTTTTTTTTTTTGTTTTTTTTGTTTATACTGTCCACAAAAAATGAATCTGTATTCTGCAAAACACTATGTCTGTAATGAATCCTCATGTAATCTTGGATCCAAGAAATCACTTGTATCATCCTATACACTTGTATGGGCGAGTATCGCATGTATGGACAGAAATAGGACCTGCTCAGTATTTTGCAGATGGTTTCTACGGCCTGGACACTGATGTGTAAAAACAACGGATGTGTGTATGGGGCCATATGGGGCTGATAATACACGGAAAACATCTACAATAATGTGCAAGGGATCAAAACTTTAAAGGGGTTGTCCAGGATAATTTGTTTGTGGTCAGGAGACCGGGGAAGGTGAAAAACAAATAAAAAAAACCCCACACTCCCCTGTGCCCGTCATCTCCCACCGCGGTCCTTCTGCTCCCAGGTCTTGTTTTGGCAGAAGTCCCGCCGCACGTGACCGCCTTATGCCAAACGGTGGCCTAAGGAAAGGACAAGGGACAGTCACAATTGACGTACGTGAGTGACATCCCGGTCCCTTTACTTAGGCCACTGATTGGCCTCAGCAGTCACATGCGGCGAGGACTTTTGCCAAAACAAGACCTGGGAACACCAGGACTGGATATTGGTGGTAGACACCGGGGACAGGAGAATTATCCTGAACAATCCCTTTAAGAAACAGCTTTATTTGTACAAAATTCACTGCGGCGTGACCAAAAACCGCAATATAACATGGTGGCAAATCATGATAAAACTACACGTGGCTGCATGTAGCTTTACTGTAGTTTTTGACTGTGTAGTTAAAAATGTCTCATGTAGATACGCCCTTAGCCCATGTTTGTGGTCTTCCTGTGTACGCCATACCTATTTGGACCCAAAAAAGGGTACACACTTAGGTATTGTAGGGAACTGCCATTTCTACTAGTATATAATGTATCTGGCTTCTTTGCCCCTGCAGTTTGGCTTCAGAGACCCCAGGCATTTAGTGCAAGTTTTGTTTTGTAAATACAGTGAGTCAGACACATGTGAGGCAGAGCTGCTGGGGGGAGAGATGTGAGCAGAGCTGCTGAGACAGACATGTTATGTCTGGGGGAGTCTAAGAGCCACTTGTTCCTCTTTACTTCACAGTATATAGTTAGGTATGTGTTACCCCCTATATACTCACAGGACCTAGCTAGTAACCGTAGTTAGGGATCCATATATATATATATGTTCAGGGCAGTGATAGGTTAGGCTTCCGAAGGCCAACTAGCTAGTTAGAGGCCCGGTGGCACTAGTAGTTTAGCTGGCAGGTTAAGGACTCAGTGTTAGGGTAGTCAGGCCTGCATCTACTGCCGTCACCGTCGCCCTGTTTGCTGCCTGTGAAGAATCTCACCATCATCATCATCTCCTGATCGGCTGTCTGTCATCTCCTGGAAGAATCCGAGGATCCACAGTCATCCACAGGGGCCCCTGCATCTCTTCTGTTGCCTGGAGGTATTGTGCACTGGACTCTTGCTATATATCTATATATATACCCGGGTATATAACCTAAGACGGTTGAGGACTTGCTGGTTGTTGTAGTACTGCTGTGTTCTGAGTATATTGTATGCATGTATTATTACCCTGTTGATACTTATAAAGCTACTGTTATAACCTTATGTGGTATCTGTATGTATTCTTCAGACTGTGAGATTAGTACAGTGATCCTTGTTAAGGCTACTAACTGTACTTCATGGGTAAGTCCCAGGAAGAGATCCTCCCTGTAATACAGAGGCTCTATCCTGGGTGGAGGCACTGATATATTTCATATATGTTCCCACTCTTCCCTTCAGCGGGCTTCAGGTCCCATTATACACACAGGTCAGCGCCAGAGTCTGTTGCGGGAGGGATAATACTCTACCCCCCCCAAATAGGGCTACAGTATATATAAATATTAATAACTATGGGCCTCAGTAGACACTATATATAGCAGACAGTTGTATATACCATAGACTCCTCCTCCTCCAATCTCATTGCTGTGTGTATTGCGCACCACTGTGTATATCAATAAAGTTTGTTGAGCCTGCGCGGTGACGTAAGCAGGAGTAAGATGGCGGCCCCGGTGATTGAGACTCCCGGTTCGGAGGAAGAAGACGATGACGACTACGGGAAGAAGGTGCGGGGGAGGCCAAGGCTGAATGATACCGACCGGGTGAGGCGGCGGCTGGAGTCCCGGAAGAAGTACGACTGCCGGAGGGTGTACCTGGGAGAGGCGCACGGAGCCTGGGTGCTGAGGAGGGACAGAGGCGGCGGGGACAGCGGCGGCGAGGCCTGGAGTGATGCCCGGCTGGCTGCCCATCTGCTCGCCCTAGAGAACGGGGGCCAAGGGTGAGACGGCACGGCGGAGACTGTAAGAACTACAACTCCCAGCATGCCCTCACCGAGCCTGACCGTCGGGGCATGCTGGGAGTTGTAGTTTCAAACTAGCCTTCTCTACACACTGTCCTGTGTACACAATGGAGTTATGTAACTGCTTCTCTGTATCCATCATGCATTACTGGACACAGGGGGCGCCACAGAGACAGAGGGTGTACACCGATCAGCCATAACATTAAAACCACTGACAGGTGCAGTGAGTATGTGGTGACTATGGCGTGCCTTAGGGTGGGATAGATCAGGGAGAAAGGACCGGTCAGTTCTAGTGATATGGTGTGAGCCGCTGTGACAAGGGGCAGAGCTGATGTCTAGACGATTGGGTCAGGATTTCCAAAGCGGTAGGTCTTGGGGTGTTCTTATATAGTCGCTGACTAGTCAGAGTGCCCATACTGCCCCCTGTCTGCTGCTGAGAGTTCCTACAATGGGCACCAGAGTGTGAAGCAGTGGGACAGGCGCCCCGGTCTGCATCACGTGTTACATCATTGAGTGGTCGGGAGAGTCTACGTCACTTACCTGGGGAAGAGATGGCAGCGGGCCACTATGGGAAGAAGATGGCGGAGGCTGGGGCATCTGGACAATGTCCTGCTGGGAAACCTTGAGTCCTGGCATCATATGGCTGTTATTGTGACATGTACCACCCAGCTAAACCTTGTACCTCCTTTGGTGGCGGTGCCCCCTAATGGCCGTGACCACTATCAGCAGGATAATACCTCTGCCACACATTATAGAGAAACACGACAAAAAGATGAAGGTGATGACTGCTCCAGATTTCCAGATCTCAGTCCGTTGAATCATCTGTGGAATGTCCTGGAACAATAAGAACAATCCATAGAGGCCGCAGCGAGCAATGACAGGACATTTAGGATCTGCTGCTGACATCTTCAGAGGCCTGATGGAGTCTGTGGTACAAGGGGGACCTACACAGTGTTAGAGTTTAATGTTATGGCTGATTGGTGTATGCCTAATAAAAGATTGACGCCAAATTTCTAGGGGTTTTCTTTTGCAGCAGTTACCTCATTTGCCTCGCAGACAGGATTACAATAGAAGTTAACACCTCCTATATTAATTTATATATTATTTTTCCAGCGCATCAACACACCAATAACCCATTATTACATCTACTATTGATAAATGATGTCACGGCTTATCTACCTACTTCTCCCTGCACAGAGTATGTTTAGAAAACTCCCATAGATCTCAGTGGCTCATGACTATGCTGTAAAGCGTATCCCTAAATGCTGTAAGGCTGGGTTCACACCTGTGCCCGGTCTCCGTTCGGAGGTTTCCTTTCCCGAATCCGATTTAAAAATGCGGAGAGAAGTGTCTTGCAAGCAGGACTTTTCTTTCTGCATTTCTACGCCTTTTTCGGGCGGAAACCCGGCGGACCCCATTATAGTCTTATCGGGTCTGTTTTTAAGTGGATTAAGTTTCCGATCGTGGGGTCTGCTTGGGGACGGAAACCCGAACGCAGGTGTGAACATAGCGTAAAGGGGTTGTCCAGGGATTGGTAATTAATTTACCTGTCCAGATTATTGAAGATGATGGTTCTGAGGGTTAATCTCAAGTCACAACTCCCGGGTCATGTGATCTGAAGTGGCGTACAGTCTCTGGGGTTGCTCCTCCACCCATCTTAATTAAAGAGGACCGTTCATGTCCTCTGACGTCGGCTGTATTATATACAGCTAGAGAACTGCATTTACACTATAAATCCAATAAATTGCTCCCACATCTGAGGTTACGTTTTGTTTGCAAGCTCACTATCCCCTCCCAGTGAGCAGCAGACAAAACTATAGTAAAGCTACCCTCCCTTCCCCATCGTACAGGAGCGACATCGGGGAGCTGAACGCTGCCTATGATCACATTACCCAGGAGTCGTGCCATCGCTGGAACCTCCGGGTCCATCAAAAGCATCCCTGAGACCACGTAAGTAAATGAATACTCCCCCTGACAACCCCTTTATCAGAGCAGAGATGGCCATCTCCATGATCAAGTGCAGAAAATAGAATAAAAAATCTGCAATTAGAAAAAAAAAAACATGTCTTAGATCAGGTAAAATAGTACAGTAATATTATAATAACATAGAAATCACTTACACTGTGTATTCCTCTCATTGCAGGAGGTCAGAGGGCGATGTCCAGGTCAACCCACCGCACCGTACAAGTACGTGATTGTTACTGCTCACACCCTCTCCTGTACCTGAAGAACTACAGCTCCCAGCATACCTTATTACAGCACACATTACATGTGTAGTTGTTAGATTAACTGAGCATATAATTTATAGGGGTGGGGTTGTTAGCAGCCTGTCTGAGGGGCAATTTTCTACACTGCGGAGGAGAAGCTTCATCACACTGGGTTATCCAGATGGGGAGAGTCACTGCAGGGGGCTGCACATAGACAGGAGCGATCTCCAGATTTCTAAGCGCGGGTTGTTCACATTTACATGTTTTGCAGGACAGAAGCGCGGTGTGAACAGTCTACTCAACTTGGTGACTTGGTATAATGACCACAAGAGCCATTGTCCTCATGAGCCTGCCCTCTCCGAGCTTGATACCAGTCACCTCCTCTATACCACAGCAGTGTGGCAGTGCCAGGCCGGGCACCACTTCTTTCAAGACCTTCGATGCCCTTTGAAGACACTAAATCATAAAGGTAAGATATCCATGTTGTCTGCATATCACCCCTTAGTGGTGGCAGCAGGTTGTGTTATGTTCAGATCTCTACTCACTGACATCCTTATCAAGCACAGCTGCAGTGTAAAGAATGGAGGAGTGGTTTGTATCAGCCATGTTTGTCGGTAAAACCCATCAGTAATTTATCCATCTCTGGATCTTTCCTCACAGCGTGTGATGATGAAGTAAGCTCTGATGATTCACCCGCCAGACCTACACCCGTGATCCAGGTTTCGGAGGTGTGTCACGACACAGATCAGCCAATCCACACCTTGTACTCAGAGAGCATGACAGATGGAGAAGAGCAGTGCACAGAGGAAACAGAGACAGTGGTGTGCGTCCCCGTGGGGCCAGGAGCAGGAAATCTCTTTGAAGGGGTGTCCCAGGAAGCCCTTGGGCAGGTGGTAGCCGCTGCCAACTGTCCTTCACAGGTCATCATCATTGCCGGGCCTGGATATGAGGCACTGGCAGCAGAAGGGATCCAGCTAGATGTTGAAGGCGGCAGCGGAGATGACGGTGCTTGTACAACACTGGAAGCCGTGTCTGAATTTACACAGGCAGGGCATGGGGAGCAGGATGAAGACGACAGTGATGGGGCCCTGACAGGTAACAGAGTGGGGAAAAAAGGGCATCTCTTCTTTAAAGGGCTTATCTGCTTTCTTATATATGTTGTCTATACTTAGGATAGGCCATCAATACTAGATCTGCAGGGGTCTGACAGCCGACTCCTATAGATCAGCTGCTCAGGGACAGCATGGTTTCTGGTAATGCTTACATGCCAACAGCCATGCTGCTCTCTCGCTGTACTTGTAATGGCAGCTTTAGGTAGTGCAGTGCTGTCCTATACACTTCACTTGTGGCAGCTCTGCACTGCGTAAAGCTGCTGCTACACTTTGTGCGGCGAGAGAGCAGCACGGCTCCAGGCATATAACTATTACTGATGGCTGTGCTGATCTTTGGGGTCCCGGCTGTCAGACTCTCTTTGATCTAATAATGATGTCCTATTCTAATGATGGGCTATCAATATTAGAAAGTGTATAACCCCTTTAAGTCCCAGGGTCAGTCTCTATGACCACTACCATGGCTCCCACAGAGGTTATCCAGCTTTCTCAGATTCCTGAATAGAGAATTGGCCTTTGTATGCAGTAATGAGATGTTTCACTGCAGCATGTAGAGTATTTCTTTTCAGGGCTGTGGGAAAGCTGGGTGACAGGAGTAGTATCTGACTCCTGGTCATGCTCTCTTGCTCTGGTTTAGTACATCCAGCAGTGATATATGTAACAGTCTGCTTCCCTTAGCACAGGGTGGTGGTCGTATACATAGGTTACTCAGTCAATTTGTTCCTCTCTACTTTCTAGAGGAGAACGCACTCTACACCTTACAAGATGAGCAGTCAGAACTGGTGGAAGCCCATGGCGTCATAATAACTTCCCCGATGCACGAGTCCGCTTCCATGGAAGAACAGATTGGTCCAGTGATCCTGGCAAGTGGCAAGTACCAAGTGGAGCATGTGCAGCAAGTTGTCAAGGAGCCTGAAAAGTGAGTGTGATAGGAAAGAGACAGGCTACTGCTTAGGAAATAAGTTTACTAATAGGGGAAAGGTCTTCAATTGAAGATCGGTGGGGGATCTGATACCCAAGTTCCCTGTCGAACAGCCAAAGCCAGGAGTGAATTGAGCAGAAGGTAGAAGTATAAGAACTTCCTATGTATTTCCCATTCCTATTGTAGCCATTCTTGGCTTTGGCTCAAAAACCGCAGCAAAATCTGAAACAAAAAAAAAAAGCTGCGTTTCTGTAATGTGGGGCCTTATCCTATACTTTTTTATACATGTAGTAATATGTTAGAAAGTAGGGGGCAGCAGTGAGCGAGACAAACTAGTCAGTCTCTTACCTGTTCAGACATTGGTTGTCGTCTTCTATTGTTCTTAACCTGGATTATTAATCAAATTTTTCTTAAAGGTGCAGGAACTCCATAATTTCCTATTTCTCAAATGCCCTTCATGACAGCACCACAGGAGGTTGTATCTCCTCCCACTATTAGGGACAGGAAAAGCACACAACAGGTTAAATAGCCCCTCCCCTTCCTCCCTCTTCAGTGTTTTTTCCTGTCCCTATTAGTGGGCAGACAAGAAGTTTGGATCATACCTACCCAGCAGAGTGGGGTCCAGTATGTCTGTCCCTGCCGGTCTGCACCGTCTCTCTGCGGATTTTCGGTGGGTCCATCTCCTCCTGCACCAACCTGGGACAGTGTAGATGTGTAACGCGGGCCTCGCTTCCTTCTCGGAGGCTTCCAGGCTGGGATATATGCCGTTGTCGCATCCGCTAGTGGTGACGTCACTTCCGGTTTCGAGGAAAGACTCTAAAGGAGGGAAATATGAAAAATTTAGCGTCCTGAACAGGTGCAGGTGGACCGGAAGCATTACTGTTCGTGGAATGGAGTACGCAGGTCGTCGGTGGCTGGTTTAAAAAGCCTCCCAGGCCAAGAGGCTTTCTCCTCAATGCCTGGAGATGAGTCCTCTAGAGTGGTGTATGAGCCTGGCGTACCCCCAGCCCCAGTGAGTAATCTGGTAATGGGATGTTACATGGTATGATTAGGGGAATTCTCAGGTCCCTTTATTGTCATGTATTTATTTAGGAAAAAGTAGCTAAAGACGTGTCTTCTAAATCTAAGAAAGTGGCGGTATTTAAAAAATGTGCCATCTGTGAGAGAAAGCTTTCTTCCACATCCAAAAAATCTGTCAGTCTTGTACTAAAAAGATAATTAAAGAGGAACAGCCGTCTTTAATGGAGGAAATTAAAGGGATGGTTCGGCATGAGATCCAGTCCTCCCTAGCTTCTTTTCCCCATGCCTTTTCCTCTGCTTAGCCACAACCTGCAGCCAAAAAGAGGAAGTTAATTACAGATCCAGATTCAGATAATAGTGACGTTTACGTCCCATCTGTGTCCGCAGATTTCCTGGAGGAAGGTCCAGCAGGCGATAGTCCCCCCCCTCAGAGTAGTTATCTGGCATTCCTCCTGTGGTGCTGTCATGGAGGGCATTTGAGAAAATAGAATTAGTACTTACCGGTAATTCGGTTTCTGGTAAGCCCTCCATGACAGCACCCTGATTTACCTCCCATTAACTATATTTGGTTTAGGATATACTAATAGTGGTCATCTGGAATACACTAAAGAGGGAGGAAGGGGAGGTGCTATTTAACCTCTTGTGTGCTTTTCCTGTCCCTAATAGTGGGAGGAGATACAACCTCCTGTGGTGCTGTCATGGAGGGCTTACCAGAAACCGAATTATCGGTAAGTACTAATTCTATTTTTTGTTATTACAGGAAGAGGAACCGTCGGGCTCGGGTGACTGATGCTGACGGGGTGCCAGAGATGTTCCACTGTCCGTATGAGGGGTGCCCTCAGGTCTATACTGCTCTGAACAGCTTCCAGGTATAGTCATCATTTTGCATTGCCCTCCCATGTACTGTTCACAACTAACTAAGAACCTCTGAGTGCTGCCATTTAACCCTTTGTATACCACAGTAGATAGATCGCACTACTGAAGGACCCCAGGACTGCCTAACCATATTTCCAAATAGTCAGTGGGTCTGGTTCTCAAGGTGTTGAGTTTCCCTGCTGGTACAATGGCTAATAGCGATCCTTTTGTCTCTCTCCTTAGAACCATGTGAATTTAGTTCACAGAAAAGGTAGAACCAAAGTGTGTCCTGAGGCCGGCTGCGGGAAGAAGTTCTATCTGACTAATCACTTGCGCCGTCATATGATCATACACACGGGTACGTGCTGGCACCAGGTACAGAGATACCGGTTCAGGTAACACTCTCCATCTGACATCTCTACTCCCCTGCCCACAGGTGTCCGAGAATTCATCTGTGAGACCTGCGGCAAATCTTTCAAGAGGAAAAGTCACTTAGAAGTCCATAGGAGAACACACACTGGGGAGACCCCTCTGCAGTAAGTAACCGGGTGTAGATCAGACATGGCATCCTACTTAGGGCATTTTTGCTGGCTACTCAGTGGTCAGTATGACGTCAGTGTTAAAAGGATTTTCTGGGAGATTTATAGGGCCTCAATATCAGATAGTGGGGTCTGCTAATCAGCTACCTGAAGACGCAGCCTCTTCATTGAATACCAAGTACAGGTCTTCATGCATCATGGAGCGTAAATTTTACACATGGTAAAACAAGCAGGCTGCAGGAGTGCAGCGGATTTTCACAGCAGATTACATATGTGTAAGGCTAAGGCCCCACGTTGCGGAAACGTAGCTTTTTTTTTTGTTGGAGATTTTTTTTGCGGTTTTTTGAGCCAAAGCCAACAATGGCTACAAAAGGAATGGGAAATATAAAGAAAGCTCTTATATTTCTACCTTCTGCTCAATCCACTCCTGGCTTTGGCTCAAAAAACTGCAACAAAATCTGCAACAAAAAAAGCGGCTTTTCCGCACCGTGGGGCCTCAGCCTCACACACAGATTTTGCTGTGGAATTGGAACAGTTTTGCAGTAAGATCCACATCTGAAATAGTCTTCTTGTCCTGAATTTACTGCTATCACAGGTCGGTACAGTTGATCAGCTGTGCAGCTGAGTTAGCAGGACTAGGTTAATTCAGGTTTTCAACCTTAAAATATTTACATTCATTGACGGCAATGAGAGATCTTAGAACGTGTTTATGAATTGAAACAGAATGTGTTAGAAAGTTTAACAGCAACAAAGTGGTTGTGCTATTACATACACTTATCCTTTATCCACTGTATACTTGTGATATCAGGAGAAGGGGGACCCAAACGTCTCCATGCATCCTCCCTGTGAGCGGCTCTCCATACACTTATATGGGGCTCCTAGAGATTGCAGATCTGGAAGCCTCATAGAAGTGGCTAGAGTTCTGGTCATGCAAGTGCACTGATGCTTCATTCACAGGGAGGAGGCATGGGTGATTTTAGGGGCCCCCGTTCTCCTAATTAATGGGGGTCCCAGGGGTCTTACCCCCAGCTTCCTAAGATTTATTTCCTATCTTGTAGATAGGGAATATGTTTCTCTAATGAGAGAACCCATTTTAGGCTAAGGCGCCACGTAGTGAGCCACAACCAAAAAAATGTTGTGGAAAAGACTGCGGCCGAAACACGTGTGTTTTTTTTTTTTTTTTTTTTTTTGTTTTCCTCTGTGGACTTTCTACTTCTATACCTATACAGAAAATGCCAGCGTTTCTGTAGGTATAATTTATATGTGGATAATATTTATATTAATATGTGGATGGGATTAGCCAGAATTTTTTTTTTTTTTTTTTTTTTTTTTTCTTCTGAAATACCTGGAAAACCCCTTTTAACCCTTTTGGTGCCAGGGGTCTCCAGAAATTTTGCACCTCTGGCTGCCAGAGCAATTATTGTAGTTTTGAGATGGAAAATAAAACCTAAATTGCAAGATTAAAAAAAAATCATACTAACTCCCCCATACCTATATATTTTCTGAAAGTGGACACCTGCAGCTTTGTCAAAATGCCACTTGGTACTGTATGCGAACAGGCACCTTCATGCAATTTTGATTTCAAATGTATGTTTTATAAAAAAAAAAAAAAAAAAAAAAAAAAAGCAAGCAAGTATTAGTTTCTAAAAGTGAAAGAAGAAATTTTATGCACCAATTTTCCTAAAAACAAGAGTTCAGCATGTGCAGAGTTCATTCATATCATTAAGGCCTACACCTGCATGCACATATCTTCAGAAAATCACTAGAACTGGAAGGAACAAAAATCTGCTTTGAAGCTGGAAATATTAAAAAAAGTAACATCCTATAAAATGTAGGGATTGTGGAAAGCAAGTGAACCCCTAAGCCCTATATATTTGTTGAAAGTAGACAACCTGAAGATTACATGTGTCTCAATGGGTTATCAATAGCCATGTCTACCTCCATGTAACTTTGACAAACACAAATATTTTTTTTTTTTTAAAAATGCACGAAGACATATTTTCACCTAAAACTTCTATTCAATCTTACATTCACACACAAAATACATTTAAAATAAAAGATCAAGGTGTACACAATTTATATATCACAAACATCAACTAGAGCTCTATATCTCAGGATTGGTTAGGGCTATGAAGATGAGTTTGGATTCATTTTAAAAATTCATTTTACAGATTCGGAGCGAATTCAATGCTGAATAGTGTCTTCAACAGTGAATCGCTCAGTATCTGTAAGGGCTATCATGAAGATCTTGGTATAATTTTAAAGATGAGAAATTCATCTTTAAATTGAATCCAAACTCCTCTTCATAGCCCTAACCAATCCTGAGAAGCATTAGTATTAAGGACGTATTGGATACGTTCTCGGCTAGAAAAGTGCCACCCTGCGAGGACGTATAGATACGTGGCTGGCAGGGAAAGGGTTAAACCTAACATCCCATAAGATTTTAGGCAATATCCACATCAAAGAGGATGAGGACTATACCAATCATATTTAATCTTTCTCTGCCCACAGGTGTGAGGTTTGCGGCTTCCAGTGCAGGCAGCGGGCATCTCTGAACTGGCATATGAAGAAGCACGGCTCCACCATCCAGTACAGCTTCTCCTGTGAAGAGTGCGGCAAACTCTTTGAGAAACGGGAGAGCGTTAAATTCCACAAGCTGAAGAGTCACCCGGAGGGGAGAGCCACGTGAGGGCCATCCTCAGGGCCGTTTTAGAAGTACTAGTGGATAGTGTGATGTCCAGAGTCTTAGATTACACCAGCCGAGCACGGCACCCGAGAGCCAGGACTCCTATATTTTCCAGGACCCAGCACAGTAGATCAGGGAGCGCCTCACACTCTCAGTATATACACACTAGTCAGAGCTCTGCTTTCTGCATTGTGAGCTACAGGGCTCCTTTATCAAGGCGGGTACAGCATAAAAAATTAAAAAAAAGTTTGATAGTAGCTGCATAGCATTAGTGATATGTTACAATATGTGCCCCCATCAGAGCTCTCTTGCCCCCAAATAATCTTCTTTTAAAGGGGATGCCAGCTGCAAAACTCTTTCCCTCTAGCAGCCACTAGGGGTAAAATGTAGTATTACACAACAGGCGCGGAATATAATTTTGCTTCAGGCATATATATTACTGATCCCATGTAAGGCATTACTAATCAAGCCATGTAAACATTAATTTAATATGAGCCACGTAGGGTTCTTTAAGACTAAGTCTGAGTTTGTTTTCTGCAGTACCGTTCTTGCTTTTCCATATCAGTAAACTTAGGGCTCACAAATCTTGTTTCAGTAATAGAAATAGGTGTACATTTAAAGGGGTTGTCCATCATTAGAAAGACGTAGGCACTTTTTTCCTTAAAGGGACTATGCAGGGACTAAGTTTCATACATTTCCAGCCCAGGTTCTGTCAGTGCTGCACATCTGGTTTCTGGGCTGGTTCCGACTCAGGGTCATGTGAGTCTATTTGTCTCCTCTCTTCTCTTCATATGCATTGTGTATTACCTGCACTACCTAGTCTGCCAGCTCTATAGTATGGGTGATGCAAGTGAACACTGGAGAGGAAGTAGGCAAAACTTAGTCCACAGATCACCCCTTTAAACAGTGCCACACCTTTCACAGGTTGTGATTGGTATTGCAGCACCATCTACACCACTGGAGCCAAGCTGCAATGCCAGATACAAGTCTTGCACCCATGTTTTTCTTAAGGTGTACAACCGCATTAAAGGGGTTGTCCATCATAAGAATAAATGGAAGTCCCATAGAAGTGTATGGAGCATTGGCCAGTATGTGCACCACTGCTTAATACACGTGAGACACTTATAGGCCTCTGTTTTGATTGATGGGGTGTCAGAAATTTCCCCCTATATGGGGTTCTCAGTTCTTAGACCTGCACCAGTCATGCGCATTCTTTCTGCTCACAGCCCCTATACATGCACCACTTTCTGTCTAGACCCTTAGGCCTATAGAACCCTTTCTTAACCCATTGAGAGTGAACATGTCCCGTAGGGATCTCTTCCTGAGTGCATTCCTTATGTAAAAACAGAACTTTTTTTTTTTGTTTTTAAAGTTTGCATTAAAAAATTTCTTTCTGAACTTTCCCTTAGACTTGCGCCTCGATTATCTTCCAAGTTCATTGTAGTACATAGCTGAACATTAACGTGTCCCCATCTGTCACAGCATGTATCCTTTGCTTCAGTTATCTCCCACTTTGCAGGAAGTGTTACCTGAGGGACGTTGCCCTATGCTCACATCTGCGTCAGTGGCCCTGTTGCAGATTATATCAAATGCAGTGTTACGTCTTCTGAATTCATTGGACCCCATTACAAGTCACTTGGGTCAGTCAGGGGCTGTGTATGTGGCAGAAACCATGATGCAGATGTGAACAGAGCCTTACTGTCGTTGCCTGTGTTCTGAGTATGCGCTCACTGCTTTGTTTCTATTAAAAGATACTTTATTTATTGTATGTCATCTGTGTTTTCTAGCAAGGGTCTTACAAACGGAGGTTAGTAACCTTTGGCACTCTAGCTGTTGTGAAACTGCAATTCCCAGCATGCCCCATTCACTTCTGTGGGAGTAGGTGTGCATGATGGGAGTTGTGATCCCTCCGCAGTGGGCTGGATTGTGGACCCTGCCAGTGATGTGCTGCATGCAGCTGCACAGGGCCTGCATCCTTTCATGTAGTTGTCTATAAAACTAGCTTTTTATATATGTCAGCTGTTCACACATGCCTGTGCACAGCATCATGGGACATGTAGTTCTAGGGCTGCGGCCTGCAGTCTGATTGCTACAATCACTATGGTGGACAAAGCTGGAGTATTCCAAGATGGAGATGGCATGGCTTGAAAATAGAAGACCACAGTTATAAAGTAGGTAAGTTAAATGAGTTGTTTACAATGTGAAGATAATGGATACTGATGAGCTATCCACAGGTTAGACACCCAGACCCCGTACCGATCAGCTGATATGGCTGCCGAAAACAGTGTGCATTGTTGCAGTTCCAGGCAGCACCACTATACTGTATGGACCAGAAGCTGTATACAGTGTACAGGGCTCCGTACCCTGTAGTGGTGGTACCTGGAACTGCAGTCCTGCTCCCATTCACTTGAATAGGAGCAGAGCTGTTCCTGGCTGATCGGTGCGGAGTCCTGGTGACAGACCTCATCCATTTGGATACTGATGACTAACCTGTGAATAAGTATAAATTACAGTATTATGAGTGTCAATTATTTTCAGATCAAAGACAACACCTTTAAAAGATTAGACACACTGATTTTGGGAATGTCATGCTTTCTCTTTTTAAGACTAAGGCCACTGATGGCAAAGGACAGCTCTACAATGTTGCTGTGGAAAAAAATAAAGCAGTGAAACGCTTCCCCCCCCCCCCCCCCCTCACTGCTTTTCTGATGTAGAAAAAGATGAGCCTTTCCCATGATCGCCTATGGGGTAAGATTTTCCTACCCATGGAGATACGTTATTTACATATTAGACTTCTTGTACACTGAGTCACTTATTTAAGGTACTGAAGGGCATAGCCTGAGTTCAGAGCTTGGACATTTTGTCTTTTGAGGAACTGTTATTAGTTAGGTTGTCTTCTATTACTGAAGTACAGGCTTTAATAGGTCAGTAGACAGAGAATCGCCTATAGGGGGCAACAGATGCTCCTATATAGTTACACAGTGGCATCCCTCAAAGGTATATGTGTCTACCCTTATGTGTTTATTCATAGTAGACACAGCTCTGCTCTTCTAGAACAGTAGGGGTAGAGCTGTGATTGTCATTGACATTAGTCCTGTGGCAATACAAGCCCATCGAGGTCGATTTCTAGATACTTACTAGGAAAATATTCTTGTTAGCTCGGTAGAAAGTGATCAACTGCCTTGCAGCTCCTCCACAGGTGAGAAGAAGCATTACACAGTGTCCTTAGACATCAATGGGCTGTCCATGTATTGCAAAGACTTGACAGTCCTCCTGAATAAGAGTCTGTCTTGGTAGTGGATCTTCACTATAATCTAAATAACCATAACACCGAAGTAACATCAACCAGAAATGGAAAAGCTTTTCCGTTTGGTAGGATTCAAGCATGTATTGGAGTTTTACATGTCAACCAGTGGAGGGCGCTGGGACTCAATGAGAAAAGACCGTCATGTCAGCATTCAATCAATGACATACAGAGAGTCAGATAACAAAAGACAAAGAAGGAGCCGTGCCTTTCTTCTTCAACATCATCTCATTGGTTTTCTCTTGGCGACACTAACATGACTCCCTCCAGTCTGTGTCAAGGACACTTTTACAACCATGCAGCCTGGATTTCACCCTTGCACTGTTGATATGGAGGTGATTTTGACATAGTATTGTGCCAGGACATGGTGGTCCAAAACCTTGATAGCATATCACTGAACATCAGTCAAGCAGTAGACATGATGCTTCTTGTAGGCTGGATGTCTTCTCATTGTGACCTGGACTATAGGGCACCACCTCAACAGAAGCATTGTGTAGATGATATGACCCTAAAATGTAGTAAGTTATCTCAGTGTCCCTGTGGACTGGATGACTTGAGAGTATAGTAGACCCATCCCAACAACAATGGATGCGAAGAATCAGATGACCCAAAAACATCTGTCAAACCAACCATGGTGTTCCGTATAGTCTGTAAGATCGCAATCGTATTTGGATGCCAGTCCCCGGCTCACACACTGTAGTCATAATTTGTAAGATGTCTCAGAATTGGGATCTACACAGTAGATCAACATAACAGGATCAGACTTCGATGAGGTGGAGTTCCAAGGGAGAAGTTTGTCATCAAGCTAATGGGCCATAGATTATTGGGAGCGCTATTGACTTTGCACAGGCGAGCCAGGGATCTATGGTTCACCCTTAACCCCTGGCAGAGGAGGTTCTGACTTGGCATGGACGTTTGGCATGTATTCATGGTTAGACAGGTGGCAAAAGTTGGCTCCAATAATTGGTAACAGGAGACTGGGTCAAGTCAAGACAGGGAAAACAGGAAAATCATGGAGAACAAGAGGAACAGTCGACATGAAATTCACCACTGGGGCCGACCACCAAGCAAGTACGTACAACTGCTGTCTCGAGTTGTCCATGTAACTGTCTCGAAGGTGCGACAAAGAGGTCCTTATGACCTAAGAACATTGTAGGTCTTCTCATCTCTGTAACATTGGATTCAAGGCAACGAATAACCAGAATTATGGTGGGTCTTCCCCTCAATGTAACAGGAGCAATCTGTAGACAAGATGGCCAAAACATGGTAGCGCTTTTTATCAGTGCCTGAATAGAGATGTGGCCCCCATGGCCCGGATGATCTGAGTGCATAGTAGGTCTTCTACACTGACTGATCTTGACATTGGGAGGCTAGGAAACCAAAAATCAGGTTGGGCCATTCCCTAAATCCATTAAATAGTTATATGTCTACGGTAGATATCATATTTGCCAACTCTCCCAGAATGTTTGGTACTCCAGAGGCTCCCGAAATAAGAAACCACCTGGACTACCATAAGAGCAAGCAAATCTCCTGGGCGGCTCTCTCGGTCAATCTCGCATCACAAAAAGGGGCATGGGCAGTAGATGTTCATGGTTATGTCGCAAAAAGAAAGTGTGGCACACCCTTAAATAGGGTCTTATACAGGAAGGGAGCGTGGCCACCTCTGACGTGCTGTTCTCTTGGACAACTGCCAGCAGGTATGGTAGATAGGCTTTCCCCTGGATCTTCATACCTCAATGAAGCTGACTTTAGGGATCAAAGTAGCCAAAAAAACATGTATGGCGGCTATATACATAGCATTGGGTCTGGCCCACCATCTAATGTACATAGGGGTGTTCTGCTTCTCCCTGATGTTGTGGGTCCAACTGTTTAGTTGTGAAGTTAGATAAGTTATCTCCAGATGGTAGAACCTTGATCTCTTCTATCTATGAGAAGACATGCATGCTCAGCCAAGCTGATCGTGTATAAGCATGGAGGAAGGTCGGGAAGAATCCTCGCTCAGCCAAGTGGTATCTGGGGTGATCTTAGTTTTTAGGTCATGCTGTCTTTAGACAAGGCTGCCCTTTTTGGTTATACAGTGAGGTAATTTGGGTCCTTGTTCTCTGGACTGTCTAGGTTTTTGAGGTGCAGTTTCCTTAGCCCATTTGCCTCCTTCTTCTTGAGCGATACTATAGCCCATTACTATTGGAGTGGCAGCTGCTCCACTCGATCGTCAGCCCCATTGTCATGGAGTATCCTCTTTCCGAGGATCCATGAATTGTAGTGTTTGTATTTCTTCCTTTTATTTACCTGCTTACCCAAACAAGTGTACGGAAAGCTCTCGAGCTGCGCCATTGTCTCCTCCTCAAGCAGATGCAAGGAGCGCCCTGTCCCTCTGAGCTGACAATTCAATGTCAGGGACACAAGCAGATGGCAGAAGGCCGTGGCCAAATTAAAAACCTGCTGAGGTCAGTATGTCACATTAGGATCACTTAACCACTGATCCGGTATGGTCGCATCCATGTGTCAATTGTAGAGGAGGACGGCACTAATTTTACATTAACCCTTGATGGCGATGCAAATTTTTCCACGAGCTAATCAATAACTACCCGCATCGCAGTAGATGTTCTTAAAGGCACGGAGTCCCATGTCCCTGTGACCAGCATGAATGTCATGCAGTACTTGACCCCACTTTTAATAATGAAACACTTTAGATATATGTGCCAGCCTTTCTATACAAGTTTTAAGCTCTGGTCCTTAACCACTTCATTACCTCCCCCCCTGCTGCCACTCCCTATCTCAGCCGTCTCTTTAAATAGCAGAGATTGAATAATCAGCATAAATAATTTAGCGTTATTAATAATGCAAGGAAGACGGAAATGGAGGGGGGGAAGCGGTGCGACTGAGCTACTCCCAGAATTCCCTGCAGCCAAGGGCATTCTTAAAGACTTCTCTATCCTTCCCACACTGTATCCACATAGCCTCTCCCTATTACTGCTGCCTCACCCCCCCACCAAGTCATCCCCCTCCTGTCTCCTTCAGATCACGTCTTCTCCGTCTCCTATACCAATACAATTACTGTTTTGTAAGCGAGACACTTTGTTTACTAGACTGAATAAAACATTGGAAGGATATGACACCAAAGGGTTAACTGCCATCTAGGAGGATGCCCAAGTTATACCAGCATGGTCCATATCACTATATACAAGAAGACGTATAACTTATACCAGCTGTACATATATAATTATATACAGGAGATACCCAGGTTATACCGGCATGGTCCATATCACTATATACAAGAAGATGTATAACTTATACCAGCTGTACATATATAATTATATACAGGAGATACCCAGGTTATACCAGCAGGGTCCATATCACTATATACAAGAAGATGTATAACTTATACCAGCTGTACATATATAATTATATACAGGAGATACCCAGGTTATACCGGCATGGTCCATATCACTATATACAAGAAGACGTATAACTTATACCAGCTGTACATATATAATTATATACAGGGGATACCCAGGTTATACCAGCATGCTCCATATCACTATATACAAGAAGATGTATAACTTATACCAGCTGTACATATATAATTATATACAGGAGATACCCAGGTTATATCAGCATGGTCCATATCACTATATACAAGAAGATGTATAACTTATACCAGCTGTACATATATAATTATATACAGTGTATACCCAGGTTATACCGGCTGCTCCATATCACTATATACAGAAGACGTATAACTTATACCAGCTGTACATATATAATTATATACAGGAGATACCCAGGTTATACCAGCATGGGCCATATCACTATATACAAGAAGATGTATAACTTATACCAGCTGTACATATATAATTATATACGGGGATACCCGGGTTATCCAGGATGGTCCATATCCTATATCAGGTGTATAACTTATACCGCTGTACTATATATTATATACAGGAGATACCCAGGTTATCCGGCATGGTCCATATCACTATATACAGAGATGTATACTTATACCAGCTGTACATATATAATTATATACGGAGATCCCGGTTATCCGCATGGGCCATATCACTATATACAGAGATGTATAACTTATACCAGCTGTACATATATAATTATATACAGGGGATACCCGGGTTATACCGGATGGTCCATATCACTATATACGAGATGTATAACTTATACCAGCTGTACATATATATTATATACAGGAGATACCCAGGTTATACCGGCATGGTCCATATCACTATATACGAAGACGTATAACTTATACCAGCTGTACATATATAATTATATACAGGGGATACCCGGTTATACCAGCATGCTCCATATCACTATATCGGTGTATAACTTATACCAGCTGTACATATATATTATATACAGGAGATACCCAGGTTATATCAGCATGGTCCATATCACTATATACAAGAAGATGTATAACTTATACCAGCTGTACATATATAATTATATACAGTGTATACCCAGGTTATACCGGCATGCTCCATATCACTATATACAAGAGACGTATAACTTATACCAGCTGTACATATATAATTATATACAGGAGATACCCAGGTTATACCAGCATGGGCCATATCACTATATACAGAGATGTATAACTTATACCAGCTGTACATATATATTATATACAGGGATACCCGGGTTATACCAGGATGGTCCATATCACTATATACAAGAAGATGTATACTTATACCAGCTGTACATATATATTATATACAGGAGATCCCAGGTTATACCGGCATGGGCCATATCACTATATACAAGGTGTATAACTTATACCAGCTGTACATATATATTATATACAGGAGATACCCAGGTTATACCAGCATGGCCCATATCACTATATACAGAGATGTATAACTTATACCAGCTGTACATATATATTATATACAGGAGATACCCAGGTTATACCGGCATGGCCCATATCACTATATACAAGAAGATGTATAACTTATACCAGCTGTACATATATAATTATATACTGTATATCCCGGGTTATACCGGCATGGTCCATATCACTATATACAAGAAGACGTATAGCTTATACCAGCTGTACATATATAATTATATACAGTGTATACCCAGGTTATACCAGCATGGTCCATATCACTATATACAAGAAGATGTATAACTTATACCAGCTGTACATATATAATTATATACAGGAGATACCCAGGTTATACCAGCATGCTCCATATCACTATATACAAGAAGATGTATAACTTATACCAGCTGTACATATATAATTATATACAGGAGATACCCAGGTTATACCGGCATGGTCCATATCACTATATACAAGAAGACGTATAACTTATACCAGCTGTACATATATAATTATATACAGGAGATACCCAGGTTATACCGGCATGGTCCATATCACTATATACAAGAAGCGTATAACTTATACCAGCTGTACATATATAATTATATACAGTGTATACTCAGGTTATACCAGCATGGCCCATATTACTATATACAAGATGTATAACCAGATTGATTATATAAGCTCTGTCTAATTATATGATCAGCCCTCATGGATGACCCCACAATACTCTGATGTTAAGTTCACATACGGCACTGTCCTTACAGTATTAGAACGTGGGGTGTCATTATTTTTGGTAGGGCTGTCTATGCTCAGATTAGTAGAGGAGAGAAATCAGTTCTGTGCTCTTGGCGATGAATAATTAATGTCTCCACCTCTGCTCCGCTCTCAATTACCAGCCATTAGCTGTGATCAATAATTAATGACCCTGCTGGTCTTTGGGGTGGGGGGGTGCGGTATCTGCTGCACTCAGTATGATCAATCCATTGATTGATCGAGACTCTCAGATGGCTTAACCCATTGTGACCTGAAATCTTACAATTGCTAAATAGGGAACTAAAATTTGTGTTTATAAAACTTTTTTCAAATATTTTGAAAAAATCTTCAAAAAGTTTTGTACCAATAAAAAGTGCATTTTGTCAATTAAATAATTACTCAGTCCCTAAATAGACATTTCCATCCCCAACCCCCCATCCATTGAGCTGCAGCTAGACCCACTGTCTCCAACACTTTGGGGTCTGTAAACTAAGGACTAGATTGTAAGGCACAGTGTGTAGCACTGTTATATCTGGGGGCACAGTGTGTAGCACTGTTATATTTGGGGGCACAGTGTGTAGCACTGTTATATCTGGGGGCACAGTGTGTAGCACTGTTATATCTGGGGGCACAGTGTGTAGCACTGTTATATCTGGGGGCACAGTGTGTAGCACTGTTATATCAGGGGGCACAGGTGTGTAGCACTGTTATATCTGGGGGCACAGTGTGTAGCACTGTTATATCTGGGGGCACGGGGTGTAGCACTGTTATATCTGGGGGCACAGTGTGTAGCACTGTTATATCTGGGGGCACAGTGTGTAGCACTGTTATATCTGGGGGCACAGTGTGTAGCACTGTTATATCTGGGGGCACAGTGTGTAGCACTGTTATATCTGGGGGCACAGTGTGTAGCACTGTTATATCTGGGGCACAGTGTGTAGCACTGTTATATCTGGGGGCACAGTGTGTAGCACTGTTATATCTGGGGGCACAGTGTGTAGCACTGTTATATCTGGGGGCACAGTGTGTAGCACTGTTATATCTGGGGGCACAGTGTGTAGCACTGTTATATCTGGGGGCGCAGTGTGTAGCACAGTTATCTGGGGGCACAGTGTGTAGCACTGTTATATCTGGGGGCACAGTGTGTAGCACTGTTATATCTGGGGGCACAGTGTGTAGCACTGTTATATCTGGGGCACAGTGTGTAGCACTGTTATATCTGGGGGCACAGTGTGTAGCACTGTTATATCTGGGGGCACAGTGTGTAGCACTGTTATATCTGGGGGCACAGTGTGTAGCACTGTTATATCTGGGGGCGCAGTGTGTAGCACTGTTATACTGGGGGCACAGTGTGTAGCACTGTTATATCTGGGGGCACAGTGTGTAGCACTGTTATATCTGGGGGCACAGTGTGTAGCACTGTCATATCTGGGGGCACAGTGTGTAGCACTGTCATATCTGGGGGCACAGTGTGTAGCACTGTCATATCTGGGGGCACAGTGTGTAGCACTGTCATATCTGGGGGCACAGTATGTAGCACTGTTATATCTGGGGGCACAGTGTGTAGCACTGTTATATCTGGGGGCACAGTGTGTAGCACTGTTATATCTGGGGGCACAGTGTGTAGCACTGTTATATCAGGGGGCACAGTGTGTAGCACTGTTATATCTGGGGCACAGTGTGTAGCACTGTTATATCTGGGGGCACGGTGTGTAGCACTGTCATATCTGGGGGCACGGTGTGTAGCACTGTTATATCAGGGGGCACGGTGTGTAGCACTGTTATATCAGGGGGCACGGTGTGTAGCACTGTTATATCTGGGGGCACAGTGTGTAGCACTGTTATATCTGGGGGCACAGTGTGTAGCACTGTTATATTTGGGGGCACAGTGTGTAGCACTGTTATATTTGGGGGCACAGTGTGTTGCACTGTTATATTTGGGGGCACAGTGTGTTGCACTGTTATATTTGGGGGCACAGTGTGTAGCACTGTTATATCTGGGGGCACAGTGTGTAGCACTGTTATATCTGGGGGCACAGTGTGTAGCACTGTTATATCAGGGGGCACAGTGTGTAGCACTGTTATATTTGGGGGCACAGTGTGTAGCACTGTTATATTTGGGGGCACAGTGTGTAGCACTGTTATATTTGGGGGCACAGTGTGTAGCACTGTTATATTTGGGGGCACAGTGTGTAGCACTGTTATATCTGGGGGCACAGTGTGTAGCACTGTTATATTTGGGGGCACAGTGTGTAGCACTGTTATATTCTGGGGTATAGTATGTCGCACTGTGTTCAGGGGGAACAGTGTGTGACACTATGAGAAGTTTGTATTAAGATGGAGGGAAAAGATGTGAAAAGTTTGGAGCAATCATTTTTGTGTAGCAAGCCCTGCGTCCTCAAGGTCATAGCGGTGTGGGTGGGCTGGAGAAGAAAAGGAAAGATAATGTTTACAATAAGAGAAGACGTGACAATCCGCCCAGGTTTGCCTTGTACTGATGCCCACCCTGTTATAGCGTCCAGTAAGGCTTCATCTTTCAATACCATATGTGCTCTGCTGTCTCTGCATCGTCTTAAAGGTTCAATACAGACAGGAGTTAGATGACATGTATGATATGTGCTTATTATAGCTGAACTTCCACATGGCCTTAGTTTTCCATCAGGGCATTGAATGTCGGTCAGTGCACGGTGTGGCCATATTATCTCTGCAGGAAGCAGTAATTGACGTTCCTCCATCACACTCTGACACCTTCTCTTATCCTCTTATCCACTGCCATTAGAAAGCTGTTACTTCTTAATTCACATTTGCATACAGACACTAACAAATACAGATGTCAGAGCCGCTCACCTCTGACCTCCAGACATCTGCTCAGGCCACAAGGATGCTTCTAAGTTATCTGTGCAGCACATAAAGAAAGTGGACAGGAGGGAAATGACCATTACTCCCAGGAGCTCAGATGTCCTAACAGCAACACATGGATCAATACAAGAAAGACCTGCATCATGTCAGGACTTCACTGACACCGGGCATCATAGAACAACAGTGCACCAATCCTTAGGGGTCCCAGAACCATGATATAAGGACTGAGGGCTCCAGAAATGTGGCAGACTGACCCTTAGGATAATGGGGTACCTCAATAGCGTCAGATCTCTGTATCCTCTATGTAGAATCCTTCCTGTATTTATACACTACAGATAACATATAGTCATACTGATGTAAAACTACTGAAAAATTAAAGGGGGTCTCCACTGAAAACTATCCCCAGAGAATAAGCTGAACTCAGGCTACTCAGATGCTGTTACCTCAAGTGATCGCTGGGGAAACTGATCAGTCAGTGATTCATTTCCCTACAGCACCACCACAGGGGATAGTAAGTATTGCAGAGCTTCTACTGAAATTATTGGGCTGTCCATATAATGTAAGATCATAATGGTTCCTCCAGAGATAGAGAGAGATACACTTTGATTAGTAAGGGATTCATTTCCCTATAGCGCCACCACAGGGAATAGGAAGTATTACAGAATTCCTGCAGAAATCAATGGACTGTCAATATCATGCAAGGACAGAATTTTTTTTTTTAATGCCAATTGCCAATCTGGTTAATACATCAGGGACCTGAGTAAGACATCTCCCTTTTTTTTCCCCAGTTCATACAGATTATAAATTTCTATTTTTAAAGTTTTTTCAAATAAAAAAAGTTATGAAGTGTTCTAAGAATTATTGATACTAAACATTTAATTACACTTCCTTGTAGGGTCAATTTACTGTAACATTTTGAGATTATAATTTTTTATTACCATTTTTTGTAATTTTTTAAATATTTTTAATATTTTAATTATTACTTTAATAATTGTTTTGTACAACAATACATTTTTTTCTACCTAATATACTATCATTTTTGTAACTTACTGAAATTGTGAAAAATTATGATGAAATTTAGAATTTGATTTAAAAAAAAATTGTGTTTTTCATTAGAATTTTGCGGTACAAATTTTCCTAGTTGCATAAATATTAATGTTGTAAATGTCAGTTATAGATTTGAGCGTTTACTGTTGTTGCTATTTTATTTTATAGCTTTTGTATGATCGTTTTCTGCTTGTTTTACGTTGTAGGTTTTTCGACAGTACTCTGGCTGGTCCTCTGGTCTCAGGGTGGGCAGATTGCAGTAGATGGAGAGGCAGGGGGCTGGGGTGACAGATGTAAAGAACTATAGGTAATTAGCGGCATATGGTTCTAACCACAACCTTGAGAGGGGTGTGGGCAAAGCTCAACCATCTGATCCCATAGAAGACGAGAGGGCGAAACCCTTACTGTGACTGTACCATTCAACCAGAAAGAGGAACCCATATTGTAGATACAGGGATCTGTTCTGTAGAACTAATGAGATTACGCCCTTACTAACAATGACTAACTTTATATATCACATCGTGACCTGAGACGACCAGCCATAGCACATAAAAAATAAATTTAGTTATCTATTTATTTTCTCTCTTCTTTTTTAAAATTTATTTTATATTTTTATTTTATATTGATATATTTTGTGTATATATTTATCTAGTTTATTAGCTTTGATCAAATATTTTACTGATACATTTCTATCTTTTTTTTTTTTTAAATGTTTCCTTCTATTTTTTTAACTATGGAAATTGTAAGTTTCAGAGAGTGGTTGAGCGGGGATTTAGTTGTAAATGTAGACATTTTAGATTTAAGAGAATGGAAGGGCGGAGATTTTGTAATAATTGTTCACTGAATTTTTAATGACTTTTGGTAAATTTCCTGACAGATGGCAACCGTAAAATATTTTGACTAAAACACATGCTGAAGCTAACAAGATGACAATCTGTCTATCTGTACTTAAAATACTTGTACTTAGGGTAAAGGGCAATGACACGCTGACACTTGGGGTACAGGACAATGATACACTGACACTTGGGGTACAGGACAATGATACACTGACACTTGGGGTACAAGACAATGATACACTGACACTTGGGGTACAGGACAATGATACACTGACACTTGGGGTACAGGACAATGACACGCTGACACTTGGGGTACAGGATAGTGACACTCTGACACTTGGGGTACAGGATAGTGACACTCTGACACTTGGGGTACAGGATAATGACAGGCTGACACTTGGGGACTTGGGGTACAGGACAATGATACACTGACACTTGGGGTACAGGATAATGACACTCTGACACTTGGGGTATAGGCTAATGACAGGCTGACACTTGGGGTACAGGATAATGACACTGACACTTGGGGTACAGGATAATAACATGCTGAAACTTGGGGTACAGGATAATGACACGCTGACACTTGGGATAAAGGATAATAACACCCTGACACTTGGGGTACAGGACAATGACACACTTACACTTGGGGTACAGAATAATAACACGCTGAAACTTGGGGTACAGGACAATGACAGGCTGACACTTGGGTTACTAGACAATGGCACGCTGACACTTGGGGTACAGGAAAACAACACAATGACACCTGGGGTACAGGACAATGACACACTAACACTAATGAGTACAGGACAATGACACATTGACACTTGGGGAACAGAACAAGGACACTGACACTTGGGGTACAGAATAATAACAGGCTGACACTCGGGACACAGGACAGTGACATGCTGACACTTGGGGTACAGGACAATAACAGGCTGACACTTGGGGTACAGGAATGACAGGCTGACACTTGGGGTACAGGACAATGATACACTGACACTTGGGGTACAGGACAATTATACACTGACACTTGGGGTACAGGACAATGACACGCTGACACTTGGGGTACAGGATAGTGACACTCTGACACTTGGGGTACAGGATAGTGACACTCTGACACTTGGGGTACAGGATAGTGACACTCTGACACTTGGGGTACAGGATAATGACAGGCTGACACTTGGGGACTTGGGGTACAGGACAATGATACACTGACACTTGGGGTACAGGATAATGACACTCTGACACTTGGGGTATAGGCTAATGACAGGCTGACACTTGGGGTACAGGATAATGACACTGACACTTGGGGTACAGGATAATAACATGCTGAAACTTGGGGTACAGGATAATGACACGCTGACACTTGGGATAAAGGATAATAACACCCTGACACTTGGGGTACAGGACAATGACACACTTACACTTGGGGTACAGAATAATAACACGCTGAAACTTGGGGTACAGGACAATGACAGGCTGACACTTGGGTTACTAGACAATGGCACGCTGACACTTGGGGTACAGGAAAACAACACAATGACACCTGGGGTACAGGACAATGACACACTAACACTAATGAGTACAGGACAATGACACATTGACACTTGGGGAACAGAACAAGGACACTGACACTTGGGGTACAGAATAATAACAGGCTGACACTCGGGGTACAGGACAGTGACATGCTGACACTTGGGGTACAGGACAATAACAGGCTGACACTTGGGGTACAGAATAATAACAAACTGATACTTGGGTTACAGGACAATGTCACGCTGACACTTTGGGCTCCATAACTTTATGAATATTATTATTAGTAAAAATATGTAGCAAATACAAGATGGATGTTGTGGTGACCTCGCCCCTGTGACCCACCTTGTTGTCCACCCATTGGATACAACCTCATGTTATACAGATTGGCCATATAGATTACACATTAAGGTAATATATAAGGACTTTCTTCAACCTAAGGAATTGCAGGTAAATGGAAGAAATCATCTGACAGCAAGAAGTGACATCTGGCAGGGACCTCTGAAAAGGAAGACATTAATGGAAGGGGTGGTGCTGGGATTGGGAATAAAAGGGAACAGGTGGACTGCAAAGTGGAGATGGTTACTGGAGTTATTCACAGATAGATTTGTTTCAGGTCGAACAAGTTTGGTATGAACAACACCTTAAATTGGCCTGAAACAGGCTGTAGAATACTCTTAGGGTTCCTAGGAACCTATCTATAAAACATAGTGTAGGACACTGTCAGGGCTCCTAGGAACCTATCTATAAAACATAGTGTAGAATACTGTCAGGGCTCCTAGGGACCTATCTATAAAACATAGTGTAGAATACTCTTAGGGCTCCTAGGAACCTATCTATAAAACATAGTGTAGAATACTCTTAGGGCTCCTAGGAACCTATCTATAAAACATAGTGTAGAATACTGTCAGGGCTCCTAGGAACCTATCTATAAAACATAGTGTAGAACACTGTCAGGACTCCTAGGAACCTATCTATAAAACATAGTGTAGAATACTGTCAGGGCTCCTAGGAATCTATCTATAAAACATAGTGTAGAACAATGTTAGGGCTCCTAGGAACCTATCTATAAATCATAGTGTAGAACAGGGGTCCCCAATCACCAGTCCGCGGACCGGGACCAGGCCGTTGGGAGTCTTTTGCCGGTCCGCGGGTCGGCAATCTGGCCACAGTGTTGTGGCTCCTAGCTCTATACTAAACATGTTCCCCCCCCTCTACGTACGTAGCTAATGGCCAGGACCTGATCTACAGCGCTGTACACCGAGGTCCCGCCAGCATGCCCCAGTGTACAGCGCTGTTTGCTGTATAACCCCGCCCCCATATGACCAAAGACCCACCCCTACACTTCCCATTCCACCCCCTGCCCTGCTCTTCCCCCCTGCCGGGCCGTGGCAAAAAAAATGTTGGGAACCGCTGGTGTAGAACACTGTCAGGGCTCGTTAGGAACCTATCTATAAAACATAGTGTAGAATACACTTAGGGCTCCTAGGAACCTACAGTGGGGAAAAAAAGTATTTAGTCAGCCACCAATTGTGCAAGTTCTCCCACTTAAAAAGATGAGGCCGGCCTGTAATTGACATCATAGGTAGACCTCAACTATGAGAGACAAAATGAGAAAACAAATCCAGAAAATCACATTGTCTGATTTTTAAAGAATTTATTTGCAAATTATGGTGGAAAATAAGTATTTGGTCAATAACAAAAGTTCATCTCAGTACTTTGTTATATGTCCTTTGTTGGCAATGACAGAGGTCAAACGTCTTCTGTAAGTCTTCACAAGGTTGGCACACACTGTTGCTGGTATGTTGGCCCATTCCTCCATGCAGATCTCCTCTAGAGCAGGGATGTTTTGGGGTTGTCACTGGGCAACATGGACTTTCAACTCCCTCCAAAGGTTTTCTATGGGGTTGAGATCTGGAGACTGGCTAGGCCACTCCAGGACCTTGAAATGCTTCTTACGAAGCCGCTCCTTCATTGCCCTGGGGATGTGCTTGGGATCATTGTCATGCTGAAAGACTCAGCCACGTTTCATCTTCAATGCCCTTGCTGATGGAAGGAGGTTTGCACTCAAAATCTCACGATACATGGCCGCATTCATTCTTTCATGTACACGGATCAGTCGTCCTGGTCCCTTTGCAGAGAAACAGCCCCAAAGCATGATGTTGCCCCCCCATGCTTCACAGTAGGTATGGTGTTCTTTGGATGCAACTCAGCATTCAATCTCCTCCAAACACCACGAGTTGTGTTTCTACCAAACAGTTCTACTTTGGTTCCATCTGACCATATGACATTCTCCCAATACTCTTCTGGAACATCCAAATGCTCTCTAGCAAACTTCAGACGGGCCCGGATATGTACTGGCTTAAGCAGGGGGACACGTCTGGTACTGCAGGATCTGAGTCCCTGGCGGCGTAGTGTGTTACTGACGGTAGCCTTTGTTACGTTAGTCCCAGCTTTCTGCAGGTCACTCACTAGGTCCCCCCGTGTGGTTCTGGGATTTTTGCTCACCGTTCTTGTGATCATTTTGACCCCACGGGGTGAGATCTTGCGTGGAGCCCCTGATGGAGGGAGATTATCAGTGGTCTTGTATGTCTTCCATTTTCTAATTATTGCTCCCACAGGTGATTTCTTCACACCAAGCTGCTTGCCTATTGCAGATTCAGTCTTCCCAGCCTGGTGCAGGTCTACAATTTTGTTTCTGGTGTCCTTCCACAGCTCTTTGGTCTTCACCATAGTGGAGTTTGGAGTGTGACTGTTTGAGGTTGTGGACAGGTGTCTTTTATACTGATAACAATGTCAAACAGGAGCCATTACTACAGGTAATGAGTGGAGGACAGAGGAGCCTCTTAAAGGAGAAGTTACAGGTCTGTGAGAGCCAGAAATCTTGCTTGTTTGTAGGTGACCAAATACTTATTTTCCACCATAGTTTGCAAATAAAGTCTTTAAAAATCAGACAATGTGATTTTCTAGATATGGTTTCTCATTTTGTCTCTCATAGTTGAGGTCTACCTATGATGTCAATTACAGGCCGGCCTCATCTTTTTAAGTGGGAGAACTTGCACAATTGGTGGCTGACTTTTTCCCCACTGTATCTATCCAATTTGTAGCTCTTTAAGACAAACACAGCTGAAGTTATATCAAAGTGAACGCTCCAAAAATTACCCTTTTTTGGGGGAAAAGGTGCTTGCCTGTGTTTTTTTTTAGATACACATGGTGGTTGTATTGCAAAAAGCAATGGTTTTGTAGAAAATTTTGATGGCTTGTAAGTGCTACAGGGGCTTATTGTTATTTGGGAGACAAATTTGTGGCTGTGAGCCAAGTTGAAAAGTGATGAAGAATTGGCTTTTCAAGGAAAAAAAAAACAACCAAAAAAATATCCTGTGATAGGGGCAGACGTGAAATTAAAATTGGTTTTGTTTTTTATACCAGTACTATGGCACCAACAGTATAGTGGAATGCGATGTGAACCAGGCCGCAGGACATGTCTGCCTGAGTGGTGGTAGCTGTGGCGATGTGTGTGGCAGTGCGGCAGAGACTAATATCATGGATCGGGATGCAGGACATGTCTGCCTGAGTGGTGGTAGCTGTGGCATCATGTGTGGCAGTGCGGCTTCCCCCTTAAATAACAGAGGATTTTCAGATTAGTGCAGGCTATGAGATTATGTATTGGGTGAGTAACAAAAACTGCTTAAGAAAATGAGATTTTTTTCAGATTAGCAGGCACCATCATACTGTTTATTGGGTGAACAAAGAAAAAGAAAACACCCTTAAATAACTGAGATTTTTTTCAGATTATGGTAGGCAGGAATCAGTGTTTTACTGTTAGAACAACAGTTTCCCTTACGTCCTACAGCAGCACAATAT